>CM060349.1:8853972-8868972 GCA_030674155.1 Stramonita haemastoma
ACCTATCTATCTATCTATCTATCTATCTATCTATCTATCTATCTATCTATCTATCTATCTATCTATCTATCTATCTATCTATCTATCTATTTATCTATCTATCTATCTATTTATATATCTATCTATCTATCTACCTACCTACCTACCTACCTACCTACCTACCTACCTACCTATCTATCTATCTATCTATCTATCTATCTATCTATCTATCTATCTATCTATCTATCTATCTATCTATCTATCTATCTATCTATCTATCTATTCAAAGTTTGTCATTCGTTCTTAGCAACACGCAATGGCCTACTCCTCAGAAAGGCACAACAGGCTCAGACGTCTACTACGCAAAGCTTTTTGCATGGGTTCGCACACGGGACCTCGGTTTATAGTCTCATCCGCTTACAATCTCACCTGAAAGTAGCGACTTGTCCCTAGACCCTTCAGATGAAGATTCAAATAATTGCAAACATTTTTGATATGAGCTTACTTCTGCACTAGGCATGTGACATATACTATTCATTTATATATTTATTTATTCATTCATTCATTCATTCATTTATTCATTTTGTTTTATTTATTCATTTATTTATTTATTCATGTCACAGCAGATTTCTCTGCGTGAAATTCGGGCTGCTCTCCCTCCTTGGGGAGACCGTGTCGCCACAAGTGCAGCGCCAACCCATTTATTTTTCATTTCCTGTCTGCAACTGTATTTGTTTCCCTATGAGAGTGACTTTTTTCTACATAATTTTGCCAGGGACAACCCTCTTGTTGCCGTGGGTTCTTTGATGTGCACTAAATAATGATGTGTAACATACGGGACCTCGGTTTATCATCTCATCCCAAAGACTGGCACCCAGACCACCACTCATGGTCTAATGGATGGGGGTGGGGGTGGGGGTGGGGAGTTTTGGGCCCAAACGGGATTCGAACCACCGCACATACACTCCGACTCGGACTTTTCGCTTTCTAGGGAGGCGCGTTACCTCTAGACCACCCAAATCCACCCCTATATACACATACCTTAGCTTGCATAGTGCTGTTGCTTTAAGAACTGTGCTGTGATTTTTAGAGTGGCCGTGGCGCCAAAGGGTGTTCACTTGCTTTTATTATTTTATTTATTTATTTTATTCTTTTATATCGAGGATAATGCGATAAGCACACTTGTGCTTTAAAAATTTTTTTTCTACATCTAGTCCCCGTGTGTATGCAGTTTTGTAAATGTCATCTGTTCCCACCGGCACATGATGGCTTACTCTTACGGAAAAAGCGAAACAGGATTTAACGTGTACGTACTCCAGATGTTCTGTGTGCGTTCGCACACGGGGCCTCGGTTTACAGTCTCATCCGAAGGACTTTTGGGGAGAGTGGAGTCAGCACTGATGTTAACTCCAGGAGAAAAAAATTCATTGAACGGGAATCGAGTCCGGGTCGTCAACTTGCGACCGGCCTAGTCCCCTAAATCGGATATCTCGGCTGGGATTGTAATACAACGTAAACAGCAAACAGGCATGAACACACGCAGAAGAGTAGGCCCTTTCGTGACAGTAGGTACGGATGACAAAATTTAACACACAAACGCGCAAACACGCGCGCGCACACATACACGCACACACACATACGCACGCACGCACACATACACACAAACTGCATACACACGGGGACTGGTTGACAAAAGTATATGAATGCTTATTCCATTATCCTCGATATAAAAGAATGACATAAAAATAAATACAAATAGGCTTACTGAATATTCACTTGGGGTATTCTCCAATGTAATCTGTGTACTCTCTCTCTCTCTCTCTCTCTCTCTCTCTCTCTCTCTCTCTCTCTCTCTTCTCTCTCTCTCTCTCTCTCTCTCTCTCTCTCTCTCTCTCTCTCTCTCTCTCTCTCTCTCTCTCTCTCTCATTTTCATTTTTTTCTTATTTTTTTTTCGGCTGTTTGTTTGGTTGTATTTATTTTTAATGAAACTTTATATCCATACTCTGAATATATTGCAAAATGTTACACATAATTATTTGTTTATAACGTACGTAAATTTGCTCTATGTCATTGCAAACAAATCAGTAAAAATCTTTTTTTGCTTTTTTTTTTTTTTTGGATAAGAAAACGTTAGAAAAAAAAGAATATTTAGAATGCAATAAACACACGCCTGGCTTATATTTAGAATGTTTGAATCATTTAGAACAAAATATACATTTGATTTATTTAGAATGTTGGAATCCCTCAGAAAGTAGTATACGATTAATTCATACAGAAAGTTTTAATCGTTTGGTATGTAGTATAATTATATTTGGTTTATTACAAATGTTTGTATCATTTGAAATATACTCTATATCAGTGGTCTAGGTGATAACGCGCCTGCTTAGAAAGTGAAAAGTCCGGGTCGGAGTGTGCAGTGGTTCGAATCCCGTTTGGGCCCAAAACTTTTCCCCTATCCATTAGACCATGAGTGGTGGTTTGGGTGCTAGTCTTACGGATAAGACGATAAACCGAGGTCCCGTGTGTTACACATAATTATTTAGCGCACGTAAAAGAACCCACGGCAACAAGAGGGTTGTCCCTGGCAAAATTCTGTAGAATAAAAGCCACTCTGATAGGGAAACAAATACAGTTGCACACAGGAAAAAGAAAAAAAAAGAGTGGCACTACACTTGTGGCGACGCGCTCTCCCCGGAGAGAGAGAGAGAGCAGCCCGAATTTCACGCAGAGAAATCTGCTGTGACATAAAAGTGGTATAGATAAATTTGGTTTTTTAACATCAACATTTATTAAAAAATAAATAAATAAATAAAGTATAGGCTTACTGAATCATGATCCTTGGAGGACCATGATGATGATAACGATAATGGAGATTCAGCGAAGTTGACACCTAGGTTATGACACATGCTGAGGTCAGTTTAGTCACGAGAAACAGACACAGAAACACAGACACAGACACGCACACACCTGCAGTGCTGTTGTGTGTGCTCTCTACACTGCAACACTGATCCCTAGTCTGTGGAAAAAGCTGTTTCAGTTTTCCCACCGTGCTCGTTTTTGGAGAAACTCTTTTTTTTAGCCAGGGGTAGAGAACACACACAAGACACAGACATATACACAGAGACATAGACACACAGACACACACACACACATACACATACACTACAACGCCCCCCCCCCCCCCCTCACACACACTACACTACACACGCACACACATTTACAAGGCACACACACATGCTAGACACACACACACACTACACACACATACACACACACATACACACACACACACACACACTACACCCCCCACTACACTACACTACATACGCACACACATATAATAGACACACACACACACACACACACACACACACACACACACACACACACACACACACACACACACACACACATGGTAGACCCCCCCCACACACACACTCACATGATAGACACACACACATGACAGACACACACACACACTCACGTACACACACACTAAACACACACACACACACACAACTACAAACACACACCACACACACACACACACACACACACACACACACACACACACACACACCACACACACACACACACACACACACACACACTACACACACACACACACACACTACACTACACTACACACACACACACACACACACACACACACACACACACACACACACACACACACACACACACACACACACACACGCGCGCGCGCGCGCGCGCGCACACACACACTACACTACACACGCACACATATACTAGGCACACACACATGCTAGACACACACACACACACACACACACACACACACACACACACACACACACACACACACACACACACACACACACACACACACACACAATACACTACAATACACACACACACACACACACACACACAACACACACACACACACGCACACACACACACACACTACACTACACACGCACACATATACTAGGCACACACACATGCTAGACACACACACTACACCACACACACACACACACTACACACACACACACACATACAATACACACACACACACACACACACACACACTACACTACACAAGCACACACTACACACACACAGACACAGACACCCCCCCACACGTCACCACAAACAACGAATCAAACGGATAAAGCTAGTAAAAGCAGCTTGCCAATTAACAACCCCCCCCCACCCAAACAAACAAAAAAACAAAGCAAAAACAAAACAAAAAATCCCGCCACACAACAAAAACAAAACGTTACACTGCTGTTACAGAAACAGCATGTCATACACACACACAGCTTCATAAAACACCACAACAAAAACCAAACCCTCCTCCTCTTTCCCCCACCCCCACCCACCACCCACCCCGAAACCTCCCGTTTTATAAAACAAGGGGGAGAGGAGAGGATGATGGGATAGATGGGAGGGAGGAGGGGGGGGGGGGAGGGAGGCTAATGATGATGATGATTATTATTATCTATTCTTTCTTATTCATTCTGTCTAATATTACTATTTAGTGGAAGGACGTTAAACTGAAGAACTACTACTACTACTACTACTACTACTACTACTACTACTACTACTACTACTACTACTACTACTACTACTACTACTACTACTACTACTACTACTACTACCTATTCTTTGTGTTATTTATTATATTCTTTATATTATTTATTCTTTCTATTATTTATTCTTTGTAACGAGGATAAATGGACTAAGCTCTCTTGTATTTTTTTTTTACATCCAGTCCCCATGTGTATGCAGTTTTTGTAAAATCTTGTCATCTGGTCCACCAGGCACACGATGGCCTACTCTTTCTGACGCGTTGATCTCGTGATCTAAAACATAAGGGCTTGGGTTCAAGCCTCTTCGGACACGCTAGTTCATGGGTAGAAAACACACAGTGCTTATTCCATTATCCTCGATATAAAAGACTAAAAGAATAAAGAAGAAAAAAAAGAAGAAAAAAAAGAAAAAAAGGGTAGGGGGAGTTTCCCTTGAAGCTAACTAGCACCAACTCTACTTCCTACACCCCAATTAAAGGTAAAAAATGGGCAAAGATGTCCCATAACTTATGTGGTCGTAGGGGAGCGAGGCATCAGAGACCTCAACTTCTCTAGGGGCCAGTTTTTTTTTAGGGCGGTGGCGCCCGTCTCCTCGTCTCCCTCGCTGCTTTTACTTTCCCTGACCCTAAAGCTTGGCTTCAGTACAGTGCCCCAGTTCAGCCAGCTGTAGACGGGTACCTGCCCTCTTTAGGGTCAGGGAAGGTAAAGCAGCGAGGGAGAGGAGATGGGCGCCACCCTCAACATGCTGGCCCCTAGAGAAGTTGAGGTCTGTGATGCCTCGCTCCCCTACGACCACACAGGTTATGGGACACATTTACCTTTTCACTTCATGTCACTTAGCTTGAGAGAAGAGGTTTTTTTTGTTAATAAATTTTGACATTTTAACTTTTGAATTTTAATAACATATCATTCATTCATATTTCAAACTATTTACATTTTTTTTGTACAGTTCATGTCACTTAGAGATGGTAGTTTTTTTTTGTTAATGTATTTTGACATCATACGGTATAAATTTTAGTAACATATAATTCATATTTCACACCATTTAATCCTTTATTAGTTTATTATTATTATTATTATTATTATTATTATTATTATTATTATTATTATTATTATTATCATTATTATTGTTCATGTCACTTAGAGATGATAGTTTTTTTTTGCTAAGGTATTTTGACATCATATATCATAACTTTTAAATTTTAATAACATATTCATATATCTCACCATTTATATATTTTTTTTTGTTACATTTTTTTTTTTACAGTTCATGCCACTTAGAGATGGTAGGTTTCTTTTTTTTGCAAACGTATTTTGTCATCAGACAGTAATCTATCTATCTACAGTATAACTTTTCAATTTTAGCGACCAGTGACACAAAGCCCTAGCCTACCTGTGCGTAGATAGGTGATTTAGTAGTAAACACACCTGCCTAGAAAGGGACAAATGCAGGAACGATCCCCGTTTGTGTGCCCGAACTTTTACCCCATCCACTCCACCTTCAGCGGTGGTCTGGGTTCGAGTCTTTCGGATGAGAGGAGAAACTAAGGTCCTGTGTGTGTGTTTCCGACACGCACTCAACGCACGGAAAGAAACCCACGGCAATAAGAGAGCTGTCCCTGGTAAAATTCTGTAACAAAAAATTGCTTTGAAAGGGGAAACACAATATCCATGCAAACAGGTAATCTTAAAAAAAGGTGGAGCTGCCTTTGTGGCGACGTGTTGTCCATGAGAAGAGTGTAGCAATCCCGAATTTTACGCCAAAGAAATCCGCTGGGACTGGGAGTAGTAAACAATACAATGCAAAACAATACAATACAATACAATAAATACCATCCCTGCAATACAATACAATACGATACATTACGATACAATACCATTCAATACAATACCATGCAATATGATACAAAGCATAATACAATGCGATACAATACAAAACCATACCACACAACACAATGCAATACAATACAATACAACACAACACAATATAATACAACTCAACACAATACAACTCAACACAACACTATTCAATACAACTTAATACAATAAACACAATACAACTCAATAAAACACAATACAAACTCAATACAACTCAATACAACACAATACAACACAATACAACTCAATACAATATAACTCAATACAACTCATGCCGTACAATCACAACACAATACAGTATAGTATAATACTTATTCATCTATTCATTCATTATCTTATATCAAGGATAATGGAATAAGCACTCTTGTGCTTTTTTTTTTCATCCAGACCCGTGTGTATGCATTTTGTACATTTCATCATCTGTTCCCATCGGCACACAATGGCCTTCTCTTTGGAAAAGCGGAACAGATTTTAACGTGTGTGGGCAAGATGATCTGCGTGAGTTCGCACACAGACCTCGATTTATAGTCTCATCCAAGGATTTTGGGGGGGGGGAGTGGAGTGGAGTTGGCACTGATGTTAACCCAAGGGAAATATTTCCTTATACAGGACTCAAAGCCAGGTCAGCAGATCATAATATAATGAATTAACAATACAACAATATACGATACATAGAATGCAATAGATCACAAATGCAATACACAGACAATCCAATACATTACAATATATCCCAATACAATACATCACAATCCAATACAGTACAATCCAAATACAATGCAATACATCACGATACAATACAATACACCACAATACAATACATTACAATACATTACAATACACTACATCACAATGCAATACAATGCATTACAATACAATCACAATACAATAAAATACACCACAATACAATAAATACAAATACAGTACAATTAAAATGCAATACAATCCAAATACATCACAATACAATACAAACATAACACAATACAACACAAACACAACACAACACAATACAATACAATGCATTAACAACAGACCAGCCACACAATTCATTCAAAACCGTTGACCAACCTCATTAGAACCCATCTTTCCAGTGCACCCCTCTCCCTCAATGGTGAATTAAAATTGTAGCGGATTTCTACCAATTTAACTCATTTTATACCACATCACAGAAGGCGGAGCTTAAAAAAAAAGAACCCACATACACATTCACACAAAAAACTAATGAGAATGAGAATGACCCTCACATTTTTGTCAAACTTTCACTTTGCCAGTTTTTTTTTTTAGCCGGTGTGGACTCAAATTTGATTCACCCTCGGAGTTTTGGGTTTTGAGGCCGGGCAATTCAATTGTATTTATCTTTATTGATATATTTTTTGTTGCTGGTAGTAAATAAAGGAAGTATCTTTATCAGGTTATTGTCAGTCCAGCGTGATTCTAATCCTTTTCGTTATATGATCTTTTGCGTGGATTTTTCCCACAGTGTTGCAAATTAAAAAAAAAAACCTTTCCCCATTCTCCCAGCTGGAGCTTCGAACAATAGAGTCTTGTACTGTATTGTATTGTATTATAGTGTATTGTAATGTATTATCTTGTAGCTCATTGCTTTATAGTTCATTGTATTGTACTTTATTGTACCATAGTGTCCTAAACTGTACTGTATTGTATTGTATGATAGTGTATTGTTATGCATTATACTGGTGTTGTACTGTGTTGTATTGTAACTTATTGCACTGTAGTGTATTGTACCTTATTGTAGTATAGTGTATTGTAGTGTATTGTATTGTACTACAGTGTGTTGTATTGTACCTTGTTGTACTATAGTGTATTGTATTGTACAGTACTATAGTGTATTGTATTGTACCTTATTGTACTATAATGTATTATATTGTACTTTAAAGTACTATAGTGTATTGTATTGTACTATAGTGTATCGTAGTGCACTGTACCTTATTGTATTATAGTGTATTGTATTGTACTGTACTATAGTGTATTGCATTTACCTTATTGTACTCTAATGTGTTGCGTTGTATCTTATTGTATTATAGTGCATTGCATTGTACATTATTGTACTATAGTGTGTTATTTTGTACCTTATTGTACTATAGTGTATTGTACTGTATTGTATTGTACCTTATTGTACTATAGTGTATTGTATTGTACTTAATTGCACTATAGTATCTTGTATTTTCGTACCACAGTTTTCAATCACAGCAACATTTCTCCGTGTAAAATTAGCGATACTTTCTCCCCAGGACTGTTGTGAACCACCAAGGCCAGATGACTTTGCTTCGCCAATAGATCGGTCACAATTTGTCATCAGCCGCAGCTGTAAAAAAAAAAAAAAACTGTCCCAGGGGGTTATTTTCGCCTGGGGGTCATTCGCCCAGAGTACACCCCCCTACAGCGAGGGTACTGATAGGAGCCACTGGTTTCGTTTGGGGTGTTGGTGTAATGTTTCTTGTTAACAAACCGGGGTGTTGCTTGTTCTGCTTATCTTGGTCGTTTTGGTCATTTCGCTACTTGTGACATCTTTTAGACTTTTAGACATTTGTGACTTTTTTTGTGATTGACCGATGTCGGTCCTTTATTCTGTTTTATTGTTGTTATTGTTGTTGACAGGGATGCTGTGATTATGGCGATTCGGACTTGTCAAGTCAAGTCAAGTCAAGTCAAAAATACTATAATCATCCCTGAAAGGGCAATTACAATTGTCGCGCTGACGTGGTTGGGTGAATATGTGTTATTTACTTATTCATTTATTTATTTATTCATTTATTTATTTATTTATTTATTTATTTATTTATTTATTTATTTATTCATTTATACCACTTTATGTCACAGCAGATTTCTCTACGTGAAATTCAGGCTGCTATCCCCGGGGAAGAGCACGTCGCCACAAGTGCAGCGCCACCCTTTATTTTTTTCTTTTTCCTGACTTGCAATTGTATTTGTTTCCCTATCAGAGTGGCTTTTTTCTACAGAATTTTACCAGAGAACAACTCTCTTGTTGCCGTAGCTTCTTTTACGTGCGCTAAATAATGATGTGTAACACACGGGACCTCGGTTTATCGTTTCATCCGAAAAACTAGCACCCAGACCGCCACTCATGGTCTCATGGATGGGGGGGAGGGGGGAGTTTTGGGCACAAACGGGATTGGAACCACCGCACACTTCGACCCGAACTTTTCGCTTTCTAGACGGGCGCGTTACCTCTAGACCACCGATCCACCATGGTATTGTGTATGTTGGGGTTAGTTTTTTCCCTTGTGCTGATATAGTCAAGTCAAGTCAAGTCAAATTTTTATTCCAGATGGTACATTGAATAAGCATTGAATTGCTTTTTTTTTTTTCTTCATCAAGCCATCTATCTAGGAAAAAAAGGAGAAAAATAAACATTTCACCAATATAGTTTAGTTAACGTAATTCGACAGCCTCAAAATTAAGATATATCTATAGATATAGGGGTGAATATGTGTATGTTTTCGTGCAATTCTGTGTGAGTGTCATAGAAAAGCATTATAATTTTTTTTCTATAGAAACAAGTTGAAAAAGCTAACATTTTTTCCTTTTTTATTTATTCATTCAAATGGTGCTTGCACATATCCATATTGTTCTACTTTTTGACTGAAAAAATCACGCCATGATGATATACAATTTCTCCTCATTCTCTTATAGTATATATGTACTCTATTGGATTGAATTAAAAAGTATGTCAATGTTCTGGGATATTGTTTTTCCTCTGAGAGAATGTTTCGTTTTCTTTTTCTACGAATTTTTTGTTGTTGTTTATTTTATCCTTGGATAACTCTCTTGTTGCCGTGGGTTCTTTTGATGTGAAGTAAAATTGTGGAAATTTTCGATCACAGATTTACGTGACTGTGGAAGCGTTTCCCTAGGTGTGTTTTAACTGATACTGCTTTTGATGCAATTTAATGTGCCTGGCTTTTTTTTTTGGTTACTGTCGTGTTAATTAAGTCACCAAGTGTTGTTAGCAAGACAGGAATGAGAGAGTTCTAGTAACGCGTGCAGTGCACACAATTAATCAGGCAACACACACACACGTACATGTACACGTACATGCACATGCGCGCACGCACACACACACACGGACACATGCACGCACGCACACACGCACGCGCACGCGCACGCACACACACATACACACACAGATACATACATACATACATACATACATACATATATATATATATATATATATATATATATATATATATATATATATATACACACACACACATATAATTAAGAAAAAATATGCATGTATGTATGTATGTATGTATGTATGTATGTATGTATGTATGTATGTATGTATGTATGTATGTATGTATGTATGTATGTATGTATGTATGTATGTATGTATGTATGTATGTATGTATGTGTGTATGTATGTATGTATACATGCATGCATGCATGCATGCATGCATGCATGCTTGCATGCGACCGTTTTTTTTACCCACCATTAAGGCAGCCACATTCTGTCTTCAGAGGTAGTGTCTAAACACGATACCTGTGTGCATGCGTGTTATGTTTAAAAAAACAAAACGAATTGTCATCCGTTTTTACCAGCACGAAATGGCATACTCTTTAGAAACGCGGAACGGTTTTTTTTTTACGTGTGGGCAAGATGTTCTGTGTGCGTTCGCACATAGGGTCTTGGTTTATAGTCTCGTCCAAAGGACTTTTGAAGTACTGATATTAAATCACGAGTAAAAGGTAAAGGTAAAGGTGTCCCATAACCTAGGTGGTCGTAGGGGAGTGAGGCATCAGAGACTTCAGCTTCTCTAGAGGCCAGCATATTGAGGGCGGCGCCCATCTTCTCACACCACGACACAAAACAACACACCACACCATAACGCACCACAGTACACCACAACACAGTTTAAGTCAGCACCAGACACCATTCCACTCCACACCACACCCCAAAACAACACACCACACCACACCACACCACACCACACCACACCACACCACACCACACCACACCACAACACAACACAACACAACACAACACATCACAGCATATTACAACACAGCATAACTCAGCACACCACAACACAATACAGCACAGCACAGCACAGCAGTACAGCATAGCACAGCACAGCACACCACAAAACTACACACCATACCACACACCACACCACAGAACACAACACCACGCACCACACTATAACACAGCAGAGCACAACACAAAACCACAAACCACAACACACAAAAGCACAGCATAGCACACCACAATACAGCACACACAGCACTACACAAAACAACACACTACAGCACAGCGCAGCAGAGCACAGCACACAACACGACACGACACTGCACATTACAACACAGCACACTACAACACACCACATCACTTCATAACACACTACAGCACACCACACCACAACACAACACATCACAGCACATTACAACACAGCACACCACAGCACACTACAACACAATACATCACAGCACAAGACAATACATCACACCATAACACACCACAGCATACCACAACACACCACACCACACCACACCACACCACAATACAACACACACCACATCACAGCACAAGACAACACACCACACCACAACCAGCACAGCACAGCACACTACACACAACATCACAGCACAACACAAAACCACATACCACACCACACCACATTACAACCCCACCACCACCCCACCGCACCCCACCAACACCACACCACACTACACAACACCAACACCACACCACATCACACCACACCACACCACATCACACCACACCACATCACACCATTAACAAACATTTGTATTTTAACAAATCAGAAAAAAAGCAAGCCACCACCCTCCACTCACCTCTTCAAACGTCATGAAAAATGCTGATATATTTTTTCCCTTTCTTTATCAAACGATTAGGACACCAACCTTGAGTTTATATATATACCAACTAGCTTCATCTCCTTGTTTTTGATGTTAAAAAAGCAACAACAACATGGCTCAATCTCAAGTTTACAGCCACGAAATTCATCATCATATTAACACACTACACAACAACATCAAAAAAATATAAGATGCATTACCCACTTCACCTAAGAATATTTTTTTTCTAAAAAATAAAAATAGGTTCAGGCTTTCTCCTCCCTACATTAAAAGAGTTAAGAGCGATGTCACATGGTGTTTTTTTCTATCTTTCTAAAACACACACACACACACATACACTCGCACACACACACACACACACACACACACACACACACACACACACACACACACACACACACACACACACACAGACACACACATACACACACACACATACACACACATACACACACACATACACACACACATACACACACACATACACACACACACACCCACACCCACACCCACACACACACACCACACACACACACACACACACACACACACACACACACACACACACACACACACACACACACACACATTTACCCATGTCGAAAAACAAAAACAAAAACAACAAATTCATGTTTTGGTTTCTTTTCTTTGTTATGTATTCATTTTTCTTGCAACGTTTACCATCTTGTTTTTGAACTTTTTTGTTTATTGTTTTATATGTTAGATCTTCACCTGGTATTGTGTGCAAACCTCAAATGGAAAATGATACATAAATCACACCAGACAGGTTTTTTGTTGTTACAAACATGTTTGTCTTTCCATCTATGTTTTATTAACTTGCATGCCCCGTCAGTTTCTGCTGCTTTCGGCACATGAGCTTTATCCCAGTTCTTGATTAAACCATTGAGGCTGGGGGCAACAGCAAAGTGAGAGGCTGTATGATCAGTGGCTTTATCCCAGTTCTTGATTAAACCATTGACGCTGGGGGCAACAGCAAAGTGAGAGGCTGTATGATCAGTGGCTTTATCCCAGTTCTTGATTAAACCATTGACGCTGGGGGCAACAGCAAAGTGAGAGGCTGTATGATCTGTGGCATTATCCCAGTTCTTGATTAAACCATTGAGGCTGGGGGCAACAGCAAAGTGAGAGGCTGTATGATCAGTGGCTTTATCCCAGTTCTTGATTAAACCATTGACGCTGGGGCCAACAGCAAAGTGAGAGGCTGTATGATCAGTGGCTTTATCCCAGTTCTTGGTTAAACCATTGATGCTGGGGGCAACAGCAAAGTGAGAGGCTGTATGATCAGTGGCTTTATCCCAGTTCTTGGTTAAACCATTGATGCTGGGGGCAACAGCAAAGTGAGAGGCTGTATGATCAGTGGCTTTATCCCAGTTCTTGGTTAAACCATTGATGCTGGGGGCAACAGCAAAGTGAGAGGCTGTATGATCAGTGGCTTTATCCCAGTTCTTGGTTAAACCATTGATGCTGGGGGCAACAGCAAAGTGAGAGGCTGTATGATCAGTGGCTTTATCCCAGTTCTTGGTTAAACCATTGATGCTGGGGGCAACAACAGCAAAGTGAGAGGCTGTATGATCAGTGGCTTTATCCCAGTTCTTGGTTAAACCATTGACACTGGGGGCAACAGCAAAGTGAGAAGCTGTATGATCGGTGGCTTTATCCCAGTTCTTGGTTAAACCATTGACACTGGGGGCAACAGCAAAGTGAGAAGCTGTATGATCAGTGGCTTTATCACAATTCTTTATCAAACCATTGATGCTGGGGGTAACAGCAAAGTGAGAGGCTGTACGATCAGTGGTTTTATCACAATTCTTTATCAAACCATTGACGCTGGGGGCAACAACAAAGTGAGAGGCTGTATGATCAGTGGCTTTATCACAATTCTTTATCAAACCATTGATGCTGGGGGCAACAACAAAGTGAGAGGCTGTATGACCAGTGGCTTTCTTTCCCACTCATGGAATTCCACTTTACAGCTTAGTCTTTTAGTGATCGACTAGGACTCTCTGACTAGGAGGCTTGACTTGCACAGTCTGTTATGTGCTGCAGCCCTGGGGGCTGGTTGGCCTTTGGAGAACATCTCCAACTGGATTGTGCATATGCCCTTTGGGCCGAGAGAGTGGAAAGGAAGGTGGCAGGATGGTTAAGACGTTCACCTGCCAACAAGTAAACCGTGAGTTTCTGGGTTCGTACCCAGCCTCGCCCTTTCTTCCCAGTTTGAGGAAAAAATCGAACTGAATGTCAAAGTCATTCGGATGAGACTATAAACCGAGGCAACAACTGCATACACACGGGGACTGGTTGGAAAAAAAGCACACGAGTGCTTATCCCATTATCTTCGATTTAAAAGAATAAAATAAATAAATAAATAAAATAAATGAGTGTGATGTGAGCCTTAGGCAGGAGGACTGAACTGAACCAACGAACCAACCAGTCATCATTCATTTAGCTGTGGGCACAGCTGGGGGAGCTCTACACAGTTGAAGCGTATTATCATTCACACAGCCTGTTATAGGGGAGGCTTCAAAAGATCTCTCTCTCTCACCCTGTACATCTGTTTCGTTGGGATAATTAGTCCTCGTTGTTTTTGTTTTTTTTCAATGGTCTTCGTAGTCAGCTGGGCTAAAAAAAAAAGAAAAAAGGGAGAGAGAGAAAGAGAGAAGATTATTAAAGGAATAAAGAT
>CM060349.1:8873972-8883012 GCA_030674155.1 Stramonita haemastoma
TGTTGTTGTTGTTGTTGTTGTTGTTGTTGTTGTTGTTCTTCTTCTTCTTCTTCTTCTTCTTCTTCTTCTTCTTCTTCTTCTTCTTCTTCTTCTTCTTCTTCTTGGCATTCTTCTTCTTCTGTGCATTCTTATTCTTCCGAAGCCAACAGTTTTTATCATTATTTCATAAAGAGAAATTCTTTATCACAAGGTAAGATTTTCTTTAAAAGTTAAAAGAAAAGTAAAACTGACCAAAAGAGAGTGGTGTGAGGTGGGGGTGGGGTGAGGGTTCGGGGAGGGGGGGGGAGGAGGAGGAAGAAAAAAATAGGAGAAAAGTACTATGTGGCATCTAACTTTTATCTAGAACAACACAAATCCTGGCTTTGGGTAGAACTGTTGCTACACACTATAACATCGTCTGTTTATTTTTTTGGTTATTTTTTTTCTTCTTTTTTTTTTCTTCAAAACTTACTAAGAACTAGGAGGTGCAAAAAAAGCAACCCCCCCCCCACCCCAAAAAAGACCCCCATAGCCCTCTCCTCCCCCCCCCCCAAACAAACATACAGAAAAACAAAAGGAAAACCAAAAAAAATCCCTCCACCCCCACCCATTCAGAGAGAAACCGCCACAAGGAATGAGAATGTACAACAAGTGGGATTTTGGTTTTGTTATATAACAATGTATAATGTCAGTGATACGCTTAAAGAACACTCATCCCCCACCCCCCACCTCCAAAAACACCCACCGGAACAAAACCCAAACCAACAGCAACAACAACCTCCCACCCTAAAAAACCCCAAGAATCCAAACCAAACCAACCAAACCAACAGTTGGAGATGAGGAATGTATCATAAACAGGTTTTTTTGTTTTTGCTTTGCCTCAGTTTTTACTTTGAGAGGGTTTTAAATCTTTTTTTTTTTTTTTTTTTTTTTTTTTTTTTAAAAGATCTCATCTTCGATAAACCATTTTCAAAATGATGCTGGAAAAAAGTTGTCAAATGGTTATCTTGGTCTCGTTTTCCCCACACAATTTTTTTTGGGTTTTAATTGAATCTTCGATAAATCATTTTTTAAAATGATGGGGAAAAAAAAGTTGTCAAGTGGTTAATTTGCTCTTGTTTTCCCCACACTATTTTTTTTGTTTAAAATGAATTTTCGAAAAATCATTTTTTTAAAAAATGATAGAGGAAAAAAATTGTCAAAATGGTTACCTTGCTCTTATTTTTTTTGGTTTTAATTGAATCATCGATAAATCATTTTTTAAAATGATAGGGAAAAAATGTTGTCAAATGGTTACCTTGCTCTTGTTTTCCTCACACCATTTTGTTCCCTCAATAATGAAAAAAACCCCATTTTTTCTTCCCAATAGTTTTTATTTATTTATTTGTTTGTTTGTTTGGTAGCCAGTCCTTTTTGTGCTTAGTTTTTTTTAAATATTTTTTTTCTCAGTTTTTAACTTTGCAATACTACGTAGAGGGAGAAAGAAAAAAGAAAGAAGAAAAAAAAGTGCAAGAAAGCGAAATACAAAGAAAAATAGGGAAGAAAGTGAGGGTGGTGGTGAGGATGGTGGTGGGGGTGGTGGTGGTGGTTTTGGCTGTGGTGGTGATAGTGGTGATGGGGGTGCAACATGACATTTAGAAGCGAGGAAGAAAAGAAGAGAAAGGAAAAAACAACATGAGGTTAGAAACTGATGACGAGATAAGCAAAAGAATATAAAGAAATAGATAAAATTAATAAAAACGAAGAAGAAGAAAAAGAAAAAAAAAGAAAAAAAAAAGAAGAGAAAGGAGATTAGAAATTACGCACAGTAAGAATCATATGTGCGTATCTTTTTCCCTGTTTTTCTTTTTTTTTCTTTTCCCCTTTCCAAAAAAGAAAAAAAAAAATCAACACATTCATTTCCCAACCCTCCCCAAGCATCTCCCCCAAAACAAACAAAAAAAGAAAAAAAAAAGGAAAGTCACAAAGTAGGTTTCAAAACGAAACCATCTCTAGTGAAAAAAAAAAGCACATTCATTTTTCCCCCCAGAAGCGAAAACAAGAAGAAGAAAAAAAGAAAACAAAGTCACAATTTATGTTTCAAAACAAAACCATTTCTAGTGAAAACAAACAAAACCCCAACACAAATCCAGTGTGTATGAATAAGTTTTTTTCTAGTGCTGTTAATGGTTCTAGCTCATAATAAAAAAAGAAACAAAAAACACCCCCCTCAAAAAAACAAAAAACAACAACACAAACAAACAAACAAACAACAACCTCAAGAGAAATGTCAAGGAAAAAACAGATATATTTGATATATAATTTCTTTTTTTTTTTTCTTCCTTTCTCAAACTTGAGAGGCATTTTCATCATTATTTATTCACATGTTGGATATAAGTATGTTACAGAGCAGTTTGTACACAAAAGCGTGCAATGTATATGCATATCATATAATTACTTTTTACAAAGTCTTTTTTCTTTTTCTTTTTTTTTGCTTTGTACATAACAAGGAGAGAGCGAGAGATAGTTGTCCCATCTGTTGAGAAGCAGTGTAGTTCTAAGTCTAGCAATATTATGATTCATCCAGTAGGTTAAAAGAGATGTATACACGTAAGAAACAACAGTGATATATAGTGGGAATGTTATGAAAAAGTAATAAACTGATTAATAATAATAATAATGATAATAATGATAATAATAATAATAATAATAATAATAATAATAATAATAATAATAATAATAATAATAATAATAATAATAATATAATGATAATAATAATAAATGGTGACGATATTAATCTAAAAAATAACAATAATCATCATCACAACGTAGTATCAATAACAATCATAACAATTATAATAATGATATAATAATAATAATCATCATAAGATGATGTTGATAATAGTAAATATCAATGATAACAAACTTAATACAAAAAACAAAAAAAAAGTAAACAAAGTAGAAAACAGATAACAAAAGTAATGTAGATGTCAAACTTAAAAAAAAATATAACAGAACCTAATCAATTTCTATATATTTTAGCTGAAACTGTAAGCAATTCACACACACACGCACACACACACACACACACCACACACACACACCACACACACACACACACACACACACACACACACGCACGCACGCACATACACACACACACACACAGAGTAAGAGTCCAAGCACACAATCTCAGTCACTCTTTCCAGCTACAATCCTGTGCATTTGAATAATAGAAATCTGTTGTTGAACAAGAAACAGAAAAAAGGCAAATTTGAAACTTTATCCAGGTTAACAAACGAGTTAAAAAATAAAAACAGTTTTAGAAGAAAAAAACAACAACAAACAAACAAACAAAAAACCCCACAGAGCTATAAATGAGTTGGCGTGGCAGGAAAAATATAGATTTCTTTTTCTCTTTTTCGGGATGAATAAAAAAAAACAAACAAACCCAACAAGAAATACAAATCCCAAACGAAAACAAACACTTTTTTTTTTTTCTCTCAACAGTAATGTCTATTTTTTATTTCTTTCTGTTCTTGCTGTTGCAAGTAAAAAAAAAAACAAACACAACATATTACTTTACAATAATGTAGGCTTATAACTGACTTAAAAAGTGCCTCAGAGATAGATTTTATATATATATCAACTTTTGTTTCTCTCTCCCCCCCCCTCCCATCCCCCCCGCTCCCTCCCACCCTACCCTCATGAAGATTCGCGTCACGAGTTGTCTGACGTCATCTTAACTGCTGACGCTGGGATGAGATCGCTTCACACTGACGTCACAGACCGATGACGTCACACAAGGATGACGTCACCTCCACCCGCCCCCTTTTTTTTTTGCGTGGTCGTTTACACCGTTTCGGCTGCTCCTGCAAAAGTGGTAAGAATCCGTGGTGAGTTCTTGAGACTAGGAAAATTGGTTAAGATGAAATGTTCGAATCTATTTTCTTAATCAGACACACACGCACGCATACACGCACGCAAGCACGTACACACGCGCACACAGAGGGAAAACACACGCACACACGTGCATGAATACACATACACACATACACACGCATGCATGCACGCACGCACACGTACGCATGCCTACAGAGAGAGAGAGAGAGAGAGAAGAGAGAGAGAGAGAGAGAGAGAGACAGAGACAGAGACAGAGACAGAGAGACAGAGAGACAGAGAGACAGAGACAGAGAGAGAGACACACAGAGAGAGACACAGAGAGAGAGAGAGAGTGAGAAAAAGATGCACACACACAGGGAAACACACGCACACGCATACACACAATATACATACACACAGAGGTAACACTGACACTTTTTAAAAACAACAACAGAAAAGCATACATACACTCACTACATATGATTGTATTGATTTACATGCCTATAACACAGACAGACAAACAGACAGACAGACAGACAGACAGACAGACAGACAGACAGACAGACAGACAGACAAACACACACACACACACACACACACACACACACACACACCCCTACTCCCTCTTCTTCCCCCCCCCCCCCCCCTTAGACCTAGAGGTAACCAGCCTGTCTAGAAAGGAAAAGTCCAGGTCTGAGTCTGCAGTGGTTCGAATCCCGTTTGGGCCCAAAACTGTTCCCCCCCCCCCCCATCCATGAGACAATGAGTGGTGGTCTGGGTGCTAGTCTTTCGGATGATACCATAAACCGAGGTCCTGTGTGTTACACATCTATTATTTGGCCCACACAAAAGAACCCATGGCAAGAAGAGGGTTTGTCCCTGGGCAAAATTCTGTAGAAAAAAAGCCACTCTGGTAAGGAAACAAAATAATACAACTGCAGACAGGTAAAAGATGAAAAAAACAACAACTAATGGGTAGGCCCTGCACTTGTGGGGATACACTCTCCCTGGGGAGAGAGAGAGCAGCCTACAGGCAGAAAAAAAAATCTGCTGTGACATAAAGTAGTATGAATAAATAAATAAATAAATAAACAAATAAATACTGGGTCACTTACTTTTTTCTGCTGACACAGAGAAATCTGCTGTGAGATAAAGTGGTATGAATAAATGAATAAATAGATAAATAAATAAATAAATAAATAAATAAATAAATAAATAAATGAATAAATAAATGAATAAATAAATAAACAAACAAATAAATACTGGGTCACTTACTTTTTTCTGCCGACACAGAGAAATCTGCTGTGAGATAAAGTGGTATGAATAAATACATAAATGAATAAATAAATAAATAAATAAATAAATAAATAAATGAATGAATAAATAAATTCTGGGTCACTTACTTTTTTCTGCCGACACAGGAGCAGCAGCGGGTGCCTCCTGCTCTCCTGCACTGCTCTTCTCCTTCTGCTGCTCCTGGCTGCTCCCTTCTCCTTTCTCCTTTGTCTCGTTGGCTTCCATTGGCTGAGCTGGTGCCTTGTTCTCCTCTCCCGTTGGCTGCTCCTCGAGGTTTGTGTTCTTGCTCAGGGTTGGCTGCTCTGCGGTTCTCTTCTGGCTCTGTGCCAACAGTTCATTGGCCGCTTCCTCGTCCTCGGCTTCAGCCATTGGTTGAGCTGGTACGACGTTGCCCATTGGCTGAATGGGGGCTGCGTCGGCCTCGGCGATTGGCTGCCATCCGTAGAGGGGCTGCTGGGAAGGCATTTCGTCTTCGGTCAGGCTGTTGGCGATCAGGTCCACTGGAATGATAAAGGGATGGAGATGAGATGATCTCCTCATATAATAGGAGTTTCTGCGGGATAGCTAAGTAATAAAAATAATAATAATAATACATGGAATTTATATAGCGCTATATCTTGTAAAAACAAATCAAAGCGCTTGCACTCGACCCTCACAACAAACAATCAATGACAATAAATAACTTTAGCAAATTTGAAAGCACACACACACGCGCGCACGCGCACTGCCCCACACACACAACACACCACAAAACAAAAACACCCACACACACAACACACCACACTTATAGAGGTTTTACATTTTGCGGGGGGAAGGGATTTCAAATGTTGAAGGCGGGGAAAAATGGAGATGAAAACAAAGGAAAAAAATTTAGGTTTGAAAAAAGGGTATTGGGTTGGATTTAAAAGTGTTAGTAGGTTTTTTCCCAAAGGGGTAGAGGGAGGTCTTCCCCGATTGATGGACCAAAAAAATTTGAGTAGTCAAGCACTAGTTTTTTAACAAGTTAAGCAGCGTGGGGAAATGGTTAACCGTGGATGGGGGAAAGGGTTTACAGTTTGTCCTTTTTTATTTAAACCCCCCCCCGTTCACCCCGCTTAAAAAAACGCCCCCCCTTTTTCGGGAAGGTTTTTTAAAAGGGGGGGAAAAAGGGGGAAAAGAAAGGGGCAAAAGGGAAATGATTGGTGCCACTCCCCTACGCCCCAAAAAGGGTTTGGGCATTTTTTCCCCCCTTTTTTTTTTTTTCCCTTTTTTTCTCAACCTTTCTTATTCTTAACGAATTTCCCCTTTTTTGGGGGTTAATGGGAAGGGGAACCCCCCCCTTTCCTTTTTCCCCAACCCTTAAAAAAGGTTTTTTCCCCAAAAAACCAAAAACAAAAAAAAATGGACTTTTTCCCCTTACTAAAATTTTCTTTATTTTTTTTCGTCTTTTTTTTTTTTAAAAAAAAAAAGGGGGGGAAAAAAGGGGGGGGGAAAGGGGGAAAAAAAAAAAAAAAAAAAAAGGGAAAAAAAAAGAAGGAAAAAAAAAGAAAAAGGAAAGGGGAAAAAAAAAGGGGAAAGGGGGAAAATTGGGGAGGGGACCCCCCCCAAAAAAAGGGGGAAAAAAAAAAAGGGGGGAAAAAAAAAAAAAGGAAAAAAGGGGGAAAAAAAAGAAGAAGGGGGGGGTAAAAAAGGAAAAAAAGGAAAAAGAGAAAAGGGAAAAAAAGGGAAAGGGAAAGGGAAAGGGAAAAAAGGGACCCCCAAAAAAAAAAACCCCGGGGAAAAAAACCCCCCCCCGGGACAGTTAAAAAAGGAAACCCCGGGGCAAAAACCCAAAAACAACAAAACAAGACCCCCCGACCCCCGGGGGGGCCCCGAAAGACAAAAAAAAAAAAAAAAAAGGGGGGGGAAAAAGGGAAAGGGAAAAAGGGGGAAAGGGAAAGGGAAAAACCCGAAGACCCCCCCCCCCCCGGGGCAAAAAGGAGAAAAGGGCCGGGTGGGTGGGTAAAGGTGGGGTTCACGCCCTTACGAGGAGTCCGACTTCCTCCCCCAGGAGAGGAGAGAGAAGGGAGAAGGGAAAGGAAAAGAGGGGAGAGAGAGGGGAGACGGAAGGGGGAATTTAGAAGGGGGGGAGAGAAGGAGAGAGAAGGAGACAGACCCCCCAAAAACAGGACAGACAAAACAAGAGACAGATAAAACCCAAAGGGAACCCACAGACAGAAAAGAGGGCAGAAAAACAAAACAGACCCTAGAGGGAAAAGGGGGACAGACAGAGACGTAAAAAAAAGAGACAGAGACAGAGACAGCAGACAAAAAAGTACAGCAGACAGAGACCCCCACACAGAACAGAGAGAAGAAAAGAGACAGTACAGGGCCCGGACGAGAGATAGAACAGAGCAAAAAACAAAAACCCAAAAAAAAGACAGAGAGGGAAAGCTGGGTTTGGGGGGGTGGGGAAGCTTGCACTTTCCTTAAGGGATTTTGCGGACTTCCCCCAAACATAGGGTCTTTGTCCCCCCGCACTTTGTTCGAACGTTTGTGACCAAAGCTTTAGCCCCCCGGGGGGCCCCTTTTTTTAAAAAAAAACATAGGATTTCTGTTGTGACCATTCCCCCCAGAATATCAAGGATCGCCCCTTTTTTTTTTTTTTGTTTTTTTAGGGGGTTTTGGGGTTTTTAAAAATCCCCTCTCTTCTCTCTTCTCCTCTCTCTCTCCCTCTCTCTCTCTCTCTCTTCTCTCTCTCTTTCTCTCCCCCTCTCCCTTCTCTCTCTCTCTCTCTCCCTGTTTGTTGTGTTTTTGTGTGTGGGTGTGTGGGGGGTTTGGGGGGTGTTTTGTGTGTGTGTGTGTGTGGGGGTTGTGGGGTTGTTGTGTTTTGGTGTGTGTGTTTGGGGTTGTGTTGTTGTTGTTGTTGTTGTTGTTGTTTTGTTGTTGTCTTGTGTGTGTGTGTGTTGTGGTGTGTGTTTTGGGGTGGGGTGTTTGTTTTTGGGGTTTTGGTGTGTTTGTGTGTGTGTGGTGTGGTGAGAGTGTATGTGTGTAAAAGTTTGCAGGGGGGCCCCCGTGTGGTGTAAAAATTGTGTTTGTTTTTTTTTTTTCCCAGGGGTACGGGAAAAAAGGGGTTATGTGTTTTTTTTTTTTTTTATTTTTTTTTTTTTTTTTTTTAAAAAACCAAAAAACTACAAAAAGGGGGTTTTAAAAATAATATGTCACATACAGACACTACCACCAGTTCCCTAAGCTTCGTTCACAGAGGTAAGCATTCGTAGGGGTCAAAGCCCCTTCGGCGTCCTTGGCCCCGGGGGGGGGGGGAAAGGGCGAAGCCCAAGAGGGTGTCGGGAGCTTCCTCCCTAGGGTAGGCCCCCTGGGGGGGGGGGGGGCCTAGGGGGGGGTACATGTTGGGGGTCTCCCCCGGGAACCCCGGGGGGATCCAAAAAAGGAGGGGGACCCGTCTCTTTTCCGAGACAAGAGAATTAATTTAGGGGAATGAATTTATCTTTTTTTTTTCAAAGGGTTTTAAAAAAAGTATTAACATACTTTTTTTTTCTCATCTGGCCCTTGCCCCGTTAGGGAATGGAAAAAAAAAACACCCCCTTTAAAAATAAAAAAAAACAAAAAAAAGCAAAAAAAAAAACAGAAAGCAAAAAACCCCCAAAAAAAAAACCCCCAAAAAAAAAAAAAAAACCCCAAAAAAATCCCCCCAAAAAAACAAAAAAAAAAAACAAAAAACATCCAAAATGGGTGTGCGAGTGTTGGGGGTTTGTGTGTGTGTGCGGGCGTTTCGTGCGTTTCGTGGTGCGGGGCGCGCCCGCGCGGGGCGTGTGTGGGGGTGTGTGTTGAGAGGAGGAGAATTGAGAGAGAGGACACAGAGAGGGGAGAGAGAAGGGGAGAGGAGAGAGAGAGGAGAGAGGAGGAAAGGGGGGAGGGGGGAGAG
>CM060349.1:8883112-8940227 GCA_030674155.1 Stramonita haemastoma
CCGATTGTGGGGTCATGTTCCCATGAGTCATCTTCAAGGCCTATCTATGCTATTTCTTGGGAAGAGGGCCCAAAGCAAATCAGCATAAAAAAGCACTTTGATTTATGAAGATCGAAGAAAAACTGAAGAATAAGGATGAACTGAGCGTTGAGCTTTTTCACACATTATTAATTTGATGGCTGTTTTCTGGTGGTTCGTTTTCATACAAATTTTCTTGCACAAGACATCATGACAAGCTGTTCTGTCTAGGCACACTTTGGTTGACGACACACGTACAAAAAAAACGATACGTTCCGCGCGTGACATGGCAAAGGCTAAAATGTACAATGAAGGGTGCTTGTAAGGGCGTTTGTGCAATTTAAATCACACCTAGCACTGTACTGGGAATTTATCTTTTTCTCTTCTTCTTCTTTTTTTTTTTGTTCAATCTGAGACTGCATTGTAAGGATGCTTTTGTAAACAAAAATCCCCGTGACAACCTTGTAAAGTTTTAAACACCCGCCCAACTATGTCACTAAGATATTTTCCTCAACTTCCACCCTCCAGACATTCAAATTAAATAATGCTAACATTATTCTAATAAAAATTTTAAAAAATTAAAGCATCACTCAAAGAGGTAGGTGGGTATTGGTTGAGGAACTGGTGAAAGGTGTGTTGCTACATGAATGAATCATCTGAAACTAGTTTTCCCGCGTGTTACACAAAATTATTTAGCGCACGCAAAAGAACCCACAGCTACAAGAGAGTTGTCCCTGGCAAAATTCTACAGAAAACTGCCACTCTGAGATGGAAACAAATACAGTTGCAGGCAGGAAAACAAACAACAAAAAAATAATAATAATGGGTGGTGGGTGTTGCTCTTATGGCAATCCCGGGGGAGAGCAGCCCGAATTTCACGCCGTCAATAGTGTACTTTTTTTTTTGTTAGGAATCTTTTTTGTTGTAATCCATTCCTACCATCATAAAGAGCCTACTCTTTCAAAAAGGCAGAACAAATGTTTAACATGTGACCAAGATGTTCTGCATGTATTCACATAATTATGGGACCTGGGCTTATTCACCTGTCCCGTAGTCCCGTTGGACTTTGGGGGCACAACTGAAAATTTTGCAACCAGCTTCCTTCACTCCCCACGGTCCTCCGCCCTCCACAATAGATCGTTCCACCCAAGGCCTGTCCACTCTCTGATGCTGTCTTCCCATCGTTTCCTCAGTCTACCTCTTCGTCTCCCTCCCCTTACTGTTCCCTGTAAGACTGTCTTGTCTTTAGCTTGTGTTTTTTCACTGTCGCTAGGAGCTCTTCATATGGACCATGGCATTCTTTATTCTAGTTTTCATTTATTTATTAGTGATGTGATCTCTGTATGAAATGCCAAGGAGTTTGCGAAAGCATCTCATCTCCGTTGCCTGTATCCTTCATTCAATGTCTGTTGTTATGGTCCATGTTTCACATGCGTACAAAAATATGGATATGATCAGGGAACGCAACAGTCTGATCTTTAAGCTGATGGCTATGTTCTTGTCATTCCAGAGGACTTTCAGTTTGGTCATTGCAGCTGTGGTCTAGGCTATCCCAGAGAGAATTTCAGGTTTTGATCCTTCATCTGATACTACCACTCCTAGATATTTGAAGCTATGGACGGTCCCGATTTTCTTAGCGTCTATAATTCCGTAATTGCTGATGCCATTGGCACTATTTGTCATCAGCTGGGTTTTCTCTGCTCTGATCTGCATGCCATATGCTGATGAGGCTTCATCAAGATGATTTACCAGGCTGACTAGCTCTTGTTCTCTTCCAGCTAGGCCGTCGATGCCATCGGCAAAACGTAAGTTTGTGATTGTTCTGCCTCCAGTGCTGACTGTTCCCTCGTGATTTTCAAGTAGGCCTACATCAGCCATTATTCTTTCTAAGAAGACGTTGAAGAGGGTAGGAGAGAGCAGACATCCTTGGCGTACTCCAATTGTGGTTCGGAACCAATCTCCTATGTTGTTGTATTTTTATTTTGTACCACTTTACGTCATAGCAGATTTCTCTGCGTGAAATTCGGGCTGCTCTCCCAGGGGAGAGCGTGTCGCCACAAGTGCAGCGCCTATCCTTTTTTTTTCTTTTCCCTGCATGCAACTGTTTTTGTTTCCCTATTGTTATAGTAGACTGTGCTGGTTGCCTTGTTATGCAGGAATTCTATGTCTCTGATCAGTTTGGCATTGATGCTATACAACCTCATGGTTGTCCACTGGGTTTATAGTCCATCCAAAAAATCTTCAAGGGAGGTTAAGTTAAAAGTTAAAGTCTGTCCCGAGCCTAAGGCTCATCAGGCCGGTGCTTATCCCGGTTTCTGTGGCGTTAAGCGACTGAGAGTCATAGACTCCCCCCTGGATAGGACGCCAGTCTATCGCAGGGTTAACCCCCAACACAAGGTTGGTAGCCTACCCTTTTACACCTGGGTGGGGTGAGAAAATAGCCGTAAAGTGCCTCTTCCAAGGGCACAACGCCACAGCCGAAAGCTGGGATCGAACCCGCAACCTTTAGATTACGAGTCCAACGCCCTAACCACTAGACTACAACGGCGGCCTTCAAGGGAGGAGTGGGGGTTTTTTGGTGGTTGTTTTTTTTTTTACTTTTTTTTTTCAAGAGAGGAGTCAGTAATTCAGATTTTATGTTTTAAAAAAGTGTCCCTGCTGGTGACAAATGTGTAGGAGTTACAAGAAGTCTCTCACAAGCCGTGTTTAAAATAATTATGAATGTTGCAATAAGGCGTTTCCGGTTACCTGTCTCACCATTAATTAAAAACTCACAGGTATCGTCATGTTACTTGATCAGTAGAAAGTTTATTTTGAATTTTGAATTTAATTAATTGAATTTAAAGTTTGAATTTGAAGCTCACCCTATATGGGTATGTCCCGTGTAGGCCTATTTTGAAATAATTAGGGAAAAGTACTTGCTACATAAATTTTTCTTTCGATTTTTTAAATATTTGTTTGTTGTTGTTGTTAGTTTTTTTCATTCATAATATTGTTTTAAAGTAAGAAAGATAAAAAAAATGTTTTGATATATATCATATTTTTCTATGGATTACAATACTCTCTTCTCTGCTGTCTCCTCTCTACTTCAATCTGTTTCATTTACTTAATCATATAGTCTATCTGTCTTGATATCAATGATCCCATTAGCTGGGGATCATGTTTTAAATTTTTTTTTTATATTATAAACAATTCTCTTTTTTGTTGAAATAACTAGCCTATCAATGAATCCAGTTTGGGATTATGCATTTGTTGAATGTATACCTATCTCTCTTTAAAAAAATCATACGTTGAACTTTGTTTTGGTGATGGTGTTGCTTTATTTTTGTTGTTGTTTGGGTGTTGTTGTTGTTGTTGTTGTTGTTGTTGTTTTTTTGGGGGGGGCTTGTTTGTTTTTGTTTTGGGTTTTGTTTGGGTTTTTTTCTTCGTTTCCACCCACGTGTGAGCAAGATGTTCTGCATGTGTTCGTATAGGTGTATATGCGTGTGTTCGCACAGAGGGTCTCGGTTGATAGTCTCATCCGAAGGACTTTTTTGGGGGGGAGGGGGGGGGGGTGCATTGATGTTAACTCCAGGGGAAAATTGTGTGAATGGATGTTGTCGGTCTGTATGCAAGACAGTTGCAAACAGTTTATGAAGAGAAACATTTTTTAGACATTCTCGGGGATTAGAGACTCAAACCAGAAAGCGCCGACACCATGCTAACCTACTAGGCCTAGGTCCCAACTAGGCCTAGCCTACATAGGCGTAGGCCCTGTAGTTGTCTCCCTTCTTCCGCGAAATTCGTACTGGCGCCCTACTATGGCAGACGACATGCCTTGGCTTTCAAAACAATAGGAATCGGCCTAGCCTATTGGAACTTCGATGACGATGATCGTCTGCCAGTCGACGATCGATCTCCGTCAGCGTCTAGACGAGTGTCATGTATCATCGTAAGCATCATCGAGGCTTGCAACAGTTCGGTAAAAACTTTCCTGTTTTTGTTAGGCCTAGCCTATGATCTAGCAGTTGGGTTCCGATCACATTATAGGTTAATCGGACAGACCCTAATGATCAGATGAAAGGCCAATCTGAAGAAATTGCCCTGCTTTTTCAAAAGTTAAAATTGTTCTGATTTATCTGAATCCGAGAAAGCTGGCTAAGTTTGGCTCGTGCGCCACTTTGTGCTGGTTAAAAAGATAGTAATTCTTGATGTAAGCAACGAAAATCGTCAAAGCATAGGCACTGGCCCAGTGTTATTATTATTATTTATTATTATTCTTCTTTTATATCGAGGATTATGGAATAATCACGCATGTGCTTTTTTACATCCAGTCCCCGTGTGTATGCAGTTTTGTAAATCATCTGTTCCAACCGGCACGTGATGACCTACTCTTACGAAAAGCGGAACAGGACTTAACGTGTGCGCAAGATGTTCTGCATGCGTTTGCACATGGCGCCTCGGTTTATAGTCTCATCCGAAAGGCGAAAGACAACAGGCCTTATAATAAATCTTGAAGTAAGCAAGGAAAATCTCATCAATCAAAGCATAGGCCTAGGCCTTGTGTTGAACCAGAAGCCTAATTAAAAAACAAAAGTTTTTGTCTAGGCCTAGATCAGTAGATAAATGTTTGTACAATTAGCCTAGGTCACTTGTTTACAGAACGGGACAGATTGATCATAGGCACAAGCACACCAAAGTAGGCCTATCCTTTGCCATAAAATTCAATGAAAAGTTCAGTCTAAAGCAGTAAGGAGGGGGGGGGGGGGGGGGGGGGGGGAGGCGAGAGGTGTAATTAAAAATGCAGAACATTCCAAGTTAGTGAAACTACTGAAACTGAATCTAATATATGTATACCAAGTGATCAATCTTAAACCATTTCAAAACTCAGTTTTATCAGTATCAGAGAAATTTTGTCAATGACCATATACTGATAGTGATATAGAGATATAGTTTTTATTTATTTTTTATTTTATTCTTTTATATCGAGGATAAGGGGATAAGCACTCATGTGCTTTTTTTCATCCAGTCTCCGTGTGTATGCACTTGTGTAAATATTTTCATCTGTTCCCACTGGCACACAATGGCCTACTCTTACGAAAAGCGGAACAGGATTTAACGTGTGCGCAAGATGTTCTGCGTACGTGATGTAGATAGTGATGTGTGTAGGCTGTCATAGACATACTCACATAGTCTATACAAAGTGAATGTGCTATAATTAAACAGGAAGAGCAGGCCATGGTAGAAACATTTGCATACATGTAAATCTCACCATAGGTAAGCCTCAAAGTCAGAGTCAGACTGTCAGAGCTAGCTCAAACCTAGGAATCTGAGGGGGGGGGGGGGGGGGGGAGTCAAGTCAAAATGATCTTTATTAAGGGTAAAAGATTAAGTTTACACAACTTTTTTTTCATCCTGCCCTCACAAAAAAAAAATCAAGAAAATTGACTTCTAAAACAATCAAAGACAAATATCAATCTTGGTTGAAAACTGAAATAAACGAGGATTTTCATCCAAACACAATCTCACAAAATAACAAACTCAAGACAGTAGTTAACATAAAGTCAAGTCATACAGACAAGATAATAGAAATACAAAATAACATGGGTATGAATAACAACAAAGCAGCCAAATGTGTCAAACATAAGGGTGGACTTAAAATTTGTCGGTCAGATGTTTCTTCAAAAGTTTCTTAAACATTTGTTTTGAAGGAACTGATTTTAGAAAGGGAGGCAGTTTATTCCACAATGTTCTTCCTGAAGAAGAAGAAGGTGGCCAGTACATAAATGGTTGACATTTTCTCTCTCATTTCTCAAACTCTTTTCTGTTCCCAGGCACCAGCATGAATCTGACGCCGCAGGAGAAATCGCTGATGCAGAAAGTTCCGGAACAGTGGAGAGGCCTGCTGACCCTGTTGCTGGGCAACAAGGTCGCAAAGCGTGAACGCCTGTTGACCCTGGTGTCCATGCGCTACAGACGACAGATGACCCACAGCGCTGAATCCTGGGATGCTCTGCTGACCGCCATGAGCAGGAGAGTCCCTGTCGTGGGCAGTGACGGCTGTCTGAGTTTGTGAGTATTGGGGAGCAATACCAGATTTGTTGTCCTGGCAAGACAGTAACAGTGTAGGAAATTAGTGTCCAGAGGCAAATTTTGTGTAAAAACATCAATGTATGCTGTATGTACCTAAAAGGGGTGTAGGTACTTTGTTCAAAAACATCTACGGACACTTCAGCTTAAGTGGTTATAATATGATCATTTTGTATAAAAAGATATTAAAAAAAAAAACGCTATAGCTAAAGTGGTCAAGACCATTAGGGTGGGAATTTTTATGATCCCTCAGGTGAACCCCCACCTTACTGGCCTTAACCACTTTAGCTATATATATATATATATATATATATATATATATATATATATATATATATATATATATATATATGTTTGTGTGTGCTTGTTTGTGTGTGCACATTGGTGTGTGTGCATGTGTGTGTGTGAATGGTGTGTGTGTGTGTGCGCGCGCTTGCTTGCTTGCTTGCTTGTGTGTGCACATTGGTGTGTGTGTGTGTCACTGTGTACATGTGGACACAGACACATCACACATGTATGCATGCATGTCTTTTACCTACTTCTGACTGTACCTATCTCTCACATCACCAACAGTTGCAACTGATGACAAGATTTACAAAACTGCATACACATGGGGACTGGATATAAAAAAAGCACATGAGTGCTTTTTCCATTATCCTCAATATAAAAGAATAAAATGAAATGATATGATATCTGTCTGTCTTACACAGTCAGTCTCCTGTTGACTATGGCTATCCAAAAAAAAAGACTCAATGCTATCTCTCACATCATAATGTCTGTCTGTCTGTCTCTGTGGCTATCTGAGTATCTCTCACATCAAAATGTCTGTCTGTCTGTGTGGCTATCTCTCACATCATGATGTCTGTCTGCCTGCCTGTCACACACATCATGATTTCTGTCTGTCTGTCACACATAGTCAAAAATCTCCTGTTCACTCTATCAGTCTATGGATATATCTGAGTATCTCTTTTTTTTTTTCTTCTCTCTCTCTATGGCTCTCTCTCACATCATCATATATCTGTTTGTCCGTCCGTCTGTCTGTCTGTCTGTCTGTCACACACAATCAGAGTCTCCTGTTCACTGTATCAGTCTATGGATATCTGAGTATCTCTTCTTCTTTTTTTCTCTATGGCGCTCTCTCACATGTTATCTGTCTGTCTGTCCGTCTGTCTGTCTGTCTGTCACACACAGTCAGTCTCCTGTTCACTCTATCAGTCTATGGCTATCTGAGTATATGTATGTATCTCTTTTTTTTTTCTTCTCTATCTTCTATGGCTCTCTCTCACATCATGATATCTGTCTCTCTCACACAGCCAAAGTCTCCTGTGGAGTTTCCCAGTCCCCTTCATCCAAGACTTTTTGAGGTTCCTGCTTCGGTTTCACGACACCATCTCAGGAGACAGCCTGGACCGATTCCTGAAGACACCGACACCACCTGACTCCTGCCTCTCCTTCTCCGCCCCCCTCTTTCAGGTTAAATGCATGGAATACCAAATATGTGACGCTCCACCACATAATGAGACGGAGTGCACCTGAGGTCAATTTTAAGTTATTGACATGTTATTAATGTGCATTAAAGTGGCTATCAAATACAAAAAAACAGATTGAAAATCGGACAATTATGTGCAACATTATTACAAATTGAAATGATAGACTGCAGGATGGGACAAAATGAGAAACGGGCAAGTTTATTTTAGTAACAGGTTGTCAGAATGAGGGCTTGGGTATTTTCAAAACACATTTAAAAGCAAAAGGAATAAAAATTATGCCTTGATATTTCATTATAAGGTAAATAAACAGATCTAGTTTAATAATCAATCAAAATCTCAAAATTGACAACTTGACCCCCACCTGCCTTTAAAGGCTCCTAGCGCAAAATTGGGTAATGTGCTAAGCGACTCATTTCGTGGTGGAGCGCCACATATTCTAAAAATGTGTCATGTCGCTGTTCTCATCCTCTTTCAATCCACCATTTATTGTTTGATTGCCCAATTCTTATTGACCTGTTTAGAAGGAGAGGACTAGATTAGATATTAAAAAAAGATATGCCACTGTTCAAGAAGTTTTATATTATGACTCTCAGCAGTTCATAACATCAGTTGCTGAGGTTGTATATTCTTCTCCAGTAAGACCTCTACTGTAGTTATTTATATATATATATATATAGAGAGAGAGAGAGAGAGAGAGAGAGAGAGAGAGAGAGAGAGAGAGAGAGAGAGAGAGAGAGAGAGAGAGTAAGACCTCTACTGTAGTTATTTATATATATATAGAGAGAGAGAGAGAGAGAGAGAGAGAGGGGTGATGGTTTGAATGCGGGTGTGTCTATATCACCAAGTAGTGAAGGACATTAAACAAAACAAAACAAACAAAACAAATCTCTTTCAGGAACTCTCGGCAATCCTGGAGAAGCGTAGTGGTGTAACGCTCACTGCTGAAACTGAATCTCCTCCCGAAAAGAAGACGTCTGTGGAAGGATTTGCTGCGAGTGGTGTGGAGAGAAATTGCATGGGGATGAGTCGCAGTGGTGGGGTTTGTGTTGTTGTTGTTGATGATGGTGATGTTGGTGTTGGTGGTGAAAGTGATGCTGGAAAAAGTCGTCGTGTTGTGGAGTTGTCTGGCATCAGTGGTGTGAAAAGTGCTGATAGAGAGATGTTGAAAGTTGTGCGAAGTGAGGATTTGTCCGTTCTGAATGCAGAAATGTTTGGTGCTAAGACAGAAATGTTTGGTGCTAAGACGGAAATGTTCGGCGCTAACACAGAAACGTTCGGTGCTAACACAAAAATGTTTGGTGCTAAAACAGAAATGTTCGGTGCTAACAAACCTGCAACTTTACCCCCTTCCTCTGAATCCCTCATCCCACACCCTGATCCAATCTTAAACTCTGACCCTAAACACAACATGGAGGAAATCAGATCAGCAGAAGTAGAAGAACCCAGGACAGCAGACACAGTGAAAAATGTGGACGGTTTCATTCTCGTTCTGGACAGCAGTGATGAAGAAGATGCTCTCGAAGAAGAAAAAGTGGAAGAAAAAGAAAACATGGAAGTGGACGATGACAAGAGAGATGAAACGACAGATGAAATGCAAAAAGATGCTGAAATTGAAACGGCTGCAGAATGTGAGAAAGTGGAACAGTACACACATGAGGAGATGAGCGGAAGTTTGAACCACGAAATTGTGAAAAGCCAGGGAGACTATGGTGCAACAACGATGTCAAAAGATGACCAGATGGGAGAGAGTGTCATGAAAGCTGAGGAGGTGGTAAGTGTAAATTTAATTAATAATGGAGGTGTTGTTGCCTTTGGTGGGTGAGAGAGAGAGAGAGAGAGGAGAGAGAGAGAGAGAGAGAGAGGAGAGAGAGAGAGGAGAGAGAGAGAGAGAGAGAGAGAGAGAGAGAGTGAGGGGTGTGTGTGTGTGTGTGTTGTGTGTGTGTGTGTGTGTGTGTGTGTGTGTGTGTGTGTGTGTGTGTGTGTGTGAGATGTCATGTTAGGTCAAGTCAGTTTTTTATTTCTAGATGGTGCATTGAGTGTGTGTGTGTGTGTGTGTGTGTGTGTGTGTGTGTGTGTGTGTGTGTGTGTGCATGTGTTTGTGGGAGGTGAGTGGGTATGTGAAAGAAGGTATGTAGTAGTAGCAGCAGAACTGTAGCAGTCAATGATGGAGATAGTACTACTTAACATTTGTAATTTTCACTTAAAGTATGGTTCTAGTCTTATACACTGGTTATTTAGTGTTTATTTATTTATTTATTTATTTATTTATTTATTCTTTTATATCGAGGATAACAGAATAAGCAATCATGTGCTTTTTTTCATCCGGTCCCCGTGTGTATGCAGTTTTTGTAAATATTGTCATCTGTTCCCACCGGCACACGATGGCCTACTCTTACGAAAAGCGGAACAGGATTTAACGTGTGCGCAAGATGTTCTGTGTGCGTTCGCACACGGGGCCTCGGTTTATAGTCTCATCCGAAGGACTTTTGGGGAGAGTGGAGTCAGCACTGATGTTAACTCCAGGAAGAAAATTTCCTCGACCGGACTCGAACCCGGGTCTTCAAATTGCCAGCGCAATTTTCTGACCACTAGGCTATCCGCCCCCCCTGTGTGTGTGTGTTTGTGTGTGTGTGTGTGTGTGTGTGTGTGTGGTGTGTGTGTGTGTGTGTGTGTGTGTGTGTGTGTGAGAGCATGCATGCATGCGTGCATGTGTGTGTGTGAGTGTGTGAGCATGCATGCATATGTGCGTGTGTGTGTGAGCGCACACATGCACATACACACTCTCCATGCAAATTTTTCTCTGGTACATTTTCTTGTTTGAACTCAAGTGTACAGTTAATCATGGTTTCTTTGCCAAACAGACCAGTGGGCAGAAACTGAAAGAAGCGTTATCATCAGGTGGCAGAGACGCCGTTTCATCAGACTTCCACTTCGTCTCCTCTCTTCCTGCATCTCAGGTGAGATTTCTCACTGAACAGTGAACAGTGTGAGGGATACGATGTGGAGATTTATTTACCTGTTTTGTCAGGTGGCCATTTTGTTGTAGTTGTTATTAAAAAATTTTTGTGCTGCTTCTGCTGTGGATTTTTACAAGCGCCCACATCATCAGGTGTAGACCTGCCAGTGCTTTTCTTTCCTTTGTGTATTGCAGAAGAAAAAAATACGCACGTTAAAGATCCTGTAGTGTAATTCATGTCAGTGTTGGGTGGGATATGGAAACCACAGTGCACAAATCCAACATCACACAGTTAAGAATGCTAAATTCAGCGTGCCCCTTCCTTTTTCCTAGTCCAAGTGTGGTCCGTTCCTGCTATAATTAGCGCCAGCTGACCCCCACCTAGACTGGGATGGGATGGAATAATTAGCAGCTGAGAGGAGCCGAGTGAAAGTGGGGGAAACTGACAGCCGTGAAACGTAAAATTTTGTGCCTAGCATGCATCCCTGTACAAAGAGAAGAACCTCAAGCTGCTCTGAAGTTGGAATGTGTTGGCTGAGGCCAGCAGACAGACCTCCTGCAGAGTGACAAGCACAGGAGAAGACCTGGCACTACACATCCCTGACCTAGTAAGGGAATGAGAGAGAAGAAGAGAGAGAGAGAGAGAGAGGAGGAGAGAGAGAGAGAGAGAGAAGAGAGAGAGAGAGAGAGAGAGAAGAGAGAGAGAGAGAGAGAGAGAGAGAGAGAGAGAGAGAGAGAGAGAGAGAGAGAGAGAGAGAGAGAGAGAGAGAGAGAGAGGAGAGAGAGAGAGAGAGAGAGAGAATAATGCATAATTGGTTATCTCTGAAGTCAGGGTAGGCATAGAGACCTAATAGTATATATATATATATATTATATATTAATATATTTATATATATATATATATATATATATATATAGTGAGGTACTTGAAAACAGTCATGACAAAATTCATTCAGTGTGCAATTTCTGTCGCACAGTTACTCCAGGTGGGATAGAGTGAGTGAGAGTGCACATTCTGGGTAAACCCCCAGGATAATAAGCAGGGGAACGCACAACAACACAACTGTTTATTACATATATGTTGTGCAAATTGTGTTGTTCATGTGTTGTGTTCATGTTGGGGACGGGATAGCTAAGTGGTCAGAGAGCTCGCTTTCCCCCAGCCAAATTAAAGCAGTGTTGAGCGTGGTTACCAGTCGGATGGGTGACCATTTGCACGCCTTTGCTAGAGTACAGTACCCCCAGCTGTAAATGGGTACCTGCCCTCTTTAGGGTCGGGGAAGGTAAAGCAGCAAGGGAGAAGAGATGGGTGCCGCCCTCATTATGCTGGCCCCTAGAGAAGCTGAGGTCTCTGATGCCTCACTCCCCTATGACCACATAGGTTATGGGAACACCTTTACCTTTTACCTTTTTTATATATAATTTTGTTGTTGTTGTAATTTGGTGTTGATGTGCAGGTTGGCCCATGTTTTGCATCTGTGGAGTGGAGCGGCATCGAGGAGGAAGCAGTGTGCGGTTTGATTCAGAGCATGGTGGGATTGGCTGAGAAACTGAGTCATGCTGTGTCTGCCGCTCTTGTCCAAAGCATCGTCAGACCCATTGTGAGTTGAAAATGACAATAACACTTATTTAATTGGTGGTCTAGGTGGTAACACGCCTTGCCTAGAAAGCAAAAAGTCGGGTCAGAGTGTGCGGTGGTTCTACCCCATTTGGACCCAAAACTTTTTTCCCATCCATTAGATCCTGAGTGGTTGTCTGGGCGCTATTCTTTCAGATGAGACGATAAACTGAGGTCACGTGTGTTACACATAACTATTTAGCGCACGTAAAAGAACCCACGGCAACAAGGAGGTCGATCCTGGCAAAATTCTGTAGAAATAAGCCCCTCTGATAGGGAAACAAATACACTTGCATGCAGGAAATAGAAAAAAAATGGGTAGGCGCTGCACTTGTGGCGACTCGCTCTCCCCGGGGAGAGTAGCCCGAATTTCACACAGAGAAATCTGCTGTGACATGAAGTGATACAAATACAAATTAACAGGCATGTGAAGAGTGTCTTGTGAATGGTTTCACTGATTTCAAGGTTCATGGAGATTGGGCACATACATCATTGTTGCCCTGTAAAGTCAAACCTAAATGTCAAGTCAAGCCAAGTCAAATTATTTTTAACCAAGCAAGCTGTTGTGCGTGCGTTCGCACTCAGGGTTCTCAGTGTATAGTCTCATCCAAAGGACTAAGAGAGACAGCGACAGAGAGAGACAGAGAGAGAGGGGGGGGGGGGGAGAGAGAGAGATACAGAGAGAGAGATATAGAGAGATTATGATGCTGGAGATTATGATGAGAGTGGAGTCAGCACTGATGTTAACTCCCACTTCCTTCTTTTTTTCTTTTTTTTTTATATCAGATTTTCCTGTCATCAGCTACGATGTGACAAGAATCACATATATATATTTGCAGCCTCGGGAGCACTGAATAGGGAATCTTTGTTTTTTTACTTCTGTTGTAATGGACATGAATAATTGAGTATGCACTATTCTCTAACTCCTTGTATTATCTATAGGCATATTTTATTTTTAAGGCTGTTGAAATCATGTTAGCTAATTAATGTTGGTGAATTGTTTGGGTTTTTGTTGTTGTTGTTGTTTTTTCTCTCTTTTTTTTGTTTGATTGTTTGTTAGGGATTTTCTGCTTTGTTTTTTTGTTTTTTTTGTTCGTTTTTTGTTCTTTTCTTTAGGTAGATGGCTTGATGAAAAAAGCAAATCAATGCTTATTCAATGTACCAAAGTCCTTCTGATGAGACTTTAAACCGAGGTCCTGTGTGCGAACACATGCAGAACATCTTGTGCACACTTTAAATCCTGTTCCGCTTTTCGTAAGAGTAGGCCATCGTGTGATGGTGGGAACAGATGACATTTACAAAACTGCATACACACGGGGACTGGATTTTTAAAAAAAGCGCAAGAGTGCTTATCCCATTATCCTTGATATAAAAAAGAAAAAGAATAAAATAAAAAAAGAAAGAAAAGAATGCCATCTGGAAATAAAAAAAAAAAAAAAAAATTGGACTCCAACTTTCAGTATCAGGGAGTGGATGAGACACCTTCACGACAGCTGATGTCCAGTTTGAGTGACCTGGCTGCCACCTGTCCTGACCAGCTGGCCTCTGTTTTGTGTGACTGCCTGCAGGAATCGCCCTGTAGTGAGTTTTTTTTTTGTTGTATAAAAAAATATATATGTATTGGTTTTTTTTTTTTTACCCTGTAGGGAATTGTTTCTCTTTACACTCTTGGCTTTTTAACCCTCTTAGTCCTGACCCGAGATTTGCCGGGATTAGATAATTCCCTCCCCGGAATCCCGACCCAGGATTTTCCGGAATTTACATACAGTAGTTTTCCATCACGCAGTGACCATCACTGATCGCTACCTCATGTCAAAGCTCTATCAGGCCAGAGGCACAGAGCCTGTTGTGAGTCTGGAAGTAATTATAGCTGCTGGTATGTACTTAGAAGGAGGAAAAGGTGAGCAAGCATGTGTGCCTGACCTGATTTTGTGATGGAATGTGAAATCTAGGGGCAATTTGTGTTGAGAGAATCTGAATGCAAGAGGGTTAAAATGGGAGGGGGGTGGGGGTGGGGGCAGCTTAGTGGTTAGAACATTGCATTCATGATCTGATGGCTGATCTGATAGGGGGACGGGATAGCCTAGTGGTCAGAACATTGCGCTTGCAATTTGATGACCCAGGTTCGATTCCCATTGATGGGATTTTTCCCCTGGAGTTAACATCAGTGTTGACTCCACTCCCTCCAAAAGTCCTTCGGATGAGACTAAACCTAGGCCCTGTGTGCAAATGCATGGAGAACATCTTGCGCACACATTAAATCCTGTTTCGCTTTTTGTAAGAGTTGGCTATTGTGTGCCGGTGGGAACAGATGACATGATTTACAAAACTGCACACACACGGGGACTGGATGTAAAAAAAAAAAAAAAAAAAAGCACATGAGTGCTTATTTCATTATCCTCATTAAAAAAAATAAATAAATAAATAAAATAAAATAAAATAAAATAAAAGAGCCTGGGGTTGAGCCAACATAGAGGCAGGTATTTTACCCCGTAGTTTACATCAGTACAATCTCTGAAGTCAGAATGTGGCTACCTGAAATGGGAGGACGGTAGCATATGTATAAACCTCACCATTGGTGAACCTCAGAGCTTTAGCCAAGGAACAAAAAAAAAAAAAAAGAAAAGAAAAAAAAGCCTATTAGTAGTGATTCCACTTCCTGAGAAGTCTTTCAGATGAGACTAGAAACCAAGGCCTCATGTGCGAATGCTTGCAGAACATTTTGCGTACACGTTAAAAACCATTCTGCCGTTCGGAAGAGTAGGTCATTTTATGAACACCCTACTTTCCCTGACCCTAAAGAGGGCAGGTACCCATTGACAGCTGGGTGAACTAGAGTGACTGTACTGAAGCCAAGGCACGCAAACGGTACACCATCCAAATGGTAACCACGCTCGACGCTGCTTAACTTTGACTTGGGGGAAAGCCAGCACTCTGACCACTGAGCTGTCCCATCGTCCCCATAGGCATTCACCTATTTTCACAGATTTCCACAACAGTGTGCGAAGTGAAATTTGTTTTCTGTGGTACAGGTGGGGTGCAGTCTGAGATGGTCACCTCCTTGTGTAAAACCTGGACAGCTGCTACCTTGCTCTTCTTCCTCAGGTTTGCGCTTTTAGATTCACGTACCCTTTTAAAAAAATTTGTTAACCCTTTCGCTGCTATCATATTTTGCTCTGTAACCACACTTGATGCTGCTTAACCTTGGATGGGGTAAAGCGAGTGCTCTGACCTCTGAGCTATCCCATACCTGCATCAGGGTGAAACATCCCAAGTGGATTGTCAGTCAGTGAAGATGTACAGCTCATAGCGGTTTGTGGCATCACCTTCTGACCGTTTGAGCTCTAGCTGAGGAACCAAAAAACAAAACAAAAACTTACTTGCATGATCTTGCAATTTGACAACCCGGGTTCGATTCCCGGTCGAGGGGATTTTCCCCCTGGAGTTAACACCAGTGCTGACTCCATTCACCCCAAAAGTTCTTCAGATGAGACTATAAACCGAGGCCCCATGTGCGAACGCATGCAGCACATCTTGCGCACACGTTAAATCCTGTTCCGCTGTTCGTAAAAGTAGGCCATTGTGTGCCGGTGGGAACAGATGACAAGATGTACAAAACTGCATACACACGAGAACTGGATGTAAAAAAGCACATGAGTGTTTATTCCACTATCCTCGATATAAAAGAATAAATTAAAAAAAAATTATAAGCCATTTTCCTCTTGTCAGTCCAGCTCATTAAAAGTTAAAGTCTGTCCCGAGCCTAAGGCTCATCAGGCCGGTGCTTATCCCGGTTTCTATGGTGTTAAGCGACTGAGAGTCATAGACTCCCCCCTGGATAGGACGCCAGTCTATCGCAAGGTTAACCCCCCCAACACAAGGTTGGTACCCCTTTTACACCTGGGTGGGGTGAGAAAATAGCCGTAAAGTGCCTTTTCCAAGGGCACAACGCCATAGCCGAAAGCTGGGATCGAACTTGCAACCTTTAGGTTACGAGTCCAACGCCCTAACCACTAGACTACAGCGGCGGCTTCATGATCTTGTAGGCCACTTTTATCTCATCAGTTCAGTTCACAGACCCATATTTTCTTCCTCTTTTTTTTTATCTAATTTTTTTTTACCCATATGTGGCGCTCCACCACGAAATGAGTGGCTTAGCACATAGCCCACTTTTCCGCTAGGAGCCATTAAAGGCAGGTGGGGTGAAGTTGGCAATTTTGAGATTTTGATTGATTATTAAAGTATAGCCATTATTCTACCTTATAGTGAAATATCAAATCATAAATTTGTTTCCTTTTGCCTTTAAATGTGTTTTAAAAATATCCAAGACCTCATTCTGACCACCTATTAGGATGCTAAACTTGTCAATTTCTCATTTTGTCGTTTCCTGCAGTCTAGCATTTCAACTTTCAATAACTTTTCCTAGAATTGTCCGATTTTCAAACTGTTTTTTGTATTGTATAGCCATTTTATTGCAGTTAGATAGCATATCTATAACTAAAAATTGACCTCTGGTGCAATGCGTCTCATTATGTGGTGGAGCGTCACATATTTTCTTTCAACAGAAAGCTGTGCAGATCGGACATCCTTCTGGATGACAACCTCTTGGCAGTGGTCCAATGTGTCCTGGGAAAGCAGCCAGACTTGAGTTCGGATCTTTTGGAGTCTGTGGTCCGCTTGCTGGAATCGGGATCGGCTCCGCTGGCTCGGAATGCCAAGTACGGGCGCCTAGTTCTCAACTTTGTCAAGACTTACAAAACTCAGGTGAGTATGATGTGTTTTTTTGTGTGGGGTGGTGTTTTTGTATGGTGGTGCATTGTATGTATATTATATCTTTGATTGCAGTGCTCAAACCACCAGGGTATCCTGTCCCTGCTGTTTATTGATTGATTTATTTTTATTTGAGGATAATGGAGTAAACATTCATGTGCTTTTTTTACATCCAGTCCCCATGTGTATGTGGTTTTGTAAAAAAAAAAAAAAAAAATTCATTTGTTCCCACCGGCACACTATGTATTTGTTATGTATGTATTCTTTTATATCAAGGATAATGGAATAAGCATTCATATGCTTTTTTACATCCAGTCCCTGTGTGTATGCAGTTTTGTAAATGTCATCTGTTCCCATCAGCACATGATGGCCTACTCTTAAGAAAAGCAGAACAGGTTTTAACGTGCGCAAGATGTACTGCGTGCGTTTGCACACGGGGCCTCGGTTTACAGTCTCATCCGAAAGACTTTTGGGGAGAGTGGAGTCAGCACTGATGTTAACTCCAGGGTGGTGTGTTGTGTTGTATTGCGTTATATTTTTTATTGTAGTACACTGTGTTGCATCGTTCCGTGTTGCATAGTATGGCTGCTTATATGGCGAGGTACTTAAAAACAGTCATACACGCAAACCTCTCATTCAGTTTGCAATTTCAATGTCACAGTGATTCTCAGGTGGGATGAGTGAGTCAGAGTGTGGCACATTCTGGGTGACCCCTCAGGGTGTTAAGCTGAGGAACGCACAACAACTGGGGAGGTATTGTTAGACAAGGTTTATGAGTATACCCATAAATGGTGTAGAAAGAGTTCACACACACAGTATCATGGGTAGAAAGAGATGCTGCATTATGATTGTTATTACTAAAGAAGTTAGTCTAGAGTGGATAGTGGGAAGTCATGGAGATGTAAAGGTAAAGGTGTCCCATAACCTGTATGGTCATAGGGGAGCGAGGCATCAGAGACCTCAGCTTCTCTAGGGGCCAGCATATTGAGGGCAGCGCCCATCTCCTCTCCCTCGCTGCTTTACCTTCCCTGACCCTAAAGAGGGCAGGTACCCATTTACAGCTGGGTGAACTGGGGGACTGTACTGAAGCCAAAGCAGGCAAACGGTCACCCATCCAACTGGTAACCATGCTCAACGCTGCCTAACCTTAGCTGGGGGAAAGCGAGCGCTCTGACCACTGAGCTATCCCATCCCCTGGAGGTTCCTAGTGATAAAAGGAATTCAAATGTCTTAGTGTGTAAACGAGTTTCATATTTTATTGAATATGATTTATTTAAATGAACTTTTATATGGAACTGAATGAATGTAAATGTTGTTGTAGATTGTGGTGAGAAAGGCCGTTTTCAGTTTGAGACAAAATTCATTATTTTTCTTAGGTTTTTGTCATTTCTCATATTCTTTAGGGTTTTTTTTTGGGGGGGGGTGGGGGGTTTACCTTGAAGTGCAGGTTATATTCTCTCATAAAGCAAAGTACATCTTCATCAATGCAAAACATTTATTTATCGTTATTCTTTAGTTTTTGGTTTGGTTTTCTTGGGTTTTTTGTCATTTCTCATATTCTTTACTCATTCTTTGAGAAGTTGTGAGTAGTTACCTGCACTTGTTTTCATCCACTACTTTTTCCTCAATAATTTTCGTAGTTTTTAATGTTTCGTTTTTATTTTCAATAAACTGGTGTTCTTTCTTTCTCTCTCAGCAGCTCCTCACCACAATAAGGTCGTGGGTGTGATCATTCGTATTTTTGATGCTGCATGCGAAAATCATAGATAAGTCGTCAGCTGTAGTTTTGTCTTGTGGGCCGGTAAAGTAACAAAGGCTAAAAAGATCGATTTTGAGTTGTAAATGTTAGATTTACATTCTATAAAGTTTTTGTGATAAATTCCCAAGTGTTATTAATAAATATGATGTGGAAGTATTTTATTTTAGTATTTTCCTGTTGGAAAAAAAAAAGAGCTATATGAATTTTCCCAAACTTTAACTGGCTTTTTCTCAAAAATGGGGTCACCGATCACCTAGAGACTCAAACACCTGTATCTCAGAAAGTAATAAAGATAACTGAAATCTGATTTTTGTGTCTTGTTTAGAATCATCTCTTCTTTTAGATTATACTTCAATCTCATTTTCTGAATTTTGACCCTTATCCATGATTTTCACATGCACTGTCACATTTTGTTTTCTTTTGTTTTGTTTCAGATAAATGCTTTCAGATTACACTTAATCTCATTTTCTGAATGTTGACCCCTATGATCCATGATTTTTGTGTGCACTGTCACATTTTGTTGCCTTTTTTTTCTTCCAGATAAACGCTTCCCACCTGCCTTCACTTCAGAGCATTGTCAGTGTTCACTCGTCAGTCATACGCAAGTCGCTGCAATCGGCTGTCAACTCCCTGCCTTCCTAGCAGTCATCCTAGTCTTCTGGTTTGTTGTTGAGTATGTGATGCACAGAACTTTCTGAGTATCTTCTAGTATTGTGTGGAGTTACCACTGTGTAGGGTTTGTGCGTAATCCATGTGTGTCTGTCTGTGCGTGTATGTGCACATTTGTGAGCATGTGTGAGAGTGCTCTGCTACTTTTGTGGGTTTTCAGAGATTGGTGTTAAAGTGTGCATAGCAGTTGTATATAAATATATTATTTGAATATAATTTGAAATCGACTTCAAGGGAAAAAAGGCCGTTTTCAATTTGAGATGAAAGTCATCATTTTTCTTGGAGTGTTATTGTCATTTCTCATATTCTTTTAATGTGACATTTTCTGTTATTAAAAATTTTAAAAACAAACAAAAAACCTCTGGCTTCAGATAGTTTTTACAGTTTATTATGCTGAGAGTTTGTCATGAATGAAAACAGTAGCAGCATAACATTGAACATAATCACAGTATAACATTGCAGACAATGGCAATATAATAGTGAAGACAGACAATGGCAATGTAACATTGAGGTCAATGGCAATATAACATTGAAGACAGACAATGATATAAGACAATGGCAATATAACATTGAAGACAGACAATGGCAATGTAACATTGAGGACAATGGCAATATAACATTGAAGACAGACAATGATATAAGACAATGGCAGTATAACATTGGACACAATGGCAATATAACACTGAAAATATAACATGGAAGTCAATGGCAATAGGAACATTTCAAAGCATAACTTTTTATGTTGGCTTTGGCATTAAAAAAATGTGACACTCCACAACATAATAAGTCGCATTGCACCAGAGGTCAAGTTTTAGTTATTGACACTATTTTGCTTTAAAAGTGCTATTCATCACAGAAAACAGATTGAAAATCAGATAATTATTTGAAAAGTTATTGCAGATTCAAATGAGAGACTACAGAAAATGAGAAACTGACAAGTTTTTGGCTGTAATAGATGGTCAGAATGAGGGTCTGGGCGTTTTTTAAATGCATTTTTAAAGCAAAAGGAAGCAGAATTACACCTTGATACTACAGTACAAGGTAGAAGATTGGCTAGACTTTATTAATCGAACAAAATCTCAAAATCAACAACCTGACCCCCCACCTGCCTAAAATGGCTCCTAGCAGATAAGTGGGTCAGGTGCAAAGCGACTCATTTTGTAGTGCAGCATCGCAAATATGATTGTTCTGTTTGCTGCACTACCGAAAATCTCAGATTTTTCAATATTAATTAGCACAGCTGCACTGCAAACGGCTATTCGGTCTTCTTTGAGCATGCGTGTCTGTGTACAGTGTTCACAAAAGGGCGATCTGTGACATGGTCGTGCTCGAGACCTGGAAAACAGCGAGGCCGGTACCCAAATCTGTTATTCGAGGAGATTACTACACCGATTTCCTACAGAATGCATACAGAAACCCAGTGAGTACATAAGGCAAGTCAGAAATGCGGGCACTTTGCATGATTGCACGGCTTGATGTGATCGGTTGACTTCATTTTGAAATTTATGGTTCAGTTTTTTTAAATTTGTGGTTCAGTTGACTTTTATTTGGAAGTTTGTGGTTTAGTTTTTGGAAGTTTGTGGTTCAGAATTTTGAAGTTTGTGGTTCAGTTGACTTGACTTTGAAATTTGTGGATCAGTACTTTGAAGTTTATGGTTCAGTTGACTTTTACTTTGGAGTTTGTGGTTCAGTTGACTTTTACTTTGAAGTTTATGGTTCAGTTGACTTTTACTTTGAAGTTTGCGGTTCAGTTGACTATTTGAAAGTTTATGGTGGAAAGCGGAACAGGATTTAACATGTGCACAAGATTTCTGCGTGCGTTCACACACGGGGCCTCGGTTTAAAGTCTCATCTGAAGGACTTGTGGGGAGAATGGAGTCAGCACTGATGTTAACTCCAGGGGAAAATCCTCTCAAACTTGAAGACATATGCTTGCATGCTGATTTCTGACAGACACTTGGAAGACATCTTCTGAATGTGTCTAATAGTTGTTCACACAGATCGAGTACATCTGAATATAAGGCCAGGGGTCAGGGGTGGGGTGGGGAGAGAGAGAACTGAATTGAAATGACTTGTTAAGAGGGTTATGGCATAAGCAAACATGCTTTTTTTACAACCAGCCCTCTGGGCATAAAGAACACGACCAACAAAAAATTGATCTCAACCAAACTTTTTTTTTTTTAATGAAAAAATAATCTAAGATTTAAAGCAAAAAATGGTAGGAATACAACTTTAAATACCAGACTGGATAGAGTGAAGGAGAGCAAGAGAGACAGACAGACACAGAGAGAGAGAGAGAGAGAGAGAGAGAGGCTCTGATAAGGTGTATAGATCTTGTGCACACAGTTAAAGCCAAGTCAAAAACATTTAATCATCCCCTGAAGGGCAATTACAATACTGACAGGCATAGCAATATAAATCAATATTGAAAGGCACAAAAAGCTACATGCACTACACATGTAAATACAGTCATTCATGAATGGAAGTCTTAAAAAGAACTTGGTAAAATTTCCTCATTAAAAGAAAAACACCCAACCCAAATGGGTAAGAGCAAAACATCAGCTTATAAGATTTAAAAAAGAAGGAGTTGTGTAAAGCTTGTATTTTTCCCAGAAAAGAAAGTCAGTTCGGTAGTCATATGCCAATGGTGTGTGCTCACCACTTTAAGAAGAAAAAAAAAGTAAAAAAAAAAAAAAAAGTAAAACGGTACAAATTTTCAATGTCATGATTTTTTTGCTTATTTGTATCAACTTTCGACAAGTTTTTAAAGTGAATCTGAAGTCTCATTTTCATTTTATTATTTCAGCTGCAAGCCGGCTACCCAACCCTATCTCCAGCTTTTTTTTCTGAAGGGGGAGGTAGGCTTTTCCCAATGCTCTGACCAGCAGTGACAATGACTGACCCACTGACCTGTTCGCTTTTGAATTTTTACACCATCATTTGATACATCTCGGATCACAGTGTTCATTCCAACATGCTTTTGAAACAAAGAAGTGACAAAAGGCTAAATTCCAGCCGTGTTATCTTTACATCCAGAAAGCACAAACAAAATGGGTAAGAGCAAAACAGCTTATCGGTTTCAAAGAAGGAGTTGTGCAAAGCCTGTTTTATCCTCAAAAAGGAAAGTCAGTTGTACAGTCAAGTGCCAGTGGTGTGTGGTCACCACTTAAAATAAATAATAATAAAGGAACAATTTTTGAATTTATGAAATACAGGAAAAATGGAAGCAATACTGGTTACAGTAAACTTTGTTGATACTAAAAAAAAAAAAAAAAAAAAAAAAAAAAAGGGATGCAACATTTTCTCAACTCAAATCAGATGGACAAGCAGGGATTTTATCATGACTTGTGGTATAGGTAATTAATTGAATTGGGCGGTATAAGTTTATCAACATTTTCATACATTCCCAGTTGGGATTCTAGAACAAGCAACTGGGTTCGGGGCAAACAAAGGTGTATTCATTTTTTTAATGAAGTGTACTAGCAGAGCAATGAATTGACTAATAATAGTTGCAACCCAAAAGAACTTTATCAACCCTAGATTTCAAAAAACATAAAAAAACATTTTAAAGTACAAAAATATACCTAAAAAGTGCCACATGGGCAAATACCACTGCAGAATGGACATCCTGTGCCTTACCCTCTTAAGTATCACTACCCGATTGCCAGAAAAAAAACAAAAAAAACAGGCAGAGCGTCATAATGAAACCAAAGTAGACAATTCAATAAATGATCTACATGTATAATAGGGAACACACCAGTTTACAATACCCACACTTTACCATTTACCATAAAAAGAAAAAGGGCAAAAGTTCCTCACTTAGTACTCAGTACTTCAAACTGAGTACACACACACAGAGTCAAGAAAACAAGGGACATCAGCTTTTGATAATGAAGTCCAAGAAAACGGCACTAAATGTTATTCAAAATATACCGACAAGAATAGTGAATAAGGCAAGCACATTGAATACAAGACTGCCCACCAGCACTCCTTGCCAAAACACTTTTCGCCGACTTGTACAAAATGATTTAAAGAACCCCCCCAAAAAACAACAAACAACAACAACAAAAACATAGTACAGCCAAATGTATCATACATCTGCTTTCTAAAAGGCTTACTACCAGCAAAAAAAACCCAAAACACATGCTAAACCATTTTCTAGTTTTACATAACCCAGGTTTTATGAGAGAGCACAAGTAAAAGCAAAAAGAAAGGCTGAACAAAACCAAACTTAAATGACTTGAGCCACTCTGTATCATCACAGTGATCTGCTAGAATGCATATTTCACATTTACTACACTGCAATTTTAGAAAATACACATGTGAAGAGAAGCTCCGTACTTTCAGAAAAGACGCACAAAATCAATGGACATTAATACTGTACAAAAGGTTGAATATATGGAACACACACACACACACACACACAAAAGCAGACAAGAAATCATGCAGCAATGAACACCGATTGATAAAAAATGTTTCACTTTGGTCCTGCCAATCCTAGATTTTTTTCTGGGGTGTCAACTTTTAACCCTAATTTCTTCTTTCATCGTTTTAAAAATATTTTAAAATCTTTCTATCAATATTTTTAAATTACATTTTTATTACAAAGCAAAAGGCAAGCAGGAAAAATCATAATGCATCAATATAAGATGTCTGCTATCTTGTACACATTTATTGAATGAAAGGCGAAAATGCTTCTGCCAGATTTGATAAAATAACAAAAAGGACAAGATGCCTCATCTAAAGCAAGGTTTAAGTAAGATATACATGGAAAAAGTCAAATGTTGGTTCAGCTGCAAATCTAGCAATTTAAAAAATTTCTTTAAACCACACACTGAATATTTTACTAACTGCTATTTTCCACTTATCCCCCCCAAAAACAAACAAACAAACAAAAACCCAAAACAAATTAAAAAAAAACCAAACAAAAATCCCCCCAACCAACATACAAGCACGCACTCTTTATGCAACTTTTGAGCCCGGTGGACAAATCAATCCTTCATACACACACAGTGACACATATACACACACAGTGACAAGACATACACAGTGACACACACACACACACACACCGATTCCCATTGACCTGAATTCGCTTTCTACCCCCTCTTTAACGCCTCCCCCCCCCCTCCTTTAATGCATCCTCACCGACCAGCACACACACCCACACACACTCAAAACACACAGTGAGACACACACACAGAGTAACACACACACACACAGAGTAACACACACACACACACATACATACATAGTAACACACAGTGACACACACACACCAATTCCCACTGACCTGAACTTGCTTTCTACCCCTCTTTAACTACCCCCCCCCCCCCCCCCCCCCCTCCTGTAATGCCTCCTCACTGACTCCCAGTTCCTTCCCCTAAATAAAGATTATTCAATAATGCGTTCAAAAACCAATGCCCTCTTCTTATTAATCACTTTTGACTAAAATCCACCCCCTTTCAAATTATTAACCATACATTCTAAAACCAGCACCCCCTTCTTTTTATGATCAAACATTTGGCTGGAATCCACCCTCCTTCAAATGATTATTCAATAATGCATTTGAAAACCAGCACCCTCTATGTCGGTTTTTAATCAAACTTTTGGCTATGCCCCCACCCCCCTCCTCTTTCAAATTATTTATCATACATTTTAAAACAAAACCCCTCTAATTTTGTATTTTAATCAAACTTTTGGCTACCCCCCCCTTCAAATTATTGATCATACATTCTAGTACCAGCACCGTCTACGTCTGTCTTCAGGCTCCCCCCTCCCGTTTCAAATCAGTTATACATTCTAAAACCAGCTCCCTCTAATTTTGTTTTTAATCAAACTTCTGGCTAAAATCCACCCTCCTTCAAATGATCATTAATAATTCATTTTAAAACCGGGACTAATTTTTTTTTTTTTTTAATCAACCTTTGGGCTAGAATCCACCCCATTCAAATGATAATCATACATTCTAAAACCAGCACCCTCTAATTTTCTTTTTTAAATCAAACCTTTGGCTAAAATCCATCCTCCTTCAAATTATTAATCATATACATTCTAAAACCAGCATTCCCTACTTTTGTTTTTAAAATAACTTTCTCAAATGCTTCCTGCCCCCACCCCAAACCTCCCCTGAACCTAATCAGAGTGCGACTGCCTTTTTTTTTTTTTATTAGTATATCCCCGCCTTCAGTCATTACACCTCTTTCCCCATCCTCTTATACCGCAACATTATAACCTCCCCCTTTCTTATCTTTTTTCCTAACATATTTTTCAGCCTTTCAGAAGTGTAGGCCATTTCTGCAGGTGGGAAATGGATGACAGAATTTTGAAAAATTGCATCAAAGAAAATAAACGCATGTGGAACTTCTTGCACGTGTTAAATACTGTTCAGCCTTTTCAAAATCTAGGCCATTTGTGCCAGTGGGAGCGGACGACAATTTTTTTTTTTATCGCATGAATGAAAACATTTTTGTTTTGAAAAAATGTAATTCCATTAATTTTTTTACACTTTATGTCACAGCAGAATTCTCTGCGGGAAATTCAGGAGAGTGTGTTGCCACAAATGCAGCGCCTACCCATTATTTTATTTTTTTGTTTTGTTTAGCCATTGGGTCAGCTTTACCATGCTATCTACCTGCCCTTTGTGTCCACATGTGGGGGTCAGGGTTAGGGTTGAGGTTAAGGGTTAGGGTTTAGTGTCATTCAACAGCATGCAAGGGTGGTCTGTCAGCTGGTCGGTCTGAAGGTTAGAATGCATGTGGACACAACAGCAGATAAATAGAGGGTACGTAGCTGTAGACACAATGGTACACAACTTGCTATAGTATGGAGCTTTAAATCAGAACCACCAGTCCTGTCAACAGGTAAGGCTGTGCACTGGACTTCAGTGTTCACTCATTACCAACTTAGTTATCAAAGTGATTTCGTTTTGAGCCTGAAACATTTTTTTAATCGTTTGCATTCCTTAATAATAAAAAAAATTTGGAAGTCAAATAGTTTTAGGCCTCAGACAATTTTCGAACGAGGTGTATCCCTTTAAAAAAAAAAAAGCCCAAAATAAAACTTACGCAGACAAGGTTTCAATTTTGCTATCAAATCGTTTTAGGCCTTAATACATTTTTGAACTTAGTGTATCTCTTATAAATAATTAAAAAAGTGCCCAAAATAAACCTGTAGAAAAAGTTTCCATTGTTGCTATCAGTGCTTTCAAGCCTTAAAAATTTTTGAATGAGTTGCAACACACCCCCCCCCCCAAAAAAAAAAACAACAAACACCTGAAATTAACCATGTAAGCAAAACCCCTATCAGCTAGCTTTTTCTTCTTTTTTTATTTTTTATTTTATTTATCCCCATTACCGTGCGTCTGCACCCCTACTAAACACCCGTTTCCCTTCCTTGCCTCTCCTTCCACCCTGATGCCTCTCTTTCCAATCTGATGTGTCCTCCCTACAACTACCCCTTTATACACCGTTCCACACACAGACCCACACAAACGCGCACACAGACCCCCCCCCCTCACACGCATACAAAAAATACAGAGTCCTTCAGTTGAGGTCATTAATTGAGGTCCCTGTGCAAATGCATGCAGAACATATTGGGCACACGTTTAAACACATTTCTCTCGTCAGAAGAGTAGGGCATTGTGAACCGGTGGGAATGGATGACAAAATTTACAAAACTGTATCCCCATAAGGACTGAATACAAAAATAGCACATCAGTGCTCATTCCATTATCCTTGAAATAGAATACAATAAATAGGTTTTGGGGTGCTGTTTTTTTTTTTTAAACAAACACCCTATAAAGCTATACAACACTAATGTTTTATGAAATAAACTCAACTTAAAAAACAAACAAACCCAAAAAGCATATACTACACCATCTTAAGACTTCTTGAGCACATATTCTCCAGCCCTATTCAATGGCAATTTGATTGCCTATTTCCCAATTATTTCGAAAACTCTTGACACTTTCCTGCTTTGCACACACAAAATCAAAATCCACTTTAAACTTCACCACCAAACACGACACACCAAGAAAAAATAAACATAAGAAAAAAATAGCATTCACTTTTAAATAATTATCTGAATGGAATTTCCCACTATTTTTCTTCAGGATAGTTCATTATGACATAGCAGGCAGAATTAAAAATGCCTACTTTATTTCATTAAAAAAAAAAAATTAAATGTATATAGGAAAACAAACATAAAAAAAAGAAAAAATAACATTCACTTAAAATGATTTCACTTCAAATTCAAACTGAACAATCAAACATGTAACCGATACTACTTCCCTCTAATATCAAATCTCAATGGAATATCCAGCTATTTTTCTTCTGGCTAGTTCATAGCAGGCAGTTAAAAATTTCTACGCTATTGCTATTTCATTAAAAAAATAAAGTTTAATTATGTCTATTGGAAAACAAACATCCAAAAAATAACAAGAAAATATAACATTCACTTTAAATGATTTCACTTCAAATTCAAACTGATCAATCATGTAACAGACACTACTTCCCTCTGATATAAAAAAAAACAAACAAAAAAACCCCCTTCCCTCTAATATCAAATCTCAATGGACTATCTCGCTATTTTTTTCTTCAGGGCAGCTCAATAATATAATAATAACAATAGTAAAATGGAGGCTTATATAGCGCGAATTCCCCCAAAACATGGGCTCACCGTGATATAATAGCAGGCAGTATTAAAAATGCCTACTCCGATCATTTCATTAACAAAAAATTACAGTTTAAAATTTCTATTGGAGAACAAACATCAAAAAAAATTAACATATACAAGAAAAAATATTCACTTTAAATCCTTTCACTTCAAATTCAAAACGAACAATCATGAAACACACACTACTTCCCTCTAATATATAAAAAACCAAAAAAAAACCCTTCCTTCTAATATCAAATCGCAATGGAATATCCCGCTATTTTTCTTCAGGGCAGCTCAATAGCAGGCAGTATTGAAAATTAAAACAAAATTTACTTTAAAATGTCTATCAGAAAACAAACACCCCAAAAATTTAACAAACAAGAAAAAATAATTCATTTAAAAAGATTTCACTTCAAATTCAAACTGAACAATCAATCATGTAACAGATACTACTTCCTTGTAATCTCAAATCTCAATGGAGTATCCTGCTATTTTTCTTCAGGGTAGTTCATAGCAGGCAGTATTGAAAATACCTACTCGATTATTTCATTAAACAAAATTTAATTTAAAATGTCTATCAGAAAACAAACATCCCAAAAAATAAACAAACAAGAAAAAATAGCATTCACTTCAATTTCAAACTGAACAATCAATCATGTAACAGATACTACTTCCCTCTAATCTCAGATCTCAATGGAATATCCCGCTATTTTTCTTCAAGGTAGTTCATAGCAGGCGGTTAAAAATTTCTATGCTATTTCATTAAAAAAAAAGTTTAATGTCTATTGGAAAACAAACATCCCAAAAATTTAACCAAGAAAAAATGACATTCACTTAAACTGATTTCACTTCAAATTCAAACTGAACAATGTATCATGTAACAGATACTAATGCCCTCTCATGTAAAAAAAACAACAACCCATAAAGCAAAAGAAAACCTTCCCTCTGATATCAAATCTCAATGGAATATCCCGCTATTTTTCTTCAGGACAGCTCAGAGCAGGCAGTATTGAAAACACTATATCAATTATTTCATTAAAAAAAATTTTTTTTATGTCTATTAGAAAACAAACACCTCAAAAATTAACAAGAAAAAATAGCGTTCACTTAAAATAATTTCACTTCAAATTCAAACTGAATATCTATCATGTAACAGATACTAATGTTCTCTAATATCAAATCTCAATGGAATATCCCACTATTTTTCTTCAAGGTAGTTTATAGCAGGCACTATAAAAAATTTCTATGGTATTTCATTTTTTTTAAAAAGTTTAATATTCAATGTCTATTAAAAAAAGTAAACATCCAAAAAATAAACATAAACAAGAAATAACATTCACTTTAAATCATTTCACTTCAAATTCAAAATGATCAATCATGTAACAGATACTATTTCCCTCTAAAATAACCCCCCCCCCAAAAACCCACAAAAAACCCCCTTCCCTCTAATATAAAATCGCAATAGAATATCCCGCTATTTTTCTTCAGGGTAGTTCATAGCAGGCAAATATTGAAAATACACACTTGATTATTTCATTAAAATTCAAATTTAAAATGTCTATCAGAAAACAAACACCCCCAAAATTTAACAAACAAGAAAAAATAACATTCACTTAAAATGATTTCACTTCAAATTCAAACTGACCAATGTATCGAGTAACAGATACTAATGCCCTCTCATATCAAATCTCAATGGAATATCCCACTTTTTCTTCAGGGTAGTTCATAGCAGGCACTATTAAAAAAAATTCTATGCTATTTCATTAAAAAAAATCAAGTTTAATAATGTCTATTGGAAAACAAACAAAAAAACACACACATAAAGCAAGAAAAAATAACATTCACTTTAAATCATTTCACTTCAAATTCAAAATGAACAATCATTTAACAGATACTACTTCCCTCTAATAAAAAAACAACAACACCATACAACAAAAGAAAACCTTCCCTCTGATATCAAATCTCAATGGAATATCCCACTATTTTTCTTCAGGACAGCTCAGAGCAGGCAGTATTGAAAACACCACAATTATTTCATTAAAAAAATTTTTTTAATGTCTATTAGAAAACAAACACCCCAAAAATTAAGAAAAAATAGCCTTCACTTTAAATCATTTCACTTCAAATTCAAACTGAACAATCAATCATGTAACAGATACTACTACCCTCCAATATCGAATCTCAATGGAATGTCCTGCTATTTTTCTTCTGGGTAGTTCATAGCAGGCAGTTAAAAATGTCTACGCATTTCATTAAAAAAAAAAAAGTTTAATGTCTATTGGAAAACAAACATCCAAAAAATAAACATAAGAAAAAATAACATTCACTTTTTAAAAATCCTTTCACTTCAAATTCAAAATGAACAATCATTTAACAGATACCATTTCCCTCTAATAAAAAAAAAAAACCAACAAAAAACACACAAAAAAACCCCTTCCCTCTGATATCAAATCGCAATGGAATATCCCACTATTTTTCTTCTGGGTACTTCATAGCAGGCAGTATTGAAAACACCTACTTTATTTTATTAAAAAAACAAAAAATTTAAAATGTCTATCAAAAAACATCCCAAAAATTTAGCAAACAAGAAAAAATAATATTCACTTAAATTGATTTCACTTCAAGTTCAAACTGAACATCTATCATGTAACATATTACTTCCCTCTAGTATCAAATCTCAATGGAATATCCCACTATTTTTCTTAAGGGTAGTTCATAGCAGGCAGTATTAAAATTTCTAAGCTATTTCATTGAAAAAAATAAAAATTTAATAATGTCTATAGGAAAACAAACATCCAAAAAATAACAAGAAAAAATACCATTCACTTTAAATGATTTAACTTCAAATTCAAAATGATCAATCACGTAACAGATACTACTTCCCTCTAATATATATAAAGAAAAACCCTTCCCTCTAATATCACACCTCAATGGACTATCTCGCTATTTTTTTCTTCAGAGCAGGCAGTATTGAAAACACCTACTCAATTATTTCATTAAAAAAAAATTAAATGTCTAATAGAAAACAAACACTCCAAAAATTAAGAAAAAATAGCGTTCACTTTAAATCATTTCACTTCATGTTCAAGCTGAACAATCAATCATGTAACAAATACTACTTCCCTCTAATCTCAAATCTCAATGGAATATCCTGCTATTTTTCTTCTGGGTAGTTCATAGCAGGCAGTTAAAAATTTCTACGCCATTTCGTTAAAAACAAAAAAAAGTTAAATAATGTCTATTGGAAAACAAACAAAAAAATAAACATAAAGAAAAAATAGCATTCACTTTCAATCATTTCACTTCAAATTCAAAATGAACAATCATGTAACAGATACTATTTCCCTCTAATATAAAAAAAAAACCAACAAAAAACACACAAAAACCCCCTTCCCTCTAATATCAAATCGCAATGGAATATCCCTTTTTTTTCAGGGCAGCTCAATAGCAGGCACTACTAAAAATGCCTACTCTGTTTCATTAAACAAAATTTAATTTAAAATGTCTATCAGAAAAAACACCCCAAAAATTTCACAAGAAAAAATAACATTCACTTAAAATGATTTCACTTCAAATTCAAACTGAACAATGTATCAAGTAACAAGATACTAATGTCCTCTAATATCAAATCTCAATGGAATATCCCACTATTTTTCTTCAAGGTAGTTCATAGCAGGCACTATTAAAATTTTCCACACTATTTCATTATAAAAAAATTAAGTTTAATAATGTCTATTGGAAAACAAACATCCCCAAAATAAGAAAAAATAACATTCACTTTAAATCATTTCACTTCAAATTCAAAATGAACAATCATTAACAGATACTACTTCCCTCTAATATGAAAAAAAACCAAAAAAAACCCCCTTTCCCTCTCATATCAAATCGCAATGGAATATCTGGCTATTTTTCCTCAGGGCAGCTCATTACCAGGCAGCATTCAAAATACCTACTCTATTTCATTAAACAAAACAAAAAAATTATAATGTGCATCAGAAAACACCCCCCCCCCAAAAATTAACAAGAAAAAAGCGTTCACTTAAAATAATTTCACTTCAAATTCAAACTGAACATCTATCATGTAACAGATACTATTTCCCTCTAATATCAAATCTCAATGGAATATCCCAATATTTTTCTTTAAGGTAGTTCACAGCAGGCAGTATTGAAAATACCTACTTGATTATTTCATTAAACAAAATTTAATTTTAAAATGTCTATCAGAAAACAAACACCCCAAAAATTTAACAAACAAGAAAAAATAACATTCACTTAAAATGATTTCACTTCAAATCCAAACTGAACAATCAATCATGTAACAGATACTACTTCCATCTTAAACTAAATCTCAATGGAATATCCAGCTATTTTTCTTCAAGGTAGTTCATAGCAGGCAGTTAAAAATTTCTACGCTATTTCATTAAAAAAAAAAAAAAAAGTTTAATAATGTCTATTGGAAAACAAACATCCAAAAAATAAACATAAAACAAGAAAAAATAACATTCACTTTAAATCATTTTACTTCAAATTCAAAATGAACAATCATGTAACAGATACTACTTCCATCTAATATATAAAAAAAACAACCCAGCAACCTTCTCTTTAATATCAAGTTTCAATGAAATATCCCGCTATTTTTTTTCTTCAGGGCAGTATTAAAAATGCCTACTCTGATTATTTCATTAAACAAAATTTAAGTTTAAAATGCCTATTGGAAAGCAAACATCCCAAAAATTAAACAAGAAAAAATAACATTCACTTAAAATGATTTCGCTTCAAATTCAAACTGAACAATGTATCATGTAACAGATACTACTTCCCTTTAATATAAAAAAACCCTAACAACAAAAAACACACAAAAAACAACTTCCCTCTAATATCAAATCGCAATGAAATATCCCGCTATTTTTCTTCAGGGCAGCTCAAAGCAGCAGTATTAAAAATGCCTACTCTGATTATTTCATTTTTAAAAAGTTAAGTTTAAAATGCCTTTTGGAAAACCAACATCCAAAAAGAAAAAAAAAACAGTCTCGATCTTCCTTCAAAAAATGAAAACACACACTCAATTTTCTCCAAAAAAGAAAAAAATGAACAGTCAGTCTCCCCCCCAAAAAAAAAAAACCACACAGTTTCAATCTTCCTCCCCCCACCCCCCCCCCCAAAAAAAAAAAAATGAACACAGTCTCAATCTCCCCACAAAAAAGAAAAGAACAGTCTCAAGCTTGCCCTAAAAAAGAAAAAACAAACTCAGTCTCAATCTTTCTTCCAAAAAAGAAAACGCACAATCGCAATCTCCCTAAAAGAAAACCCACACCAAAACAGTCTATTCTTCAAAAGCACACACACACACACACACACACACACACACACACACACACACACACACACACAGAGTGTCTCAGTGTTCCTAAAAAAAAAAGTTTTTTAAACCCCCAAACACACAGTCTGAATCTTCCTAAAAAAACAAACAAGAAACACAATCTCAATCTTCCTCCAAATAAAGAAAACACACAGGTCAATCTCCTCCCCCTGAACTCCCCCCCCCCCCCCCCCCCCCCCCCACACACACACACACTGTCTCAATCTTCCTCCAAAAAAGAAAAGTCTCAATTTTCCTCCCCCAAAAAACAAAACAAAACCCAACAACACACACAGTCTCAAATCTTCCTTTAAAAAACAACAACAAAAAACTAGTCTCAATCTTCCTCCAAAAAACCCCAAAAAACCCAAACACAATCTCAAGTCTCCCCCCCAAAAAAAAACACACAAAAAAAACACACACAGTCTCAAACTTCGTCTACATCGACTCTGTACAGATTTCTTCTCATGCTTGTGACATCACTGACCACGAGTGCTGTATCAATTGCATTAGTGCCTCTGCCTCCTATAATAATGCCCAAGACATTTTTGTCTGCCTTAATTCTGTACATAAACTGAAAAGACACGGGGATAATTTGCAGCTTTTTATATATAAAAAAAACAAAACCCACTGCTCGCCATTCTATTGGATAGCTGCCTTCTGATCTAAAAACAAATTTGCTATTAGCGTGGTCAGATGTTTTCTAAAGCCCATTTCTGACATTGTAATGAACAGGTGGTAATATTTGAAGCTGTCAAAAGCCTTACTATAGTCTATAAAAAGTTATGAATGCCTCATCTCCTGTGTTTCAAATTTTCTCTAACTGTATCTGAAGCATTAAATTAAAAGCATGTCTGTTGCTTCTCTACCACATCTGTATCCTAACAATCAGATCTCGCTTTCCACTTTTATTTTACATTCTGTTGAGATGATTTCAGAATTTTTTTTTTTTACTTGTTTGGCTTGTCAAGACGATTGCTCTGAAAATGCCACAGTCTGTAGAATACTTGCCCTTGTGGAGCATGACGAATTCTTGTTGCTTCCACTTGCTGGACCATTGACATAATTATCTGTCTAATTCTTTAGTAGAGATGATGTAAAACTATCACACGGGAAGGGACAAAGTTCTTTGTCGACAACAACAGTTAAGTATGAAGGGTGGAATTGCTCTGAAGTATGCGATAATCGTTTGGTTCCCCAGTAGACAGTTGTGGCGTCCGTGGCTTATGGAACTAGTAACAGTTTCTGAATTCACACCGAAGTATGCGATCATTTGGTTCCACTTCAAGTTGACTGTTGTCGCACCCGTGACATATGGAACCAGCGACAGGTCCTGTGGACAGATTCTGCCATGAAATGCTGGTCGTTAGAAACAAGACAGGATAGGGCAAAAAACAAAAATAACGGACATCATAATCAGAGGCAAAATGTGCAAGTTAACTGCACACAGACACACCAGCAAGAACAGAACAAACCACATGGAAAAAAGGCAGGCAGCGTAGACAAACACATTTCAAAAAAAAATTCCTAATACTGAATTTTTTAAATTTTTTTTTACCATTTATACCTAAATTTTAGTCTTTGTCAAATAATCATAAAAAACCAAAATGTCTTAGGCTACAAGTGAACATCCAAAGTAGGCGCTAAATAAATACCAGAGCAAAGTGACCAACCATTCAGAATCAAAATGAGGAATAATATTTACAGTGAATGACTTTTAAGGGAGAAGTATTACCACTCCTAAAAAGTGGGCGTCAGGGGCGCATTGCCCCTTGTAAAAAAAAAAAAAAAAAAAAAAAAAATCTAAACTATCCCCTGAAATGAAAATCAAATAAAAAAAATCATATCTGATTTAAAAAAAAAATTCCTTTACAGTCCAAAAAGATCCGGTCAAGAAAAGTATATGCAGAATTCTTGTGTGAGCCTAAGTGGTGGGCACAAATGGTCACATATACATGATCTCAAAACTGGTGAACTTCAGAGCTCTAGATGAGGAACGAAGAAAACTACTATCCGCACCTTTCACCGTGATGGGCGCTCATCTTGTTGGAGAAACTGGAGTGTTGTCAATGGCTTGGTGAGATGACCACAGCACCTTCTGTTGCAGCTTCTGTAAAAGATTAGCATTTTATTAGAAATTTAATGGACTTTTCTTGAATGTAAAAATCATGTTCTAGACAATAAGAGCTCTTCACATTTTATTAAAGATTTAATTAATTGGCTTTTGTTGAAAGTAAAAATCATATTCTAGAAAAATGAAAGTACTAATCAGAGATAGAGATGATAGAAAGATAAAGGAAAAGACAAAGTGGTGATAGAAAAGGTGAAATTTCTAGCTCAGAATTTCTAGGCAGGGATGCTATTTGTATTGAAAGAGCTTTTGGCATCCCCGCGGGGAGAACAATGAGGTCTTTGGGGTTTGGAATCACAATCAGTAACACTAAAAATAATAACTTTACTACTTTTAACATAACCAGTTGAACTTGATGCTTTAGAATGATTACAAACATTAAGCTCTATGATGAAATGGTTCAACCATCGCTGTACGTTTTCAGTATACTTAACCGATTACAACTAGCAGCAATGGCATCAGCACTGACATTACCATACACTATAAGAATTGAGACTGTCCATAGTTTTACGATATTCATGATAAAGATTCCTATTTCATGTCTGTGTATAGGGAGTTACGGAAACACAAACATACCCAGCATACATCCCCAAAGTCAAAATGCGGCTACCTTCAAGGTGGGCACAAATGGTCTTGTACATATAATCTCAAAACTGGTGAACCTCAGAGCTCTAGCTGAGGAACAAAACAATGAAAATTATCCGCACCTTTCATCGTGATGGGTGCTCATCTTGCTGAAGAAACTGGAGTGTTGTCAATGGCTTGGTGAGATGGCCACAGTAGCTTCTGTAAAAGATAAGCAATTTGTTAAAGATTTCACTGGCTTTTTCTAGAATGTAAAAATTGTGTTCTAGATAGTGACTAAGAGCTCTTCACATTTTATTTAAAGATCTGACTGGCTTTTGTTGAAAGTAAAAATCATTCTAGAAAAATGAAAGTACTATTCAGAAGTATGCAGCATTACTCAATGCCAGATAACTTTACAATAATAAAAAAAACCTACTAGACATACAATTAATTTCTAATCAGATAGTCACATGTCCTGCAAATGAAAGAACAGAGATAGCATTCACAAATACAAAGTCTAAATTATTTCTGTGCCCAAGCTGAAAAACTTAGCAACTTGAACAACACTCTTGGACAGAGCGAAAACATTACATAAGAAAATTCTATATTAGCAAATCATACTGCAGAATGGTCGGACATCATCACATGTATCCTGTGCCTATCCTAGCGTTTGTGATTTCACTACCTAGTCACCAGAATAAAACACTGGCAAAATGTTATAAAATAAAAAAAAAAATTAAATTTTTGTTGTTGTTGAGTTTGCTTGAATATTAAAAGCAGGCAAATGGATTGGGATGGCAAGGCAAAAATAAGAGATGACAGAAAAATAAAGGAAAAGACAAATAGAAAAGGTGAAATTTCTAGCTCAGAATTTCTAGGTGGGGATGCTATTTATATTGAAAGAGCTTTTGGCATCCCCATGGGGAGAACAACGAGGTCTTTAGGGTTTGGAATCATAATCAGTAACACTAAAAATAATAACTTTACTACTTTTAACATAACCAGTTGAACTTGATGCTTGAGCATGATTACAAACAAATGTTAAGCTCTATGATGAAATGGTTCAACCATAGCTGTTTAAGTTTTCAGTATACTTACGCATGCACTGTTTTTTGTGTTGGTCAGAGGGGCAGCTCAGTCTGTCATTCCAGAAGCAGCAGCAGCACGCTGAAGGTCCTACAAGTCATCGTGAAGCTTCTTGGACACTGAGGGGGGGGGTTGTTCAGGCCATGTCCTCTTTGGAAGTGCCTCTAGCAGCAGGTATGACTGCAGCTCATGTTCCGTTGTCTGGCTGCCTGTCTGGCAAGGGCACTGCTCCTGTATGTTCTACATTTACTTTCATGGACAAGTGGTAACATAGGTGAGTTTGTTCTGACACTGACTGTACAGGCCATCATGAAGTTTCTCGGACAGTGGCAATGTAGGTGTGTTGGTCTGTTGAAACTGTACAGGCCATGCAAGGTGCTCCTGTACATTCTCTATGAAGTTTCATGGACAGGTGGTAATGTAGGTGTGTTGGTCTGTTCTGACACTGACTCTACAGGTCATGCAAGGTCTTCAGTACTTTCCCCTCATTAAAGTGACAGTCCTGATGAGGCGATTCAGAGATTTCTGTACGATGCACATGACGACGACTTTCACCGCTAGATCAGATCTCCTGTGGGATAAAGCTCGAGGGATGGGGGGGTGAGGGGGACTAAGGAAATGCTGTATGATTCACATGATGACTAACCAGTAGATTAGGCTTCCTGTGCAATAATTTAAAAGACACGGGGGGGGGGGGGGGGGGGGGGGGGCGCACTTAGGAAATGCTGTATGGTTCACATGACTTCGACCACTGGATCTGGCCTTCTGCGAGATAAAGGACTGGGGGTGGAGGGGGGGGGGGGGGGGGGGGGAGAGGAACTGAACAAATGCTGTACAATGCACACAACAATTTTAACCACTCGATCAGGCCTCCTGTGGAATAATTTAAAAAAGGAAATGGGGGGAGGGGGGGGGGGAGGAGGGAGGAAACTAAGGAAATGCTGTATGATGCACATGAGGACTTAAACCCCGAGATAGGCCTCCTGTGGATTACAGGACGGGGGGGGGGGGGGCACTAAGGAAATCACCATTCCTTACAACCACTATCACTGCCTTTGTAGCGGGTGTTATGTCTGCTCTCCCCCACCCTCTTCAATACCTTAGATAGCATAACGAGAAGAAAAAAAAAGCATAACGGCTTACACACTTATCACCATGAGGGAACATCAGCATTGGAGACAGGACAAATATAAACATATTCTGCGAACAATATCAACGGCCTAGCTGGAGAAGAGCATTAGCTTGTCAACTTGGTAAATCACCTCGAGGCCTCTTCAACATATAGCATACAGATCAGTGCCGAGAACACCCAACTGATGACAAATAGCAGCAAAAGCACCAGCACTGACATTACCATACACAACAACAAAAAATGACAGTCCATAGATTTAAATACCAGGAAACTAAAGTATCGGATGAAGGATCAAAACCGTAGTTCTCTCCAGAACATCCTACACTTCAGCTGCAATGACCAAACTGGAAGTCCTCTGGAATGAAAAGAACCTCACCATTGGTTCCTAGATCAAACTGATGCCTTCCTTATGTTCATATTTATCCATAGATGCATGTGAAGCTACCATAACTACAGAAACTGAAAGGACGATACAGGCAATGGAGACGAGGTGCTTTTACAAACTTCTTGGTTATCTCCTAACCAACAAGGAAGTGAAAACCAGAATTGAAAACACCATAGGCTACATTAAGAGCTCCTGACTTTGATAAAAAAAAAAAAATTAAGTGGCATAGGCACTTCATAAGAACATCTTGACAGGCCAAGACCGTCCTACAACAGCACAAGGAGGGAGACAATGAGGAGATGAAAACACGAGTGGACTGAACACACACACAAAAAGTGGACTAAAAAAAAACCAACCAACCAAACAAAAAACAAACATATGACAGAATGGACTGGCTCTGAGGGGAACAACATACTAAAGAAAGCTGAGAACGTTAAAGAGTGGAGGAAGCAGGTTGCAAAAGCTTTAGTGGTGAGACGAGAGAAGTGAAGTGAGGTTATTTTCAACCCCCAGGACCACTGTCACCAAGATTGCTCTCCTTTCGTCTCTTGCAATATTGTTTTGGGCGGATTTTTAAATTTTTATTTTTGAAGTTTTAAAATTTGGGTTTTGGTTTTTTTATTTCTTTTTATTCTAGGTTTTATTTTTTAGGGGCTTTTGGTTTATTATTTTTTCCGCCATTTTATCACATTTTATTTCTACTCTTTATTCTACATTTAGATTTTTATTTTATCTAAACTGTTATGTTTTTTGTTTTATTCTCTTTTATTTCTTATTTTAATTTTTTGTTTATTTTATTATGTTTTATCCTATCTTTATTACTATAAAGCAAGAACTCGGAATGCAATCAGGTTTGGTGTTCAGTGATCCCATGACAGAAGGATTGAAGACAGAAGGACATGAAGACAGAAGGACATGAAGACAGAAGGAATGAAGACAGAAGGACTGAAGACAGAAGGACTGAAGACAGAAAGACTGAAGACAGAAGGACTGAAGACAGAAGGACTGAAGACAGAAGGACTGAAGACAGAAGGACTGAAGACAGAAGGGATGAAGACAGAAGGGATGAAGACAGAAGGACTGAAGACAGAAGGACTGAAGACAGAAGGACTGAAGACAGAAGGACTGAAGACAGAAGGAATACAGACAGAAGGAATACAGACAGAAGGAATACAGACAGAAGGAATACAGACAGAAGGAATACAGACAGAAGGACTGAAGACAGAAGGACTGAAGACAGAAGGACTGAAGACAGAAGGACTGAAGACAGAAGGACTGAAGACAGAAGGACTGAAGACAGAAGGACTGAAGACAGAAGGACATGAAGACAGAAGGACATGAAGACAGAAGGACATGAAGACAGAAGGACTGAAGACAGAAGGACTGAAGACAGAAGGACTGAAGACAGAAGGACTGAAGACAGAAGGACTGAAGACAGGAGGACTGAAGACAGGAGGACTGAAGACAGGACTGAAGACAGAAGGACTGAAGACAGGACTGAAGACAGGAGGACTGAAGACAGAAGGACTGAAGACAGAAGGAGTGAAGACAGAAGGACTGAAGACAGAAGGAGTGAAGACAGAAGGACTGAAGACAGAAGGAATACAGACAGAAGGAATACAGACAGAAGGAATACAGACAGAAGGAGTGAAGACAGAAGGAGTGAAGACAGAAGGACTGAAGACAGAAGGAATACAGACAGAAGGACTGAAGACAGAAGGACTGAAGACAGAAGGACTGAAGACAGAAGGACTGAAGACAGAAGGAGTGAAGACAGAAGGACTGAAGACAGAAGGAGTGAAGACAGAAGGAGTGAAGACAGAAGGATAGAATGGAGACAGAGGACAGGACAGCAGCTACCATCAAGAACAATGTCGCCAACAGGTGAACTGGTGATAAAAAAAAAAAGACAAACTGACACAACAGTCAAAGAAAAAAGAAAAAAAACAACAACCCCAAAACAACAAAAAGACAACAATCAAAGGGGAAAAAAGTCAGCACACCTGACAGAACTTCAGAGGCCAGAATCCATTAGAGCAGGAGAAAAAACTATGTGAGACAGACCTCTTTTCCTTGCCAGCATTGCAAAATAACGCGTTTTACGCGTGGACTTTCATCAGACATACCTGTGAAGTGTGTTGATGGAGCATGACCGATGTCTGAGCATCTCTACTTCATCTTCAACAATCTACACTCCACACGAAAAAACCCAAACTTTCCTGTGACAAGTACAACTCCCCCACACCTGCACAGAGATTTTGAACCCCCCCCCCCACCACCACCATCACCAAGCAACCGACAATTAAAATTTACAAACACACCGCCTACAGAGGAAGTTGACAATATAACGAACTTGACGACAACTTACAGACTTCATGTGATAACACTGCAAGCTTTAATTAAAATAAGTTTGATCAAGAAACAGACTTTCCCCGCCACATCAAACGAAACTTCCCCGAAACCGACCCACCATGGAACCTTCCTGACAACCACTTTTGCCTGCTAACCCGATATTGACCCGACACAGAAAACAACCTTTATTTACACCTCTAAGATCCGAACCTAGAAAAAATAAATCCCTTTAGGGTTTTGTAAAAGCAGCAATATATTAACCTCCTATCTGCATCTTTTTTTTTTTTTAACAGGGGTCTACCCAGGGTCAAAGTAGCATTGCCTTAACTTTCACCCCCCCCCTTTAAAAAAAAAATTCTCTTAGCATTGCCTTAACTTCCACCCCCCTTTAAAAAAAAAGTTCCCTTAGCATTGCCTTAACTTCCACCCCCCTTTAAAAAAAAAATTCCCTTAGCATTGCCTTAACTTCCACCCCCCTTTAAAAAAAAAGTTCCCTTAGCATTGCCTCAACTTCCACCCCCCCTTAAAAAAAAATTCCCTTAGCATTGCCTTAACTTCCACCACCCCTTAAAAAAAATTCCCTTAGCATTGCCTTAACTTCCACCCCCCTTTAAAAAAAATCCCTTTTTAACAAGGGCCAGTTTATCCCCACCCTTTTCTAACAGGGGCCAACCCAGGATCAAAGTAGCATTGCCTTAACTTCCACCCCCTTTTAAAATTTTTTTTTTTTTTAACAAGGGCCAACCCAGGATCAAACTAGCATGGCCTTAACCTCCAATCTATCCATACCCTTTTCTAACAGGGGTCTACCCAGGATCAAAGTAGCATTGTCTTAACTTCGACCCCCTTAAAAAAAAACACCCCAAAATTCCTTTTTTAACAAGGGCCAACCTAGGGTCACAGTAGCATGGCCTTCACCTCCCATCTCCCTCCTAACAGGGGTTTACCCAGGGTCAAAGTAGCATGGCCTTCACCTCCCATCCCACCCTTTTTTAACAGGGGCCTAACAGGGTCAAAGTAGCATGGCCTTCACCTCCCATCTGCCTCCTAACAGGGGTTTACCCAGGGTCAAAGTCCTGACGCATCATACTCACAGCACAGTCCGCATGCTTGTTTGGGGTGTGAGGTAGGGCCAAGGTGGATGGGGGAATTTATCTTTTGCTTTCCTCAGATGGGCAGCTTAGTCTCTGCAGTGAAGGCTGTAGCAGTGGGTTGTTGATCCTCAAGCACTGTTGTGATAGCTTTTTAGCTACTTCGGTAGGGCTGGGACAGATTCTGTTCAGGGATATCTCAGGGTTGGGACAGATTTTGTTCAGGGGTATCTCGGGGTTGGGACAGATTCTGTTACTTGGGTAGGGTTGGCACAGATTCGTTACTTGGGTAGGGTTGGCACAGATTCGTTACTTGGGTAGGGTTGGGACAGACTGTTTAGGGGTATCTCAGGATCAGGACAGATTCATGGCTACTTGGGTAGGGTGGGGACAGATTCTGTTCCGGGGTATCTCAGGGTTGGGACAGATTCTGCTACTTGGGTAGGGTTGGGACAGATTCTGGCAGTGATTGGAAGGTGTTCGAGGGTGTGGAGATTTTTTCACACAACCAGTTTCCAGTCTTTTGGGTCAACACAGGGATGCTGCACTGCATTGGAGTAGATCATGCCCCCAGTGCTAGTGGGAAGTGTCTGAAAAAGACAAACAATGGTGTGGAATGCAATGACATTTGGTCTGATTAAAAGCAAGTTGTGTGTGTGTGTGTATGTGCGTGTATGTGCGTGTGTGTGTGTGTGTGTGTGAATGTGTGTGTGTGTGTGTGTGTGTGTGTGTGTGAGAGAGACAGAGAGAGAGAGAGAGAGAGAGAGAGAGAGAGAGAGAGAGAGAGAGAGAGAATCTGTGCAGGTGTGAGTGTAGTCTGTATATGTATGCGTGTCGTTTGTGTGTGGTGTGTGTGTAAGCGCATGTATGTTTGAATACATAAGAGGCAGCACGTGCAAAAATGTGTGTGCACGCGTGTGTGTGCACGCGCGTGTGTGTGCACATGAATGCATGTAAAGCAATGATTACACAGACATTTATTTGGCACAAGGCATTATCTGACAAACAAGTTCAATATAAGCAAGTATGAGCACTGAAACAGACCTATTTCAGTCTGACAAACTGATTTTCTGCTGTAAGCAGCACTATCACCGAGAGGAGCAGTGTGTTGCACAATGCAAACCACTTTTGTTCTTTCTGCCACAATGCAAGACAACAGACATAACCCTGCTACATGGCTTGGGATTTTTTTAATAGGCGAGATTATGTTGATAGTTGCCCCTTTTTGTTCTCAAAGTTAAAAAAAAAATTTTTCTCAGAGTTAACATTACACATAAATCACCCTGACGAATAACAAAAACAAGATACTTTTTTCTTTTAAATTTTTTTTTTTTTTCATTTCCATTTTTTTCTGTTTTTTTTATGACCAAGATTCTGTCTTACCTGCTTGTACATGAAGAACCTGCAGGGTTCACAGGTAAGAGGCTGTCACCAGAGGCGCCAATGGAAGAAATGGATGATGAGTGTCAAGGAATGAACACAAGCAGACATGTATGCCAGACCTGCTAGCAGTTGCCCAGGAAAAAAACCTGGAAATTGTGGAATGGTCACCCCCCACAAAATTTGCTGCCGATGTCCAGTTCCCCTGACGACCAAATGGGTGTAGAAGTCGAGTGAGCGAGTGGTTTTGCAGTATTTTCCATGCTTTGCTTTTGAGGTTGGGGTTGTGTAGTTAACAGTTAAGATGTAACTGCAGGGTGACCGTCCTGAAATCAGACAACCAGGGTCATACTCAACTGAACAAAAATAAAACCTACATGGGTTATTAAAGGGCTAGCAGGGGGTGGTGTTATAGGAGAACATACTCTGCTGCTCATTTGTGTGTTGTGTGTGTGTGTGTGTTGTGTGTGTGTGTGTGTGTGTGTGTGTGTGTGTTGTGTGCGTGTGTGCATGTGTGTGTGTGTGTGTGTGTGTGTGTGTTGTGAGAGGAATACTGCTTCATTTACAATAATTTTAGGCATAACATCTAAGTCACTTTCAAACTGCTATGCTGTAAGAAATGTTTACACTGGATTCTGTTTGCTTAAAAAAAAAAATTTCAAGTAAGAAACAAAACTTCAGTTTATAAATGTAGTTATCTAGTATAATAAAAAATAAATAAAAAAGCAACTTCAATCATTAGGCCTGACTGCATGACTTAAAAGTTTAACAGTTTGGATGCAGAGTAATCATCAAAGAAAACTACAGTTAATTTTTTTTTTTTTTTTTACCAAACTCCCTACCATGTACCACAAGTGCATCTCCATTGGGTTGCTGAGGGGTCCCAGTTTTTAAAGTAAATGTTTTCAAATTACCAGAACTAATTTCAAACACATATTTTACTGATCTATGTGTTTGAATGACTAGATTTAAAGAAAGTTTTTGACAGCTGACTGAGTTATGCAAGAATGGTCGGCTAGTTTTCTTTTATTTAAAGTATAGATCTAGATCTAGCCTTCTCTAAAGATCAACTTCACATCAAAGATAGCCTGAAATTTGGAACATGAAAATGGTAGCAATATCCACAATGTTCCCAGTCAACTGAATACCACTTTAAACAAAAAGACCCAAACCCCAAAAGCATGTAGGGTCATATCAAGCTTTTTTCCCACACAGTTGAAAAATTTAAGTTCATGAAAAATGATTGTGGAAAAGGCCCGATTTCAACCCCTCACTGCCACTGAACGAAGTTTAGGACTGGTAGCACAAGAACCTAAAATTAGCCAGAAATATATGCCTATTACCAACCACTGTGTAGTTTGAAAGTCCCCAAAATATACAAACCATCAACTTCATTTCCATTCCGAACGTTGTGGAAAGACCGTAGGCCTAAATAGATCTATAGGCAAGCAGCCTTTGTGTATGTGTGCTTTCAGATAGTTCGTGCCAAGGCATGTAAATGGCTGCCCAATTCACAGTAGCCTAGCCTAGGCCTATCGGCTATTTGACCAATCACAAACGAGCTTGCTAACACGTCCACCCCCCCCCCCCCCCCCCCCCCCCCCAACGATAGGCGTATCAATACAATTACTGAATTAGGCTGGCCATGACACAATGCTGCTTGGAAAACAAAAAATCGGCTGGCACGTCTCTACTCCTTCACTTTTCCCCTTTTTATTGCCATTTTAATCCCTCCCCCTCCCCTTCTCCTTGTTTGTTTTAGTATAATTATAGTCCTTTCCAGATTTCTCCGATATCAGGACTGTAGTCAGAAGCCTGAAAGTCGGAGGTCCCACGCTTTCGGTAAGTTCTCCCACTTCAGCACTGGCCACCCCAAAAATGTTACAATTCTAGAAGCAACGTCATGAGATGAAACTCACTCTTGATGCCCCCTTCTCCACAAATTGTTAAAAGACTAAAGTAGGTCTACCTGCTACTAGGTGTCATTTCTCAGTGGCTCTCCAGGAGACGGGCAGGAGAGGAGAGGAAGGGGGTGGGAAAGGGGGTTTTAAGATATTCCGATAATTTCATAACGGTTTGTAGGCCATACGTGCCTGTAAGAATGGATGACGATATGTTTTGTTTTTTTAATGCACACTTGAATTTTTGAAATGAATGGGGCTAGGCCTACCTCAACGGTGGGCAAAAACAGCCACATATTCAAAATCTCACCGTTGGTGAACCTCGGAGCTCTAGCCCAGGAACAAAAAAAACAAAACAAAACAAAAAAAACAAACAAGCAAAACAACAACAAAAAAACCACTAATAGGCCTACACAATATTTCAAGCAGTCATGTAATTTTCCATTCCATGAAACTAATGACTGTCACAGGAAAGGGGGAACAAAGGGAAACGGTACCCCACCATAGCTGTTATCTATGCCACTTTATTTAAAATACTCAGAATACAGTACTCCGCTAATCTGCCTGTGTTTCAGTACTCTCTCCATGCTTTACTCGAAAATAGTAACCATGAAAAATAAACCAGAGCCACAAACAATGAGTAGTTACCTGTGGTGCTCAACATCAAGATGGCGAAGCAGTGACTATGCCACAGCGTCTTGTGCACTCGTTGCCTTCACTTTGTCCAATGTTCAGAAAGTGAGGAGACTTGGGCTATAGGCTTACTTCTGGACAACTCAGTTCTAGCCTACCACGCGGGCCCTCTATGGGTGAACACGGTCATTTTGCGCGTGCTGCACGAATGAGCAGCAGCATTGAACGCGATAAAAAAAGAAGAAAAAACCCCCCACAAAACACACACACACACACACACTGTAGTTGATCTCTCTCTCTCTCTCTCTCTCTCTCTCTCTCTCTCTGTATATAGTATATAAAAAAAATGATAAAAAGTATGATCTCTCTCTCTCTCTCTCTCTCTCTCTCTCTCTCTCCTCTCTCTCTCTCTCTCTCTCTCTCTCTCTCTCTCTCTCTCTCTCTCTCATAGCCTAGTGGTCAGAACATTGCGCTCGCAATTTGACGACCCGGGTTCGATTCCCGGTCGAGGAGATTTTCCTCCTAGAGTTAAACATCAGTGCGGACTCCACTTTCCCCCAAAGTCCTTCGGATAAGACTATAAACCGAGGCCCCGTGTGTGAACGCACGCAGAACATCTTGTGCACACGTTAAATCCTGTTCCGCTTTTCGTAAGAGTAGGCCATCGTGTGCCGGTGGGAACAGACGACATTTACAAAACTGCATACACACGGGGACTGGATGAAAAAATGCACATGAGTGCCTATTCTATTATCCTTGATATAAAAGAATAAAAAATTAAACTCTCTCTCTCTCTCTCTCTCTCTCTCTCTCCTCTCTCTCTCTCTCTCTCTCTCTCTCTCTCTCTCTGTGGTGGACAGGTCACAAGATCTAGTATGACGTGGTGTGTGGTGTGTGTGTGTGTGTGGTGTGTGGTGTGTGCGTGTGGTGTGTGTGTGTGTGGTGTGTGGTGTGTGTGCGTGTGTGTGTGTGTGTGTGTGTGTGTGTGTGTGTGTGTTGGTGTGTGGTGTGTGTGTGTGTGTGTGTGTGTGTGTGTGTGTGTGTGTGTGGGTGTGTGTGTGTGTGTGTGTGTGTGTGTGTGTGTGTGTGTGTGTGTGTGTGTGGTGTGTGTGTGTGTGTGTGTGTGTGTGTGTGTGTGTGTGTGTGTGTGTGTGTGTGTGTGTGTTGTGTGTGGTGGGTGTGGTGTGTGTGTGTGTGTGTGTGTGTGTGTGTGTGTGTGTGTGTGTGTGTTTGTGTTGTGTGTGACAGTATAGCTCAACACTATCAAATCTCTCTAAGAAAGACAGAAATACAAGCAGACAAATAAAGACACAACACCCAAGTGTCTGGCGAGCAAATTTTCGGTTTATTTCAAACCTTCTTCAGGCTAAAAGACTGGCCAGCTCCGATAAGAAAAGAAAGACAGAAACATTTATTACATACAAATTGACATGTAGACTATTACTTGGGTAGGCCTATGCGTTTCCTCACTGCCAGGAGCTCTTCACATGGCCCCAATGGTGTTTTCAGGTCTGGTTTTAACTTCCAGACTTTCAAAATGCAACATCATCTGAAAAGTCTACTTCCTCTGATTCCCCACAAGGTACAGGCCTATTACTTGTTATTCAGGTTATATTATAGTCCCAGCGGAAATACTCCGAATTTAGGGACTGTGGACAGAAGGTCAGGAAGTCTCCCACATCAGTGTCTTGTGCCATCCCAAGAATAGTACAATATTGTTGAAGAGAGAGTACGGCCTGTGCAAGCACCACAGTGCACCTCTTATTACAGGCCTGTTACCTACCTATACACCTCACTCTTAAAACAAACAATGGTAGCCTACTGGATGTGATAGGCCTACATATCACCCTCATGATAAAATATTCTGATGACACTGGCTCTTGGAGACTCCTCGTGAAGTTAATGGAGAGGAGAGATAAGAAAAGATTTATCATTGTTGTTCTGAAATATATGCATAACCATCCGTGGGTCCCCATTAGTATATTTATATATAATTGAGAAGATACAGTGGAGAAATATAAGTACAGGTAACCAGTCACAATTTCTTTATCATCCGAAAACATAAAATACAAAACATAAAATAAAACCTCACTACAGAATAAAAGCATTTGAAAACAGTATTTATATAATAGGGAATTACTATGAAAGACCATGCTTGGGGTCTGACCTATCTTGAGTTTCGTCGATTGAGCATTTCCCAGTTACCAGGAATTATTGCTGCCTCAGTCACCCTCTATAATAAGAGCAAGACACTTTTTAGAATTCAGAAGTGTCCATTGCAGCCCTAAGAATAGGTAAATATTCCTGTGGCCTACCACTGCTGCCAGTAAAAGATGAAAATAGAAAGAGAAAGAAAACATGTTTAAAAACAATGTTGTAAAAAAAAAAAAACCAACTAAATATAGAAGAAAATCCCACCTAGTGAATCTTTGTGCCATATGTTCGGGGATCCTTTATAAGAAAGGATGCAAGGGAAATCATAAAGGCTAGTCCCAGTTGGATAACAATGATAACCCAAACATTACCAGTCACTTTCAGTGCTGGCACAGGCAGTAGAAGTTGAACAAAGATGGCTTTTACTTGGATCTCAAAAAGAGACGCTATTCTCCACTTAACCAATCATATAACTGAGAAAATATAGTGGAGAAAAACAAGTGCAGGTAACCAGTTACAACTTCATTCTCATAATAAAATTTATGTTTTTCAAAGATTTAAAAAACAACAACAACACTACAAGATAAAAGTCTTTAAAGGCAGCATTTGGGGAATTATTGAGTAAGGACCATGTTTTTGGGCCTGACCTGACTCGAGTTTGGTTCCTGGTTGAGCACTCTTCAGAGGTCTTGGCAGTGACTGCAATCTCATTCACCCTCTGTGGTAAGAGCAAGACACTTTTTAGAATTCAGAAGTGCCTACTCTTACGAAAAGCGGAACAGGATTTAACGCAAGATGTTCTGTGTGAGTTCGCCCACATGGCCTCGGTTTGTAGTCTCATCCAAAAGACTTTACAAAATTGCTTACACATGGGGACTGGGTGTGCTTATTCCATTATCATCATATCAAAGAATAAAATAGATAAATAAATCAATGTGACCAGACGGGATAGCCTAGTGGTCAGAACATTACGCTGGCAATTGGACAACCGGAGTTCGATTCCCGTTGGAGGGGATTTTTCCCCTGGAGTTAACATCAATGCTGACTCCACTCTCCCCTAAAGTCTTTCGGATGAGACTTTAAACCGAGGCCCCGTGTGCGAAGGCACGCAGAACATCTTGCGCACACGTTAAATCCTGTTCCGCTTTCCGTAAGAGTAGGCCATTGTGTGCCGGTGGGAACAGATGACAATATTTACACAACAGCATACACACAGGGACTGGATGAAAAAAAGCACACGAGTGCTTATCCCATTATCCTCAATATAAAAGAATAATCATAAAAAAGAATAATAAAATGTGAACACTTTCATAAAGTTGGACAAAAACGATGGCATACCGAAAATCTAACCAGTAGTGAACCTGGAGGTCTAGCCCAGGAACAAAGAAAACCAACCAACAAAAAACCAACAAACAAACCAATCACAAAAAACCCAACTAAATAAAAGGAAAGCCGCCGCTGTAGTCTAGTGGTTAGGGCGTTGGACTCGTAATCTAAAGGTTGCCGGTTCGATCCCAGCTTTCAGCTATGGCGTTGTGTCCTTGGAAAAGGCACTTTACGGCTATTTTCTCACCCCACCCAGGCGTAAAAGGGACACCAACCTTGTGTTGGGGGTTAACCTTGCGATAGACTGGCGTCCTATCCAGGGGATATTGTATGACTCTCAGTCGCTTAACGCCACAGAAACCGGGATAAGCACCGGCCTGATGAGCCTTAGGTTCGGGACAGACTTTAACTTTAAATAAAAGAAAAAAGCTTGGCAAGAGGAAATTCAAACCTGAGCCTTCAGTTACCTCAGATCACAGATTTGTTCTGACCACTCTGGTAAATCTCTGCTCTCCATGACGATGATACTTTCTACTTTGATGAAAAATTGAGGAAGAAAACGACAGCAAAAACAAACCCACCGATGCAAAGTAAACTATGCAGGCAGTTCAAATATTCAAGATATCCAGAAAGATTGGGTAGAGTAGGCCATTGTGTGCCGGTAGGAATGAATGACAAAATTTACAATACTGTACACACACGGGGACTGGATGTAAAAAAAAAAAGCACATAACTGCTTATTCTGTTATCCTCGAAATGAAATACTATCCTCAAAATGAACTACTACTACTACTACTACTACTACTACTACTACTACTACTACTAACAACAACAACAACAACGATAATAATAACGACAACAATGATGATGATGATGATGATGACGATGATGATATGGAAGGACGGTGGCAGAATGGTTAAGACGTTCGCCTGCCAATATGTAAATCGTGAGTTTCTGGGTTCGAACCCAGCCTCGCCCTTTCTTCCCAGTTTGACGAAAAAATCGAACTGAATGTCAAAGTCATTCGGATGAGACTCGAAACCGAGGCCCCGTGTGCGAATGCACGCAGAACATCTTGCGCACACGTTAAAACCCCGTTCCACCTTTCGGAAGAGTAGGCCATCGTGTGCCGGTAGGAGCGGATGACAAAATTATAACAAACCAGCATGCACACAGGTGTCGTGTTTAGACACCATCCCTGAGGAAAAATCGGGGAGTTGGAGTTGGGGATCTTTGCGCCTGGTGGCAGCATGATCTGTGGCTCTGTAGGTCAAATGCAAGCGCTTTGATTTGTCTTTACAAGAGATAGCGCTATACAAATTCCATGTATTATTATTATTATTATTATTATTATTATTATTATTATTATTATTATTATTATTATTATTATTATTATTATTATTATGATGATAAGAAGAAGAAGAAGAAGAAGAAGAAGAAGAAGACACGGAAGTGTATCAGTGCAAAGCATCTTGTCAAATCCTACCAGTGAATTTTTCCCTGCCAGAAAAAGCTGGAGATTGAATGGACAGGACAGAAACTAAACAAGAACAAAGTAGACTAGAGAAAAAAAAAAAGAAATCAGTTACGAAATACGCTACATTGTTTGTGATAAATCTTATTCTTTGATTGTATGATTTTATATCACTACTAGGTTGGGTTCTTATTATAAGTTTACTGCCTTAAAGTGAAAACACATATAGGGATGTGAACAGACTAACAGACAACTCGATAGGATATAATATAGTTTTATTCAGAGACTCGTGTACATAGATGTATACATGAACAAGGCCTATCTAAAAGTGTGGGAAAGTCAGTCTCCCTTCCAGACACTGGTCGGACAGTTCCCACGCTTGCAGGCGAATGGTGCCAGAATGAATGAGGCCAAGGTCATAGGCTGCATGCTTAGTTTTAGTCGAGTGCAGTGGATGGACAGTAAGGGAGGGGGTAGATCAAGATGGGGATCCTTGTTGGCTTAGGGGTACTGTCCTTCAGTCTTTATTATGCTAGTATTAATAATACTTCATGTTCAGATTAAATTAGAGTCCCAGCGAAAGTACTCCGATTTAATAATAATAATAATAATAATAATAATAATAATAATAAAAATAATAATAATAATAATAATAATAATAATAATAATAATAATAATAATAATAATAATAATTATTCCTGGAATTTGTATAGAGCTATATCTTGCAAAAACAAATCAAAGCGCTTGCATTCGACCTACACAACACACAATGAGCAACAATTTACAGTTTTGACAAATTCGAACGTACACACACACACACACACACACACACACACACACACACACACACACACACACACACACGCACGCACACAAGCGCGAACGCAGCACGCGCGCGCACGCACACACACCTACAAACGTTATGCACTTTGGCAGGTGGATGTTGAAGGAGAGATGGAAGCGGAAGAAGAAAAACTTAGGTTTGAAATAAGTGTGTCTTGAGATTGGATTGAAAAGTGTCATAAGTAGGCTTTTGTCGGAGGGAGAGAGGAAGGTCGTTCCACATCGATGGACCAGAAACAGAGAAAGAGCAGCGGCCAACGGTAGATAGGTTGAATCTGGGTGTTCTTAGGGACAAAGTATCTGCCGACCTTAGGGACCTTGGCAGAAGGTCAGAAGGTCGTCCCACTTCGGCGCCTCGGGCCACCCCAAACATAGCTGTTCTTCTTCGTCCCTCGGAGCCACGAGGACCATCCGATCATCCTGGAGGGGGGTGGGGAGGTCATCATCGGTGAGTGCGGAGATAGCTGATAAGCCCAATCCACGCTTGGAAAGTTCTGCTGCAGTGGGGACAGGGAATGGTAGGAGCAGGTGCCGGGCGGGGGCTTCAAGGCATTGTTCTTTCTGTCCTGCCTGGGCTTCTCTGCAGCAGCTTTCCTGTCACTTTCATATTGGCGGGCACCGTCGTGAACAGTGGCCCGCCACTTGGTTCTGTCTGAAGCTATCTGCTCCCATGATTACGGGTCAATGTTGAAGGCCTTCAGTGATGCCTTTTGCACAATTCTGAAAAAGCAACGGGAACCAGGCCCAGCGCAAGCACTGAAGTACAGCACCAGCCTGACTTACTTGACTTATGCCTGTGGACTCCCGTGGGAACAAAGAGCCGCAACAACACTCCTCCAACAGACTCGGTTCTGGGAGATCTATCCTCTTCAGCTCGGCCCACGTCATTCCGGCTGCCTTCATCTCTGCTTCAATGCTTCTGCGCCAGGTCTGTTTTGGTCGACCTACTTTCCGCACGCTTCCCTTGTGGGTTCCAGTCAAGGGCCTGCCTGGTGACCATTTGAAGCAGGCTTGTGGAGCGTATGGCCGATCCATCCCATAGCTTGCACATAAATATGTTACCTTAAAGGTAAAGGTTGAGGACAAAAATATATTACCATGGTGCAGATACTTCTTCTTTCTCATGACCGGAATGGTCGTGGAGGAGACATGAGAGACGATTCTGCAGCCAGCCGTCGCCATCCAGCCCTGTCCTCCGCCTTCCTAATGAGTGTTGGACTGTCCAGGTGGGTCCACTCCTTGATGTTATCCATCCAGCTTTTGGTTTGTCTGCCTCGGCATCAGCCACCTTCTAGCGTTCCCTGTAGGACTGTCTTGGGGAGGGTGTTGTGGCTTGTGACATGGCCGAACCATGCCAGCTTCCTTTTCTTGACAGTGGCTAGTAGGGGTTCCTGAGGGCCAGCCATCAGTGCGACTGTTATAAATCTTATTCTTTTATTGTATAATTTTATATCACTACTTGGTTGGGTTCTTATTATGTTTACTGCCTTTAAGTGAAAACACATATAGGGATGTGAACAGACTAACAGACAACTCGATAGGGTATGATATAGTTTTATTCAGAGACTCGTGTACATAGATGCATACATGAACAAGGCCTATCTAAAAGTGTGGGAAAGTCAGTCTCGCTTCCAGACATTGGTCCGACAGTTCCCACGCTTGCAGGCGAATGGTGCCAGAATGAATGAGGCCAAGGTCATAGGCTGCATGCGTTAGTTTTAGGCAGGGGATGGACAGTAAGGGAGGGGGTAGATCTAGATGGGGATCCTTGTTGGCTTAGGGGTACTGTCTTTAAGTCTTTATTATGCTTGTATTGATAATACTTCATACAGAAACATGGTCACTAAAGGAAACAAAAAACAAACAAAACTACCAAACATACAAATAGGTGAGTTTAATACCAATAATATCGTTTACATCGATACTTTTTATATGGAAGCAAAGCCCCGTATAATCAGAATATGGCTACCTGAATGTTAGGTTAAAATAAAACGTCCCATTCGCAAATATGTCACCATTGGTAAGACTTGGAGCTCTATAATAATAATAATAATAATACATGGAATTTGTATAGCGCTATCTCTTGTAAAGACAAATCAAAGCGCTTGCATTTGACCTACAGAGCCACAGATCATGCTGCCACCAGGCGCAAAGATCAACGACGAACAACGATGATCAACTGTTGTTGTCTTGTTGCTGCTGTACACTTTAGAGCGCAAAGCCTGGGCAAGTATGTATGGAGGGCAAGCTGTTACCCATGCAGCAGACCCCCCTTCTCCACGGCACTGGAATGATCCATTGGAAGGGCATTGATCGATACGAATAGCCCAGGAATGAAAGAAGGCATCCCCTGATATCCCCATGTGTTTATTTATTTTATTTATTAATTTTTATTTTATTCTTTTATACTGAGGATAATGGGATTAAGCACCCGTGTATATGTAGTTTTGCAAATATTGTCATCTGTTCCCACCGGCACACAATGGCCTACTCTTACGAAAAGCGGAACAGGATTTAACGTGTGCGCAAGAAGTTCTGCATGCGTTCGCACACGGGCCTCGGTTTACAGTCTCATCCGAAAGACTTTTGGGGGGGAGTGGAGTCAGCACTGATGTTAGCTCCAGGAAAAAAAATTCCCTCCAACGGGAGTCGAACTCGGGTCGTCAAATTGCGAGCGCAATGTTCTGACCATTATGCTATCTCGTCCCCGATACATAAATATAAATGTGTATATATCCCGCATATAAATGTGTTACCATGGTACCGATACTTTTTATAATAATGAAGAAAAAATCCCCGAAATCAGAATACTGCTACCTGAAAGGTGGGTAAAAAAAAAGAAAAAAAAAGTCGCATTTGCAAATATTTCACCGTTGGTAAGACTTGGAGCTCTAGCCCAAGAATGAAAGAAGGCATCCCCTGATACCCCCATGTAATCAAATCAAATCAAATCAAATTCTTTCATTTTGAGGATAATGAATAAGCACTCATGTGGGTTTTTTTTTTACATCCAGTCCCCGCCCTAATCAGGGATTAGGCTACATTAATTTAAGAACACCTTCAACTAACAACAATAATAAACCCCCCCCCAAAAAAGAAGGCCAAAACAACAAGACAGTAATAAACAGAAGTCAAGATGTAAGAACAGAGGATTTAATACTAGGATAACAAGGGCACAATACAGTGAACTAGGATTAAAATAATAAACAATCAAATGATCATTATAATACAAAACAAAAAACGAAGTCAAACCAGAAAATTGATAATAAGTTAGTCGTAATTAAAACAAAAACAAACAAAAGCAGTAGGGCCTAATCAAAACATAACAACACAGGTATGGTTATGTATGGTTAATGAGTTAGTTATAGATGTACATAGAAAAAAATAATGGAGAAAATACGTAAAATTCTAGTCAGAGGACACAAGGGAGCCTGTCAGTATAAACAGCATCCCCACCTTTAAAAAAAAAAATTCTGAGCTAGAAATTTCCTCTTTACTATTCCTTCCTTTGTTTCTTTGCGTCTTTTGAATATGACTCGTATAGATATATATATGCCTGTCAGTACTGTTATTGCCGTTCACGGGGTGATTAAAGTGTTTTTGACTTGCCTTGACTTGTGTCTGTGTCGTTCCATTCTTTCTGTCACCTCCTCCTTGTCTATTTTCTGCTTTCTTTGTCCATTCTCGGGACGGATAGCCTAGTGGTCAGAACATTGGGCTGGCAATTTTACGACCCGGGTTCGATTCCGGTCGAGGAGATTTTTCTCCTGGAGTTAACATCAGTGCTGACTCCACTCACTCTCCCCCAAAGTCCTTCGGATGAGTCTTTAAACCGAGGCCCCGTGTGCGAACGCACGCAGAACATCTTGCGCACACGTTAAACCCTGTTCCGCTCTTCGTAAGAGTAGGCCATCGTGTGCCGGTGGGAACAGATGACATTTACACAACTGCATACACACGGGGACCGGATGAAAAAAAGCACATGATTGCTTATTCTGTTATCCTCGATATAAAAGAATAAAAAAAAAAAAAAAAATTCTCGATATAAAAGAAAAAAAAATCAAATCAAATCAAATTCTCCACCCCCCCCCCCCCCCCCTGTAGGCCTATATTTTTCTCTAGAAAGACTTGAAGGATAACAGTTCTCTCCCACGCCGGAGCTGTGATACCGTAGGTATGACATATCAGGCACTTATCGGCAGCACAACACGTTTTTGCTCATAAGACAGACGACAATTCGATGACAACGACGACGAAGAGGAAGAATTCTGGTGATTTATTTGACCTTGACAATGTGAAAATCAGGGTGTGTGTGTGTGTGTGTGTGTGTGTGTGTGTGTGTGTGTGTGTGTGTGTGTGTGTGTGTGTGTGTGTGTGTGTGTGTGTGTGGACTCTCAGTAAACTTTTAATTTGTAGTTAGTGCTGTCACTCTGTGACTCCACTCTCCCTAAAACTCCTTCCGATGAGACTATAAACCGAGGCCCTGTGTGCTAACGCAGTAGAACACCTTGGGCACACGTTAAATCCTGTTCCGCTTTTTGTAAGACTAGGCCATTTTGTACCTGGTGGGAACAAATGACAAAATTTACAAAACTGCATACACAGTGGGACTGAATGTAAAATAAAGAACCAGCACATGAGTGCTTATTCCATTATCCTCGATATAAAAGGATAAAATCAATAAGTTGACTGTTGTGGGACTGTTTTTATTTATTTATTTATCTATTTATTCTTTTACATCGAGGATAATGGAATAAGCACTCTTGTGCTTTTTTACATCCAGTCCCCGTGTGTATGCAGTTTTGTAAATGTCATCTGTTCCCATTGGCACACGATGGCCTACTCTTACGAAAAGCGGAACAGGATTTAACGTGTGTGCAAGGTGTTCTGCGTGCGTTCGCATACGGGGTCTCGGTTTAAAGTCTCATCCGAAGGACTTTTGGGGGAGAGTGGAGTCAGCACTGATGTTAACTCCAGGAGAAAAATCTCCTCGACCGGACTCGAACCTGTGTCGTCAAATTGCGAGCGCAATGTTCTGACCACTAGGCTATCCCCCCCCCCCCCCCCCCCTTGAATGTTTTCATGATCACTGAATGATTCCTCTAATGGACAAATCCCATCGTTCTGCTCCCAATGTCTGGCACAGGACGGTAGTGGAATCCGGAAAAGCAAACAAATGAGGAAAAAAAGAAAAGAAAAGAAGAAAAACAAGAAATAAAAAGGAACAAAAGTGAACAAACCAGACAGCACATACTCTCTCTCTCCTCTCTCTCCTCTCTCTCTCTCTCTCTCCT
>CM060349.1:8940327-8975327 GCA_030674155.1 Stramonita haemastoma
CCCCCCCCCCCCCCCCTTTTTTTTTTTTTTTTTTTTTGGGGGGGGGGGGGGGGGGCCCCCCCCCCCCCCCCCCCCCCCCCCCCGGGGGGGGGGGGGGTTTTTTTTTTTTTTTTTTTTTTCCCCCCCCCCCCCCCCCCCCCCCCTTTTCCCCCCCCCCCCCCCCCCCCCCCCCCCCCCCCCCCCCCCCCCCCCCCCCCCCCCAAAAAAAAAAAAAAAAAAAAAAAAAAAAAAAAAAAAGCCCCCCCCCCCCCCCCCCCCCCCCCGGGGGGGGGGGGTTTTTTTAAAAAAAAACCCCCCCCCCCCCCCCCCCCCGGGGGGGGGGGGTTTTTTTTTTTTTCCCCCCCTTTTTCCCCCGGCCCCCCGGGGGGGGGGGACCCCCCCCCCCCCCCCCCCCCCCCCCCCCCCCCCCCCCCCCCAAAAAAAAAAAAAAAAGCAAAACCCCAAAAACCCCGACCAAAAAAAAAGGGGGGAAAATCCCCCGGGACCCCCCCCAAAGCTTCCAACCCAACCCCCTCCAGGGCCCTTTCCAGTGGGAAATAAAAAAACCTTTATAATACAGTCTCTGGTTTTGTGATAATACAATGTATGGGGCATAACCCATTGATTTCACTAAAGAATGCGTGTTTTTCTCCCCTTGACCAGCATGGATCAGATAAACTGGACCATTAATTTTTATTTAAAAATATTTTTATTTTATTTTTTTATTTGTAAAATTGAGGATAATGGAAAAAAAAAAAAAGCACCCTTGTTCTTTTTTTTTTTTTTTTTTTTTTTTTTTTTTACATCCAGTCCCGTGTGTAGCAGTTTTTTTAAAAACTTTTCATCTTTCCTAACCCGGCACCGATGGCTACTCTTACGAAAAGCGGAACAGATTTAAAGTGTGCGCAAGGTGTTCGAAAAAAATAGAAACCCCCAAAGGGGAGGTGGGGGCTTCGTTAAAAACCCCCCCACCTTCGGGAAATTTGTGCCGGGAATTCCCCCTTTCTTTTCCCTCCGTTTTGCCCTTTTTCCTTTTTTTCCCCCTGTCCCCCCCGTTCTTCTCTGCCTTCTTGGTCCCCTTCTTCGCCCTTCCTTTTTTTTTTTTTTTTTTTTTTTTTTTTTTTTTTTTTTTTCCCAGAAAGACTTAAAAGATAACGATTCTCCACCACGCCGAAGTCGGATGTGCTGGGCCTGACTTGTCCAGGCGCTTAACAGCAGCACAGTGCATTTTCGTTCACGTGACAGACATTCAAGTTCACGCATAGGGGGTCCTAAATAAATAAAAATGTACGAGGCCTATCTTCGGGTCAGAGCGCTCGCTTTCCCCCCCATGGTGGTCGATTGATGTTTTCAGTCATTTACCTCATCATATTCTCATGTTTGCTGTTTTTCTTTCTTTTTTTTTTCCTTTTCTTTCAAATTAGAATCATCATTGATTCTTACTTCTTATTTTCGTTTCTGAATGAGTGCCTTTTTAAAAATTTTTTTTAATATCGTTACCTTATTGTATCTCTGTCCTAGTTCTTGCATGCTGTTTGATACTTGATATGGTTTCTTGCTCTTGGTATTTGGATCATTATTATTGCTGTTGTGTAGTTAGAGGTTTTTTTTATATCTTGATGTTATCCCTGGAAAGGGCGGGGACTGGATGTAAAAAAGCACACGAGTGCTTATCTATTATCCTCGAATAAAAGAATTTGTCTTGCCTTGCCTTGCCCAGCCAGGTTAAGCAGCGTCGAGCATGGTTACCAATTTGATAGGTGACCGTTCGCGCGCCTTGGCTTCAGCACAGTTCACCCAGCTCTAAATGAGTACCTGCCCTCTTTAGGGTCAGGGAAGGTAAAAGCAGCGAGGAGAGATGGGCGCCACTGCCCTCAATATGCTGGCCCATAGAGAAGCTGAGGTCTATGACGCATCGCTCCCCTACGGGGGATCCCGGGACGGGATAGCCTGGTGGTCAGAACATTGCGCTGGCAATTTGACAACCCGGGTTCGATTCCCGGTCGAGGAGATTTTTCTCCTGGAGTTAACATCAGTGCTGACTCCACTCTCCCCCAAAAAGTCTTTCGGATGAGACTTTAAACCGAGGCCCCGTGTGCGAACGCACGCAGAACATCATGCACACAACGTTAAATCCTGTTCCGCTTTTCGTAAAAGTAGGTCATCGTGTGCTGGTAAGAACAGATGACATTGACAAAACTGCATACACACGGGGGACTGGATGTAAAAAAAGCAGCACAAGAGTGCTTATACCATTATTATCCTCGATATAAAAGAATAAAATGAAATGAAAAAAATGAACGGACCACACAGGTTATAGAACACCTTTACTTTATTATTATTATCATTATCATTATTATTTTTTTTTTTTACCGTAATGTCTTCTGTTTCCAACATTCACAGAGTGCCGTGAGGTACCTCAAGTTCCTAACGCCACAGTTCTGTACAACGGCCTACCTCCTAATTACACCAATCCCAGGTGTGGGGATTGGTCACCTGGATTTGCAATGAGGGATTCCATCAGGTTGCTGGAGGAAACGGCTCCAGGACGTGTACTGAAAGCCTCAGTATGACTGCAGGAAAATCCTTGGGACTGGTGCGTCATTCTGACCTGCCGGATTGTCAGCGTGAGTTGTTAGAGTTGTGTGTACAGCACAGCCTGTGCGTTTTGTCTGTTGGTTTTTTGTTGTTGTGTGTGGTGTGTATGCATGCATGCATGCATACATGCATCCATACATCCATACATACATACATACATGGGGGTGGGATAGCTTAAGTGGTCAAAGCACTCGCTTTCTCCAAGTTAAGCAGAGTCGAGTGCGCGTGGTTACCAGTTGGATGGGTGACCGTTTGCGCGCCTTGGCTTCAGTACAGTTCCCCCAGATGTAAATGGGTACCTGCCCTGTTTAGGGTCAGGGAAGGTAAAGCAGCGAGGGAGAGGAGATGGGCGCCACTGCCCTCAACATGCTGGCCCTTAGAGAAGCTGAGGTCTCTGACACCTCGCTCCCCTACGACCACACAGGTTATGGGACACCTTTGCCTTACACGTGTATAACTATAGACATGAAGGGAATTGAGGCAGTGGCATGTCAACACTTGGAAGCTGACCTGGAAGATTTGTAACCCCTCCCCCCCTCCCCCAAATCCATAATTCACTAGACACCACCAAGATTCGAACCCTCGACTTCATGAATCCATGGGATTGATGTAACGTGGCACAGTCTTAACCATTCGGCTACAGCATCCTTCATGTGCACGTTAAAGTGTCGTGAGTGAATAAAAACATTTCTTTTTATTTATTTATTTATTTATTCTTTCGATATGGGGGCGGGATAACTAGGTGGTCAGAGCACTCACTTTCCCTAAGTCAAGTTAAACAGCATCGAGTGTGGTTACCAGTTGGATGGGTGACCGTTTGCGCGCCTTGGCTTCAGCACAGTTCCCCAAGCTGTCAATGGGTACCTGCCCTCTTTAGGGTCAGGGAAGGTAAAGCAGCGAGGGAGAGGAGATGGGTGCCGCCCTCAACATGCTGGCCCTAGAGAAGCTGATGTCTCTGATGCCTCGCTCCCCTATGACCTCATGTATTTATTTATTTATTTATTCTTTTATATCGAGGATAATGGAATAAGCACTCATGTGCTTTTTTTTTTTTTTTTTTTTTTTTTTTTTACATCCAATCTACGTGTGTATGCAGGTTTGGTAAATCTTGTCATCTGTTCCCACCGGCACACAATGGCATACTCTTACGAAAAGCGGAACAGGATTTAATGTGTGTGCAAGATGTTCTGCGTGCGTTCGCACACAAAGAGTCTCGGATTATAATCACGTCCAAAGGGCTTTTGGGGAGAGTGGAGTCAGCACTAGATGTTAACCCCAGAGAGAAAGTTTATAGTCTCATCCAAAGGAATTTTGGGGAGAGTGGTGATAGTACTTTGGTGCAGTGCTAGGGGCTTAGGGGTCGTGGGTTCTCTCTTTCTCCCCCCCCCCCCCCCCACACTTTTTTTTTCATTCCTCGGCTAGAGGTGTACCGTTTCTGTCCACCATTAAGAAAAACGCATTCTGACTTAACCTCGGGGATGGTGTGGTGTCTAAACAGGACACCTGTGTGCACGAGTTTATTTATTTTTTTCAAATGTCATCCGTTCCTACCGGCACGAAATGGCATACTCTTCCGAAAGGCAGAATAGGGGTGTTGTGTGTGTGTGTGTGTGTGTGTGTGTGTGTGTGTGTGTGTGTGTGTGTGTGTGTGTGTGTGTGAGATGTTCTGCCGCGAGCGTTTTCTCACACAGTGCCTGATTTGTTAAGTCTTATCTGGAAGAACATTTTGGGCGGAATCTTGGGCGTTCGAACATCAGCTAGATCTACTTTAAGGATATCTTCTTATATATAATTATTGGTTACTGTTAGGTATGTTGTTTGTTTGTCCGTCGTGTTCAGCAGAGGAGGCAGCTGCTGTTTCGGAAACTGGGCCGAAATGTGATTATAGTGGAGATGCCTTGCCCACAGCACATCCCCACTCTCTCGGCCAAGAGGGCATAAGGACAGTCAGCGTTGGAGATGTTCTCCAAAGGACAACTAGCCCCCAGGGTTGCAGCACATAAGGACTGTGCAAGTCAAGCCTCCTAGTCAGAGAGTCATAGTCGATCACTAAAGACTTAAGCTGTAAAGTGGAATTCCATGAGTGGGAAAGAAAGCCACTGATGATACAGCCTCTCACTTTGCTGTTGCCCCCAGCATAAATCAGGTATGTTAAATAAGTAAATACAGACTACAATCCTCTCACAAGTCAAGTCACAAAACCAAGGCAGAACTTTTACAACACCATTGATCATCACTGGTCATCTGATTTCCAATCAGTGACCCCAGTTACCTGGTTCATTCAAGTGACTTTTGAAGCTCAGCTGTTTTGTTGTTGTTTGTTTGTTGTTGTTGTTGCTTCGATAGCAGCAGCGGGTGTGGTTGTACCAAGCATTTGAAGTGGGGAGATTCAAAAGAAATATTTGTCACTGGAGGGAATTGGATGGTGCTTACCAAGACCCCACACACACAACACCTACACACACACACACATACGCACGCACACACACACACACACACACACACACTCTCTCTCTCTCTCTCTCTCTCTCTCTCACACACACACACACTAGCCTCACACCCCCAAAACAAAAACAAATCCAAAAAAATACACAGCAAGCCCAAAACACACCAGACAACAAAGGTTTTTGACGTCATCATTTCTCGTTAATACGATGAAAATAATATTTAACCCTCACCTTTCCCTTTTTCATTAATTTTTGTCTTGATATGAGATAGGAGACTTTCTAAAAAAACAAAACAAAACAAACACCCCCCCCCCCCCCAACAACAAAAACAAAAAACCCTGTTTGTTTCCTCTGCAGCCATCTCCAAAATCTCGCAAAAGACCACGGCAACGACAACGACAGACACCGTGACGTCAGGCACGGGTGACGACGTCACACCCCCTAAGCCCACCACGCTAAAAGGTGACGTCACCTCCACCACGACGGAGAGCGCTCAAGACCAGGGAGGCTACATGAGTCACGGAGAAAGACCTGACATCGTCACCACCACTGACGTCACCACCACAAGTGACGTCACCACCACAACTGACGTCACCACACGGGCAACGTCACCACTGGGTTCCGTCTCCACCGAGGAGGAGGAGCCTGAACCCACAAGCCAGGTGACGACAGAGAGAGAGGACCTACCCTACTATTCCCAGCAGGCCGCAGAGGAAGAGACTGACGCCATCACCACCATCGCCACAACCACCACCACCACCACCACCACCAGGAAGGAGGAGTATCGCTATTCCGAGGATGCCTCGCCCACCAAAGCCACGACAACAGCAACTGCTGCCACAACTACAACTACTAAAACAGGAGCAGGGGATATTGCTGACACCACCAAGCCAGAAACGAACACAACAACCACCACCAAGCCAGAAACGAACACAACAGCAACAACAACAACAACCACCACCAAGCCACAAACGAACACAACAGCAACAACAACAACCACCACCACCAAGCCACAAACGAACACAACCACCACCACCAAGCCACAAACGAACACAACAGCAACAACAACAACAACCACCACCAAGCCACAAACGAACACAACCACCACCACCAAGCCACAAACGAACACAACAGCAACAACAACAACAACAACCACCACCAAGCCACAAACGAACACAACAGCAACAACAACAACAACAACAACCACCAAGCCACAAACGAACACAACAACCACCACCAAGCCACAAACGAACACAACAGCAACAACAACAACAACCACCACCAAGCCACAAACGAACACAACAACAACAACAACAACAACAACCACCACCAAGCCACAAACGAACACAACAACCACCACCAAGCCACAAACGAACACAACAGCAACAACAACAACAACCACCACCAAGCCACAAACGAACACAACAGCAACAACAACAACAACAACCACCACCAAGCCACAAACGAACACAACAGCAACAACAACAACAACAACAACCACCAAGCCACAAACGAACACAACAACCACCACCAAGCCACAAACGAACACAACAACAACAACAACCACCACCACCAAGCCACAAACGAACACAACAACCACCACCAAGCCACAAACGAACACAACAACCACCACCAAGCCACAAACGAACACAACAACCACCACGAAGCCACAAACGAACACAACAGCAACAACAACAACAACCACCACCAAGCCACAAACGAACACAACAGCAACAACAACAACCACCACCACCAAGCCACAAACGAACACAACAACCACCACCAAGCCACAAACGAACACAACAACCACCACCAAGCCACAAACGAACACAACAGCAACAACAACAACAACCACCACCAAGCCACAAACGAACACAACAGCAACAACAACAACAACCACCACCAAGCCACAAACGAACACAACAACCACCACCAAGCCACAAACGAACACAACAGCGACAACAACAACAACCACCACCAAGCCACAAACGAACACAACAGCGACAACAACAACAACCACGAGGCCACAAACGAACACAACAACAACAACCACGACCACCAAGCCCAAAACGAACACAACAACAATAACAACAAGAGCAGCGGGAAATCTCGTTGACACCACCACGCCACAAACGAGCACAACAACAACAACAACAACAACAAAAACAATAGCAGGAAATCTCGCTGACACAACCAAGCCACAAACGAACACAACAACAACAACAATAGCGAAGAATCTCGCTGACACCACCAAACCACAAACGTACACAACAGCAGCAGCAAAAACAACAACCACCACCACCAAACCACAAACGAACACAACAACAACAACAGCAAGAGTAGGGAATCTCCCTGACACCACAAACCCACAAACGAACACCACCACCACAACAACAACAACCACCACCAAACCACAAACGATCACAACAACAACAACAGGAAATCTCGCTGAAACCACCAAGCCACAAACAACAACAACAACAACAACAACAAGAGCAGGGAATCTCGCTGACACCACCAACCCACAAACCAACACAACAACAACAACAATAAAAACAAACCAAGAAACCCCTCAACACCTCACAACCACCCCAACAAACCCAAACACCCCAACCACCCTCCCCACCCCTCCCACCACCATCACCACCACAACCACCACCCCAAACCTTCCTCCTCCTACTCCTCTCTGCCCATGCGCGTGTCGGAGACTCGCGCAACAACTTCCGTTTCCGGGGACGCTTGGGCCTCAATCGCAATCTCCCTCGGTGGCCCAAGTAGGCCTAAGCCTCAATCTGACCGTCGACAGACGCTCCACTTCCAGTTACACCAGGAAGAAAGTGTGTGCTCGGGACGATCGCCTAAGCGCAGCGGCTGTGGGGATTGTGGGTTTAGCGCTAGTGCTCGCTTTCTTAGGTTTGTTCCTAGCGGCTGATTTCGTTGCTGTCTTGCAGTTTTTGGCGAGGCTGATTCGTCTTCGTTGTTATCGTCGTTGTCGTCCTTCTTCTCCTGGAAAGAAGTGATGCAGGAGGGGGGGGGAGTGTTGGGAGGGGAGGGGAGTTGGGTGGGTGGGGTGTGGGTGAATGGGGGTGTGGGCCTGGGTGAGGAGTGGGGGTGGAGGGGTGGGGGGCTCCTCTTTTGATAGGAAGTTTTATAGTTTTGGTTGTTTTTTTCTCGATTCCTTAGGTAGTGCTCTGAGGTTCACCAATGGTGATGGAGGGGAGGGGAGTTGGGTGATGGTGGGAGAGTGGGGGTGGGTGTGAGTGGAAGGTTCTACTCTTTTGATACGAAGTTTTAGTTCTTTTTTAATTCTCGTTCCTTAGGTAGTAGCTCTGAGGTTCACCAATGGTGAGATTCTTTTTTGTTGCTGAAACAAAGAGACAAATACGCTGAGGCTTGGCTATGTCGTGCACATGGACGATTGATGGATGGATCCCTAAAGACCTCCTCCTCTATGGAGAACTTGTGCAGGGAAAACGTCCCACAGGCAGACCACAGCTGTTGATTCAAAGACGTGTGCAAGAGGGAATTAAAAAGCCCTGAACATCGACCAGAACAACTGGGAAGCAACAACAGCCCTCGAACGGTCAGCCTGGAGACAGACTGTGCAGAAAGGTCTCTCCAAGTTCGGAGAGACACTTGCTCAGCAGCACGAGGCAAAGAGAATGAGAAGAAAGGCTGCAGACCAGGCAGACAGACCAGCGTCAGACTTCATCTGTGCCCTCTGCCATAGAGACTGTCATTCCCGTGTTGGACTGGCCAGCCACAACCGACGCTGTACCAGAATTAACACCTAGAGCGCAACGCCATAGTCCTACGAGACTGAAGGCTGTCAATCCGCAACTGTACCTCTTCTAGCCCCATCCTGGCCTGTTAGCGTCATTTTGCGTTTACTCCATTGTTGTTGAAGTTATATTAGAGTCCCAGTGCAAGAACTTCGATTTAGGGACTATGATAGCGTTCACTCCATGTCTTACTTTGCTTTTGAGTGTCAGTTAGGTCAGTTTTTCTGCAAAAAATCTACACCACTTTCCGCCATGTTGTTTCTGAAAGAGGTACCGCGCGTGCAGGCATTGTAGGCCTAAGGGGAGACTAGTCTCTGAACAATAGCAGACGACATAATGCGAGATGAATGGATTTGTTGAAGGACAGCAGATTTTCGGATTTTTTGTTGACGAAATTCGGATTTTGATGAATGAAATCATATTTCCGTATTTTCCAACTTTTTCAAGAACAAATACGGAAGGTACACATGCCTGGAAAGATAGAAACTCATTCCCCCTACCCCCCCAAAACAACAACAACAACAACAACAAACAAACCCAAAATAAAACAAAACAAGAAATATATTTCATTTGAAAGACTTTTATTCCAATAATAAAAAAAATAGAATATAGGACGGATTCTGAGAGACACACATTCAAAAAAACCAAAAGGTGGCATAAAAATATTAAACACTGTAGGGAATGTTTGTAAACTCTTTTAAACTCTGTTTGTAACAGAGTAATACTGATCACAGAGTGCTTTGATTTGTTTGCTTTACAAGATTCAGCACAACATAAATCCTGTATAGTATCATCATTATCATTAAGTAAGCTTATCACAGGTAGACATGGAGTGGGGGTGGAGGTAGGGGTAGAGGGGGAGGAACAGCAGATTAAAGGGGGTGGTGGTGGTGGTGTAGATTAGAGGAGGAGGTAGGAATAGAAGGGGATAGGATAGAGGGGGATAGGGGTAGGAATAGAGGGGGGGGGGGTAGGAATAGAGAGGAGGGGGGGGGGGTAGGAATTGAGGGGGTATAGGGGTAGGAATTGAGGGGGTATAGGGGTAGGAATTGAGGGGGTATAGGGGTAGGAATTGAGGGGAGATAGGGGTAGGAATAGAGGGGAGATAGGGGTAGGAATAGAGGGGAGATAGGGGTAGGAATAGAGGGGAGAAAGGGGTAGGAATTGAGGGGGAATAGGGGTAGGAATTGAGGGGGTATAGGGGTAGGAATTGAGGGGGTATAGGGGTAGGAATAGAGGGGAGATAGGGGTAGGAATAGAGGGGGAATAGGGGTAGGAATAGAGGGGAGATAGGGGTAGGAATAGAGGGAGATAGGGGTAGGAATAGAGGGGGTATAGGGGTAGGAATAGAGGGGAGATAGGGGTAGGAATTGAGGGGAGATAGGGGTAGGAATAGAGGGGGTAGGAATAGAGGGGAGACAGGGGTAGGAATTGAGGGGAGATAGGGGTAGGAATAGAGGGGAGATAGGGGTAGGAATAGAGGGGAGATAGGGGTAGGAATAGAGGGGAGATAGGGGTAGGAATAGAGGGGGTATAGGGGTAGGAATAGAGGGGAGATAGGGGTAGGAATTGAGGGGAGATAGGGGTAGGAATAGAGGGGGTAGGGGGTAGGAATAGAGGGGAGACAGGGGTAGGAATTGAGGGGAGATAGGGGTAGGAATAGAGGGAATAAAAATAGAGGAAAGAGAGGAAGACAGGAGATGGGGATAGGATTTGTTTGGGATGGAGGTAGGAATAGAGGGAGGGTGGGTAGGTGGGTCGGTAGAGAGGTAAAGAAAAGAGATGAGACGAAAGTGTGGGAGGGGGAGGGGCATTTGGAATAGAGGGGGGATGGGGATGGGATTTGTTTGGGATGGGGGTTGGAATAGAGAGGGGGACAGGGGTCGGTAGAAAGGTAAGGAAAAGAGAAGAGACAAAAATGTGGGAGGGGGAGGGGGTATTTGGAATAGAGAGGGGGGATGGAGGTTAAGACTAGACAGGGCCATCTAAGCCCTGGTGGGCTGGGGGGGGAGGGGGGGGGGTCCAGGGGGGTGAAACCCTCCTTCCCTCCAATACATTTCAACATGTTGTAGGTCCTTCCAAGGCCTTTTTCTGACAGATGATTTATTCAGTAATGCAGCACAGTAAGAAATCAAAATAAAACATTTTTTTCACTTTTAAGCAGGAATTTGGCCATTTGACACTTTTTACTTTTGAGCAGGACTTTGGCTATTGATAAATTTTTTTGGTTTGTTTTTGTCTTTTTTTTTTTGGCAAAGCAAGAGGGAGTGCAAGCTGTTTACTGTTCTTTCTCCAGCGATAAATTTTGAAAAGTTTCAGCCTAGATCTTTTGGCGAACGTGCAAAGGAATATGGAGGAATCTGACTTCTTCCTTTTTGTAAACCTGCTAAAAATTGGTTTTTGTGGAGGGTGTACTCCAGAAGAATGTGACATGAAAAAAAAAGGTATGGAGTATAAAGTAGGGAACATATCTGCCTCAACGTATGTCCTTTGTTGTTGTTGGGCTTAGATTTGTTTTGATTGATTGATTTTCTTTCTTTGCTGCAAACTATACAAAAACAAAACAACAGAGAGGGGGCCTTCCTTTCTATGCTGCTTCTAGAATTATAATTTTGAACGAAAAAAAGAATTATGATTTTGAAAAAAAAGAATTATGATTTTGAAAAATAAAGAATTACGATTTTGATGTGAAGTTTCAACTATGTGGTCTCAAAGTAAAGGACTAGTAGGGCACAAATTCATTATACACGTACCATATTTTCCATTTTCTTGAAGTAAACAGCTGTATCAACCACATAAGTTTACAAAAATGTTGACCATACATAATATTTCCTTTTTTCAGAAAGCACTAAGAGGTGTGTCACAATGCTATCCAGGCCAAACTTTGTGTGTGAATCAGAATGTCTTCAACAATTATCTATACCTACCTTTCTAGATCTCCCAGAACCGAGTCTGTTGGAGGGGTGTTGTTGCAGCCCTTTGTTCCCCAGGGAATTCATAGGCATAAGTCACTATTCGAGAGGGACCATACTTGTTATGAAAAATTGTGTTCAGGTAAACCCACATTTTTTTTTTTCTGTGTGTCCCGTAAAGTTTAAGTCCTGGTTTCAGATCCCAAACTCCAGTGAGTGCTTTCTATCCACCTCAGCCTCTGTACCCTTGTGCAGAGTAGATATAATGGAAATGAACAAAGATCTACAATGTTGTGGTCATAAGGTTAATGCCCATCATAGCGGTTTTTTCATGATCCAAAAAAAAGGACAGTATCAAAGTAAAAAGCATGTACTAACACGAGTTGTTCCAGATGAAAAAAAAAAAAGAAGTGCTTTTGTGTGGTGATATGAGTGTCCCAGAAAATTGTTTGTTGTCCCGGATTGTCAATGGCTTTATCCCTAAAAGCGAAATTTACGGGTTGGCATGCCTGAATTTGGTTAAAATTTTGTTAAATCTCTTGCTATCTCATCCACTCAAATGTTTCCACAACAAGTGAGTTAAAAAAAAAAATTCAAGAACAAAAAGTCTGTGTCACCTAAAACAGTCTTTCTTACTACTACTAAAAAAAAAATCGATATGAGAAATTTCCAGGAAAAAAAACCGCACACAAAACTCTTGCAGCAGACCTATTCTATGAATCAAGCAAAAAGGGTGGTTGGAGGGGGGGGGGGGAACTGATTCAGCATGGGAAATTTATTTACTTATTTATTTATTTTATATATTTATCTATTATTTATTCTTTTATTTCAAGGATAATGGAAAGCAGTGGCAAGAAAGCTGGAAGATATGGTGTTTTATAAATAACATAATCATCAGTGTGTGGAAAAAACAATCCATGCCTTGCCAAGGACAGCACATGACTGCAGTCAGACAGTCAGACAGACAAACAAGACAGGTGACTAGGACGCCTTGAAGAGGTACTGGAAAATGTTGTCCATCTGTTCCATCTTCTTGCCCAGAATGACAAACATCTGCACACACAACAACAGTTAAAGTTAAAGTCTGTCCTGAGCCTAAGGCTCATCAGGCCGGTGCTTATCCTGGTTTCTGTGGCGTTAAGCGACTGAGAGTCATAGACTCTCCCCTGGATAGGACGCCAGTCTTTCGCAGGGTTAACCCCCAACACAAGGTTGGTACCCCTTTTTACATCTGGGTGGGGTGAGAAAATAGCCGTTAAGTGCCTTTTCCAAGGGCACAACGCCATAGCTGAAAGCTGGGATCGAACCCGCAACCTTTAGATTATGAGTCCACCGCCCTAACCACTAGACTACAGCGGCGGCACACACAACAACAACACTCACAATAAACATCAACAACACTCAACAACCCTCACGATAAACATCTGCACACACAACACAATAACTATCAACTACTATAGGGCATTATTTTGCAGTGCGTTTTCCATTACATCAATACAGGTGTTCCCCAGAATAACAAACATACACACACACAACAACACTCACAATAACTATCAACTACTTACTACAGGGCATTATTTTGTTGTGTGTTTTTCCAATACCTCTACACAAGCGTTTTACCATGGGTAAAAAGTGGTTTGTGTCCCATAACCTATGTGGTCGTAGGGGAGCGAAGCATCAGAGACCTCAGCTTCTCTAGGGGCCAGCATATTGAGGGCGGCGCCCATCTCCTCTCCCTCGCTGTTTTACCTTCCCTGACCCTAAAGAGGGCAGGTACCCATTGACAGCTGGAAGTTGGGGGAGGGGGGGGGGGGGGGAGGGGCTATACTGAAGCCAAGGCATGCAAACGGTCACCCATCCAACTGGTAACCACGCTCGATGCTGCTTAACTCGACTTGGGGAAAGCGAGTGCTCTGACCACTTAGCTATCCTGCCCCCTAGTCCATATTAATCAATCAATCAATCTCTCTCTATCTCGCTCTCTCTCTCTCTTTTCTATCTATCCTTAGTCTGGCGACCGTGGGGGGCACCCCAGAAGACTTGGCAATCAGTTCCCTCCATTGCTCTCTCTAGCTCTGTTCTCTTGAGAAAGGCAGAACAGAGAGGGGAACAGTCAATATCTAGTAAAAAAAAACCCAAAACAACACCCCCAAAACCAAAGAAACAAACAAAAAAATCCAACAAAATAAAAAAAAGGACAACATCCCCCAACCCCCAAAACAAAACCCACCCCAAAATAAAAATTAAAAAAAACCCCAACCCCCCACCCCCTCCCCCAAAAAACAAAACCATCCCCAAACCCCACACAAGCAGGCAGGGATGGTTACCTACACCTGTCCTGTTTTCTCACCTGTGTGTACAGTTTCTCCCGGTACTTCCTCTCCGTTATCTCCCCTGGCTCCTGGGGGGTGGGGGAGTGGGGCGGGGAGGTGGGGGTGGAGGTGCGAGGCTCGGGGACCCCCCCTCCCCCTGGAGGGCGGGAGGTGGGGGTGGGGGTGGTTTTCTTGGACATGGAGGGGTGGGGGCCTTCGCCTTGGGGTCTGGTTTGGGGGTCTGTGAGAAAGAGGAGGAGGTGGAGAGAGAGAGAGGACAGAAATGTTAGTTCAGTAGTGTTTGCGGTGTACACATGCATGCATTCACACACATATGCACACACACACGCGTGCGCACTCATAATATACATGCGCATGCGCACACACACGCACAACACACACACACATGCATGCGAGCAGGCACACACACACATACACATGCATGCACACACGCATGCACACACACACACTCAACACACGCGTGCACACACACAACACATAAGCGCGCACGCGCACACACACACACACAAAACACACGCGTGTGCACACACACACACACACAACACACACAAGCAGACACAATATATACATTTTAAAAGTCAATATATACATTTTTAAAAGTGAATATTACTATTATTTTACTATTATGATTGCTTTTCTTTTTCTTCTCATTCTCCTTCTATCACACACACACACACACCCTCCCCCTTACACCCACACACCTACCCCCCCCTTCCCCCCACCTACACAAACACCTACCTACACACACACACACACATTCCATTATCCTCGATAAAAAAGCATAATTCAAATAAATAACACACACACACACATTCCACTATCCTCGCTATAAAAGAATAAAGTAAGTAAATAACACACACACACACCCAACACACGCACACTTACCTCTTTTCCCGGCTTTCCCCCTTTAGCATCTTTGCCACCCCCAGCACCAGCAGCAGCAGCAGGGGGCTTTTTGTCCTTGCCCCCGTCACCTTTGCCTTTGTCCCCCTTCTGCTGGCCCCCCTTCCGACTGTCGCCTGTCATGACATGTCACACTCTTGTGTCAGTGTCATGTCACACAACTGGCATGATCTATCTGTATTACAACTGAAATTAGGTGACATGTTATACTCTTTTGTTAGTGTCGCATCATACAACTGGCATCTATCCATGACATGTCATACTCTTGTGTCAGTGTCGCATCATACAACTGACATGATTTATTTCTACGTACAACCGAAATTAGGTGACATGCACACTCTTTGTTAGTGTTGCATCATACAATGGGTATCCATCCTTATTACAACACTATTTCATTTTGTCATTTTTCGTTTCTTGGGCTTGAATTCCCAGGTTCGTTCACCAACAATAGCAAGCTTTTGTGCATGCGACGGTTTTAGCTCACCATGAAAGCAGACAGAGGACATGATGGGAAGACAACATCAGAGAGTGGACAGGCTTTGGGTGGAGCGATCTGCTAAGGAGGGCGGAGGACTGTGGGGAGTGAAGGAAGCTGGTTGCAAAGCCTTCAGTGTTGCCCCCACGGTCTACAGGATAGGTGAAGGTGGAGGAAGAAGGTGGCTACATTCTGACTTTGGAGATATATTCGAATTTTTTTTTAAATGGACACCATTATCCATCCAGCCTCAAGGAATATGCAAGGTATGATGACTGGATGATGGAAATTTACTGTTTTCTTTGCAATATCTTTTTTTTTCTATCTGAATGCATCAAACCCAAACTCTGGCATAAAAATGGAGGTTGAGTGGTGGAGGAATCAGGTGGCTAGTTCTTCAGGACAACATATCAAAGATGCTTCTGGGATTTTTTATGGGACGAAGATGCTGGGTGAACATATAATCATCCCAAAGCTTCCTTTATTTCAAAAGTGTGGACCTTTTTATCGAAAGACAAAAAGCGTGTGTGTGTGTGTGTGTGTGTGTGTGTGTGTGTGTGTGTGTGTGTGTGTGTGTGTGTGTGTGTGTGTGTGTCTGTTTGTGTGTGTGTGTGAGTATGTGTGTGAGTGAGTGTGTGTGTGTGTGTGTGTGTGTGTGTGTGTGTGTGTGTGTGTGTGTGTGTGTGTGTGTGTGTGTGTTTATGATTTTTTAAGCTTTTTTTTTAATGATATTCTTTTGTTTGCGGTCAAGAGACTCATACCTATGAAAAATTCAAAGACATTCAAAAAAATGTCTGAAGAAAAGGATAAATTTCCACACACACATTATATGAATGCATTTTAAAGACCTTCTCCCCCATCCCATTTCAAAAAAAAAAGTTTGATCAAAAGGATACTGACAAAAAAGCAAAATATAACAGAACAATTTTTTAAAATGCGCTTGGCATTCAGTTAAGTCCAAATCCAAAAAATCCCTGCAGAGTGACAAGCAAGGGATAGGACCTGGCACCACACCCCCCTCTACCCAGTAAAGGAACATGCACGCACGCATGCACACACACACATCCCCCCCCCCCACACACACACACAGGAGTGAGTAAGAGAAAAAACCCCAAAAAACAGAGTAAAAAATCATTTCATTTAAACAAGAGACAACAAGAGAAAAAGAAAAGGAAAAAGACCACCCCCAAAAAGGACCAGAACACACAACAAACTGTGCAAACACACCCAGTGCTTTAGTGAAACGTGAAAATGCACAGGGCAAAAAAGGTAAAGGTGTCTCATGACCTATGCGGTCGTAGGGGAGCGAGGCATCAGAGACCTCAGCTTCTCTAGGGGCCGGCATATTGAGGGCGGCGCCCATCTCCTCTCCCTCGCTGCTTTACCTTCCCTGACCCTAAAGAGGGCAGGTACCCATTTACAGCTGGGTGAACTGGGGAGACTGCACTGAAGCCAAGGCATGCAAACAGTCACCCATCAAACTGGTAACCACGCTCGAGGCTCCTTAACTTGACTTGGGGAAAGTGAGCGCTCTGACCACTGAGCTATCCCGCCCCCAAAACCAAACCGTGCAAACATACCCAGTGCTAAACTAAAATGTGAAAATGCACAGTAGTCAGTCAATTAACCCAGTCATGCCTTTTAATTAAAACTACCACCACAAACTAAGAAAAAGGGGGGCCTTATGGTCCTTAGGACGTTTGCATGCCAACACGTTAACCATGAGGGTCTGGGTTCAATTCCCAGCATTGCCCTTTCTTCCCATTAAGACGGAAAAAATTAAACTGAATGTCAAAGTCCTTTGGATGAGACTATAAATCGAGGCCCCGTTTATGAATGCACGCAGAACATCTTGCGCACACATTAAAATCCTGTTCTGTCTTTAGGTAGAGTAGAGAGTAAGGGTAGGCCACTGTGTGCCAGTGGGAACAGATGACAAAACTGCATGCACAAGGGGACAGGGTGTAAAAAAGCACCCAAGTGCTTATTCCATTATCCTCGATATAAAAAAAGAATAAAACAAACAACGAAACAAACAAGCATGCAGGGCCTCGTCTTTCTAGTGGCCTCACAGAGACTGAACTTTCCTTAAATATAAGCTTCCTAAAGGGCAGCTGTTCAAAGAAGGATGACAGAAAAACCCTGGGTTAGCTGTGTAAGTATCAAGAACACCAATGAACAGGGGGGGAGGGGGGATGTTGGTAGCAGCAACTGAGATGTCATATAAGATGAAGCACTCATTTTAGAAAAAAACGCTAATTAATAAAAAATAAAGGAAAAGAAAAAAATTAATCAAAATTCTGTGCATCGAGAACATGAATGAACAAGGGGGTGAGGGTGGGGGGTGGGGGAGGGGTTAATAGAAATTGAGATGTGATATAAGATGAAACACACGTTATGGGAAAAAAAAAAAAAAAAATGTCATATAAGATGAAACACACATAAAAAAAATGTTAACTAAAAAAGAGAATTTAAAGTAAAAAAAAATCAATCCATATTCTGTGCATCCCAAAACATCAAACTTTGTGCTTTAGGTGAAAGATAAAAAAAAAAAAAAAAGAAAACTCACTTGAACGAACGCGTCCTGCTGTCGCAAAAAAAAAGAAAAAAAAAGAAAGCACAAAAAGGAAGCATGAAATGAATTTATGCAAGACGGCTTTTTCCACTGAGGTTCTGTCTTGTTAAAAATGGGAGATGGGATAGCCTGGTGGTCAGAGTGATGCAAGTTTTCCTTAATCAATACTTTTCTTTGTTGTCAAAGTAGTTCATGTCTAGCATTATGTTTTCAGATGTTTAGAGTGTATTGCTTTGATTTGTTTTTACAAGATATAGCACTATATAAATTCCATGTATTATTATTATTATTATTATTATTATTATTATTATTACTGCTACATTTACTCTGGTAGATTTCCCGTGCCTGTGGTTTTATTCTTTAAGTATTATGTAAAGCACCACACACTGCCTCTATTCAAGACCAGGAAAGCACTCTAGAAATGTCCATCATTATTACTATAATTACCTTTTTCAGTACACCCCCCCATCAAAACTTATAGCTTATGACATACACATAGCACACATTATTTCCTAGAATTTATTTTCATTTCATTTTTTGTTTTCATTGAATCTTTGAAAAGTCATTTTCAAAATGATTGAGAAGTTGGTACCTGCACTTGTTTTTCCTCCACTACTTTTCCATCTATAACACATACAGCATTTTGGAGTGAACATCCCCCCGCCCCCCTACCCCCCAAAAAAAACACTTTTGAATTCATCTCCAACAGCACCCCCCAAAAACCCCCCCAACCTTAATAACACCAACACCAATGCCATACATACATGCCACAACAGCAACTACACTATTACTTTGAAAAATAAATTTTGAAATAAAGAAAAACTATTACTTTGAAAAATAAATTCTGAAATAAAGAAAAACCCAAACTCTTTGTCACCTACTACTACCACCACTCTACACACTATCAGTACACATTGCCACAACCAGATCTGACCTCTCTTCAACACAACATCTGCAATCTACAATGCAGAAACTCCGTCCTCAATGCACTAGTCTAAAAGCCTGAATAAAGCACACACCTTGGCACCACAGCATGATTCACCTCTCCAAAATGCAGAAGATGAAGAAAAAAAAAGAAAGGCAGAGTTTTCTTTCTATAAGCAGGTAAGCAGAACCTCCCTATACCACCTTGCAACTGGCTTTAGAAAATCTTCAACTTTTTGCATTCAAAGATCAGCCACAACCACCAAGCATTGAAACAAACATACACACTCAAGCACACACATGCGTGAACATACATACACACACACACAACTACGCAGTCACAACTACACACACAACACACAACATACACACACACACACACACACACACACACATGTACACACACACACAGAGTTACACACACATACACACACACATGCTTACAGTTACACACACACACACACACTTACACCCCCACCCCACACACACATAAGCACACACATAAACACACACACACACACACACACATAAACACACACACACACGTAAACACACACACACGTAAACACACACACACATAAACACACACACACATAAACACACACACACATAAACACACACACACGTAAACACACACACACATAAACACACACACACATAAACACACACACACACACGTAAACACACACACACGTAAACACACACACACGTAAACACACACACACATAAACACACACACACGTAAACACACACACACATAAACACACACACACGTAAACACACACACACATAAACACACACACACATAAACACACACACACACACATAAACACACACACACACCATAAACACACACACACACATAAACACACACACACACATAAACACACACACACACATAAACACACACACACACATAAACACACACACACACATAAACACACACACACACTCACAACCCATCCCCCCATCAACACACACAACCCATCTCCCCCTCCCCCCCCCCCCCCCACACACCCCACTCACACACTTACATCCCCCCTCCCCATACACACACGCCATGCCACACAACCCCCCTCCTCCCCCTGCACACTTACCCCCACCCACACTTACACACCCACCAAGCTAAACTCTTTTCCGCACACAACCCAAAGCCAGCTACAAAGCAACACCCAGCCAAAACACAGGCAGCGAGAAATGGCGTGACACGAGGCAACACAAGACCCGAACCCCCGATCCTCCAAACCTCACCAGACTCGCTCATAGTGGCCGTGCGAGTTCGCCTCTGACTCGTCCTCCCATCTCGCTTTTCCATACTCTGGTCCTCTTTTCAGAATAAACCGTAAAAAAAATATAATAGTGTAGAGAAACCTTCTTTCAGAATGTACCATGCCATTTTAACCCTCTTGCATTTGGATTCTGTGAACACAAACTGCCCCTTGATTTTGCATTCCATTATGAAATCAGGTCAGGCACACATGCTGGCTGGCCTTTTCCTCCTTCTAAGTACATACCAGCAGCTATAATTACTTCCAGACTCACAGCAGGCTCTGTGCCTCTGGCCTGATAGAGCTTCAGCATGTGGTAGCGATCAGTGAAGGTCACTGCATGATGGAAAACTACTGTGTGTGTAAATCCTGGCAAATCCTGGTGTAGGATTCAGGGGAGGGAATGATTAATCCCAGCAAATCCTGGTTCGGGACTAAGAGGGTTGAAGTAAGTTACCTAAGTACATGAAAAATGGAAGAAACTTTTATGAACACCGTTGTCTGCATGGCTGAAATCTGAGAGATTAAATCCCACACACTACTCTGGTCCTCTTTTCAGAACGCATCATAAAAAAATACAGTGTAGAAAAAAACCTCCTTTTAGAATGTTTCATGCTATTTTAAAGTAAGTAACAAAAAGCATGAACAGCTGATAGAAATCAATCCAATCCAATCATGTTGTTTATAGCACCACTGACCACACAGGCCATATTGGGGCTGTCACCTAGTCACATTTAAAACTCAGATTAAAACTGTGCAGCTGATAGAAGAATATTAAATGGAAGAAACTTTTATGAAAACTGCTGTCTGAACTGCTGAAAGGTGAGAGATTAAATCCCTCAGACTTCTCTAAAATCTGTCTGTATAAAAAAAAGTTAAATTCTGACTAAATCCTGTGAATTTTTTTTAAAAGACAAAAAAACCCCAAACCCCAACAACTCATCCATAAAGCAAGCATGAAATCTATGCAGATAATATTTAAAACAAAAAAAACTTGGCAAAAAATATTATAAACAAAAGGTTATGGTTTGTCTAAAAAACTAAAACTGTATTACAATTAAAAACAAAAAAAAGAAATGAAACTTACGAATAACTGTGATCTATCTATTCTTCATAACTATCTAAGCATGCTGAAAATTTTTTTTAAAAAAAAGCTTCAAAGGAAGACTTCATCACTCTTAGATCAAAAATTAAAAAAAACAACAACCAAATGCACAAACACACAGAGAGTGATTTACTATCTATTTGGGGGAACAAAATAGGTTTTATTCAAATCTGTACCTGATCTGTAGATGCCCTGTATCATTTAAAAAACAACAACAACAAAAAAAGCAGAGGATAATAATTACTGTGTATGCTAAAAAAAGAGAAAAAATCCTTATCAAGACATCATTGTCTACTCTTCAAACATCACATCACAACACAACACACCATACCATACTACATGCGTACACACAGGGACTGGGTGTAAAAAAAGCACATGAGTGCTTATTCCATTATCCTTGGTATAAAAGAATAAAAGAAAAAACAAACACCCCCCCACCACACCAGAACACATCACAACATAATCACAACACAAACACAGGGACAATGCTCCAGATTATGCCAAATCATTTTTGATGGTCATATCTGACCTTTATTTTGGCTCTATGACACTGCAATGCTTTGATTCATCAACATGAAAAGGAAAAAAAAATCCTACGGTTTCCATGTTGTTAGGACTCAATTCCTTTCATTTCACCCCATGTTTGGGTATGAAGAATTCAGTAATGATCAACATGTTCTCATAACCTACACAGTAACCTAAACTATGCCTGTCAGTATTGTAACTACACTTGTCATTGAAATTGTAATTGCCCTTCAGGGATGATTAAAGTGGTTTTGATTTGACTTGACTTGACAGTCTTTGGGGAGCGATATTGTCAAGAGACCTCCAGCTTTTCTAGGCACAAGCATATAATCATATTACATTTTTGTTGTTGTCATATTTAAATATTTTTTATTTATTTATTTATTTTTTTGCAGAGGCATACTAATTGTGGTGCCCATCTCCTCTCCCTCGCTGCTTTACCTTCCCTGACCCTAAAGAGGGCAGGTACCCATTGACAGCTGGGGGAACTGGGGTGACTGTACTGAAGCCAAGGCGCGCAAAAGATCACCCATCCAATTGGTAACCACACTTCGACGTTGCTTAACACTGGCTTGGTCAGAACAACACTCATACCACTGAGCCACAGGAAGGATGGATTATAAACAAATTTAACCCTCTTGCATTCGGATTCTCTTAACACAAACTTAGATTTTGCATACCATCATGAAATCAGGTCAGGCACACATGCTTGCTGGCCTTTTCCTCCTTCTAAGTACATACCAGCAGCTATAATTACTTCCAGACTCTCACCACAGGCTCTGTGCCTCTGGCCTGATAGAGCTTTGGCATGTGGTAGCAATCGGCGATGGTCACTGCATGATGGAAAACTACTGTGTGTAAATCCCGGCAAATCCCAGATCGGGATGCAGGGGAGGGAATTTTAAATCCCAGCAAATCCTGGGTCGGGACTAAGAAGGTTAACTAAGCGAGAAACCACAGCAGCAATTTTTTTCCACACAGCGCTGTGAATGTCAATGTGATAAAGCAGGTGTTCGGTGCTGACAGATCCATGTCACGGATGGGAAAACAAGAAAAAGTTTGAGAATAAAGTAATGCAGAAAAAAGGATTTTTTTTTATGGGAGAGTACTTGCCTTTTTTCCATGTTCAAATGTATGGTTGATAACAAAGATTTGCTCGCACGTGCGCCACGCGCACACATACACATGCACAAACCCAAACACACATACACACACACACACACACATACACACACACACACACACACACACTCTCATAAGCAAGTATGAAAGTGCCCACACACATACAGAGACACACATGAAAACAATTATTTACAGCTCATTCTACACATATATACTCATCTGTACAAACATCCATATAACAGCATGCATGCATACACACACAATCATATTTTACATACAACATACACACACACATACACAGCACACACACAACCCCCCCCCCCACACACACAAACACACACCACTCACACACATACACACTACACATTAATCCACACACACAAAACTATATCTTACACACACAGCCCCCCTCCCCCATAACACACACACACACACAGACAAACACACATACACACACCATACAACACACACACACACCATACAACAAACACCATACAACACACGCACACCATACAACACACACACACCATACAACACCCACACACACACACCATACAACACACGCACACCATACAACACACACACACCACACACACACACACACACACACACACACACACACACCACAGACAGAGAGATACTTACTGTCATCCCCTAGGTCCCCCATCTCGTGAGCAGACATGCCCATGTTCTGACGAATCAGGCCTGACTGTGTGACCATGGAGTCTACAGCCTCCGACAGCAGCTTGTGACTGTGCACATACACACACACATGCATACACACACACACACACACACACACACACACACACACACACACACACACGCATGCATGCATGTGCACGCATACACATTCACACACACATGCACGCACACACACGCATGCACACACATGCATGCACACATGCATACACGCACGCATGCACGCACACACACAGACACACATTAATATACAAATTTTTTGAAATATAAAAAAATTTCAGTCTTCTACATCATTTCTTGAAATATTAAAAGGTGGCTACACCTATTTTTTTTTTTAGCAATTTTCATGTTTTTGCAGTTTTGTTTTTTTTAAACATCTAAAAGTCATATTCTAAAGTATCAGAGCCCAATTCAGCTTATAAAACTTTAAAAGACCTGTTGCTAAGGTCTTCTGAAAATTTTTTCAGATTTTGAAACAGTGAGAAATTTCAATCATTTACCTTTGCAATGATGTACTTGTTTTTTGCTGTAGCTTGACTAAAAAGCAAAGTTACAGTCATTTGAATTCACAAAACTGGTGAGGCGGCCATTTTGAGAAATTTGGGTTTCAAGTTTTTTTAACTGTGTACTTTGTGTCTTGATCAGAAGACATTAGCAACAGGGCTTATATTCAAGCTTTATAAGCTGAATTGGGCTCTGATACTTCCGAATATGATTTTTAGATGCTTGAAGAAATGAATTAGCTCTGATACTTTGCAATATGATTTATAGATGTTTAAAGAAACCGAAACTGCAAAAAACGTGAAAATCGCTAAAAATAGGTGTAGACGCCTTTTCCGGCCCATAGGTGAAAACTTGCCCTGTGCACAGCTGTCAGTTTCCCCCACTTTCAGCTCCTCTCAGCTGCTAATTAATCCATCCCATCCCAGCCCAGATGGGGGGCCAGCAGGTGCTAAATAGAGCAGGAACTGACCACACTTGGGACTAGGTAAAAGGAAAGGGCGTGCTGAATATAGCAGTCTTGACTGAGTGGTGTTGTATTTGTGCGCTGTGTGTGATTTAATGTACCTTTTGTAGTAGTATGTTACATATCATTTCTGGGGAAATACATATCCCCCCTCAAAAAAAAAAAAAAGGCAAAAACCAAAAAAAAGACCCACCACAAACTGTGGAGGGAGTTGTGCACAGGTCGCGGCGTGTCATAGGTCAGCGTGGAGGTCAGCGAGTTCAGCTGCTGCAGCAGCGATTCTTTCCGTTCGTCATCTTCATCCAGCTCCATGATCATCTGAAGATCAATCAACCAATCGATCAATAAGGCAACTAATCAATCCATCCACCCACTCACCCACTCACTCACTCACACTCACACTCACTCACTCACGCATGTGTGCCTGGGGACGGATAGCTTAGTGGTCAGAACATTGCACTGGCAATTTGATGACCCGAGTTCGATTCCCGTTTGAAGGAATTTTCCCCCTGGAAAATTCAGTGCTGACTCCACTCCCCCCAAAAGTCTTTTGGATGTGACTATAAACCGAGGCCCTGTGTGCGAACGCACGCAGAACATCTTGCGCACACGTTAAATCCTGTTCCGCTTTTCATAAGAGTAGGCCACCGTGTGCCGGTGGGAACAGATGACAATTACAAAACTGCATACACATGGGGACTGGATGTAAAAAAGCACATTAGTGCTTATTCCGTTATCCTCGGTATAAAAGAATAAAATAAAAAATAAATAGAAACTCAATAAATCAGTCAATCAATCAATGAAGTGATCAACCAGCAAACTAATGACTACATGAAGACATTTTGAGGTATGTTAAATTGCACTCACAAATATAGTTTAAATTAAAAGACAGGGAAAAAAAAGGCAGGACAAAATTTAAAACTTCACGTTTTTTTTTTTTTTTTCCGCTTTAACATCCTTCCACTTTATTTATTTATTCTTTTATATCGAGGATAATGGAATAAGCACTCATGTGCTTTTTTTTACATCCAGTCCCCATGTGTATACAGTTTTGCCATCTGTTCCCACCGGCACACGATGGCCTACTCTTTTGAAAAGCTAAACAGGATTTAATGTGCGTGCAAGATGTTCTGCGTGCGTGTGTTCACACACAGGGCCTCGGGGTTTACAGTCTCATCTGAAGGACTTTTGGAGAGTGGATTTTGCACTGATGTTAACTCCAGGACAAAAATCCCCAATCAATCAATCAATCAGTCAATCATTGAACAAAGTGATCAACCAGCAAACCAATGACTACATGAAGACATTTCAAGGTATGTCACACTGCACTCACAAATATAGTTAAAATCAAAAGAAAAAAAAAAGAGAAGCAGGACAAAGATTCAAACTTCACGTTTTGTTGTTATTGTTTTTTTTCCGCTTTAACGTCCTTCCACTTCAAGTGTTACTGGATGATAAACGAATGCTTTGCATCGATCAAGATGTACGTGCTTTACGAGATAATAAAAAAAAAAAGATTCAAAATTCAAACAAAGCAGGGGTGTAGGATAGCCTAGTGGTTAGAGTGACTGTGGCAGGGAAATTGAAATGAGCCGCGTGGGAACAGCGGGATGGGGACATTATCTACTTTATTTTATTTTATTCTTTTATATCAAGGATAATGGATTAGGCACTCGTGTGCTTTTTTACATCCAGTCCCTGTGTGTATGCAGTTTTGTCAATCTTGTCATCTGTTCCCACCGGCACACGATGGCCTACACTTACCAAAAGCGGAACAGGATTTAATGTGTGTGCAAGATGTTCTGCGTGCGTTTGCACACAGGACCTCGGTTTATAGTCTCATCCGAAAGACTTTTGGGGGGGAGTGGAGTCAGCACTGATGTTAACTCCAGATGAAAAATCCCCTCCAACGGGAATCAAACCCAGGTCGTCAAATTGCAAGCGCAATGTTCTGACCACTAGGCTATCCTGTCCCACATTACAGATGATGAGGCAGCAAAAAAAAAAAACAAGAAAAAAAACCAAACTAGTGGTTAGAGCATTCAGCTCTTGATTTGAAGGCCTGGGTTTGAGCCACCCCTGTTCAAGGGGATTTCTCTCTCCTGGATTTAACAAGAAAACCAACTGGGGCAGGATAGCTCAGTGGTCAGAGCACTCGCTTTCCCCAAGTCAAGTTAAGCAGCATCGAGCATGGTTACCGTTGGATGGGTGACCGTTTGCGCGCCTTGGCTTCAGTACAGTTACCCCAGTTCACCCAGCTGTCAATGGGTACCTGCCCTCTTTAGGGTCAGGGAAGGTAAAGCAGCGAAGGAGAGGAGATGGGCGCCGCTGCCCTCAACATGCTGGCCCCTAGAGAAGCTGAGGTCTCTGATGTCTCACTCCCCTACGACTGCCTAGGCTATGGGACACCTTTACCTTACCTTTTACCAACTCCCACTTCCCAAAAAATCCTTTGGATGAGACTATAAACCAATGCATGATGCAGAACAACTTTGCACACAAACCCCCCCCCCCCCACCCCTGTTCTGCCTTTTGGAACAGTAGGCCACTGCGAGCTGGCAGGCATGCAAGACAAAATTTTAAAAACACACACACACACCAATCCAATCCAATCATGTTTTTAGCCCCACACAAACACACTGGGTCGATTTTAGACATCATTCTTGAGGTCAGAATGCAGCTATCTTAATGGTGGGCAAACTGTCGCATACACAGAATTTCACCATGGGTGAACCTCAGAGCTCTAACCAAGGAACGACCCCCCCCCCCAAAAAAAAAACAAACAAACAAAACCCCAACACCCTGGCTACCTTAATGGTAGGAAAATGGTTGCATACTAAAAAATTCACCATGGGTGAACCTCAAAGCTGTGACTGAGGAGCAAACAAACAAAACAAAAAAATCAATCCCAAACTATCCTCCCCCCCCAACTCCCCCTGGGCCCCAATCCCTTCGTTTCCTCCTCACAGCACACACATCCCACATCACTCCATCAAGAGTGCTAAATCTGCCATCTTGCCAGTGTCTTAGCTGAATGAGCAGATTTTTCAAATAAACATTTTGTGTCATATTTTTTTGCTGTTCCTGTTCTGATGGAAAGTGCTCAGATTTGCTGTCAATATCTTGGTTACCTAGTCCAAGTGTGGTCAGTTCTTGCTATAATCAGCACAAGCTGGCCCCATCTAGGCTGGGATGGGATGGAATTAACTAATTAGCAGCTGAGAGGAGCTGAAAGTGGGGGAAACTGACAGATGTATGCTGTGCAAACTTGCCTCTTTGAAAAAAAGAAGACCCCCCCCAAAAAAAACCCAAACTCACGTCTTTGAGGTCCAGCACACACAGGTCCCACACAGCGCTGTCTCTCTCCTCCTCCGGGAATAACTGACGATGGATCTGCTTCAGCTCTGAGACTGATTCATGGCGGTAGTTTAACTGAAACATTTTTATCTTCATGTATAATACATATAGACAAGTCATTACTGAAGCATTATTACTGCACTACATGGAATAACTGACGATGGATCTGCTTCAGCTCTGAGACTGATTCATGGCGGTAGTTTAACTGAAACATTTTTATCTTCATGTATAATACATATAGACAAGTCATTACTGAAGCATTATTACTGCACTACATGGAATAACTGACGATGGATCTGCTTCAGCTCTGAGACTGATTCATGGCGGTAGTTTAACTGAAACATTTTTATCTTCATGTATAATACATATAGACAAGTCATTACTGAAGCATTATTACTGCACTACATGGAATAACTGACGATGGATCTGCTTCAGCTCTGAGACTGATTCATGGCGGTAGTTTAACTGAAACATTTTTATCTTCATGTATAATACATATAGACAAGTCATTACTGAAGTATTATTGCCATGATGAAATTGATGGAATAACTGACGGTGGATCTGCTTCAGCTCTGACACTGCCTCATGGCGGTAGTTTAACTGAAACAGTCAATATTACCTTCATTTATATTACATATAGACATGTTATAACTGAAGTATTATTGCCATCATACTGCACTACATGGAATAACTGACGGTGGATCTGCTTCAGCTCTGACACTGCCTCATGGCGGTAGTTTAGCTGAAACAGTATCAGCATCTGTATATTACATATACACAAATCATAAGTGAAGTATAATTGCTATCATACAGCACTACATGCAATAACTGATGATGGATCTGTTTCAGTTCCCATACTGCTTCATGGCGGTAGTTTAACTGAAACAGTAGTATCACCTTTGTGTTAGTTACTTAATAACTGAAACAGTATTACTTTCATGTTACACATTTCATAACTGAAACAGAATTACTTCATGTCGCTCACTCCATAACTGACATGTCATTGTTTGTATAATACATATATACAACTCATACCTATAGTACTATTGCCATCACACTACACTTGATGCAACAACTCAGGATGGATCTGTTCCTTTTTATTTATTTATTTTTTTTTTAAGATCAGATTTTCAGATTTTCCTGTCATCAACTATGATGTGATAGAATCACATAATTATGTAGCCTCGGGAGTACTGAATAGGGAATCTTTGTTTTACTCCTCCTATTGTGATGGACATGAATGATTGAGCATGCATTATTCTCTCTCTCTCTTTCTAGGATGGATCTGTTTCAACTCTGATACTGCTTCATGTCAGTGACTTAAATGACACATTGTTTCATTCTGCACAGCAGTGTTCAAAACTTTACAAAAAATCAAGATTTTCACTGTTTTCTAAGATGCTGATGGAACAATCTCATAAAAAAAATTGGTGTATCTTTGCATGTGTAGTTTCTTGTCTCTTCACATCTAATGTGTACTTGTTTGTTTGAGTGTCGTGTTTGACAATGACCTCCAAAACAGCAGAGGAGGCAGCTGCTGTTTTGGAAATCAGGAAGAAATTTGATTATAGTGGAGATGCTTTGCCCACAGTACATCCCCACTCTCTCGGCCAAGAGGGCATAAGGACAGTCAGCGTTGGAGATGTTCTCCAAAGGCCAACTAGCCCCCAGGGCTGCAGCACATAAGGACTGTGCAAGTGAAGCCTCCTAGTCAGAGAGTCATAGTCGATCACTAAAGATTAAGCTGCAAAGTGGCATTCCATGAGTGGGAAAGAAAGCCACTGATCATACAGCTTCTCACTTTGCTGTTGCCCCCAGCATCGATGATTTAATCCAGAACTGTGATAAAGCCACTGATCATACAGCCTCTCACTTTGCTGTTGCCCCCAGCATCGATGATTTAATCCAGAACTGTGATAAAGCCACTGATCATACAGCCTCTCACTTTGCTGTTGCCCCCAGCATCGATGATTTAATCCAGAACTGTGATAAAGCCACTGATCATACAGCCTCTCACTTTGCTGTTGCCCCCAGCATTGATGGTTTAATCCAGAACTGTGATAAAGCCACTGATCATACAGCCTCTCACTTTGCTGTTGCCCCCAGCATCAATGGTTTAATCCAGAACTGTGATAAAGCCACTGATCATACAGCCTCTCACTTTGCTGTTGCCCCCAGCATCGATGGTTTAATCCAGAACTGTGATAAAGCCACTGATCATACAGCCTCTCACTTTGCTGTTGCCCCCAGCATCGATGGTTTAATCCAGAACTGTGATAAAGCCACTGATCATACAGCCTCTCACTTTGCTGTTGCCCCCAGCATCGATGGTTTAATCCAGAACTGTGATAAAGCCACTGATCATACAGCCTCTCACTTTGCTGTTGCCCCCAGCATCGATGATTTAATCCAGAACTGTGATAAAGCCACTGATCATACAGCCTCTCACTTTGCTGTTGCCCCCAGCATCGATGGTTTAATCCAGAACTGTGATAAAGCCACTGATCATACAGCCTCTCACTTTGCTGTTGCCCCCGGTGTCAATGGTTTAATCCAGAACTACTGTGATAAAGCCCGGGCGCTGAAGGCATCACGTGTACTTACGCCATGATTATTACGCCTGAAGATTTCCTCCTCAGTGATGTAGGCGTCCACAGGGGAGGGACATCGCAGAGGGGTTCGAACCCCAGACACCATGTCCTCTAGGAGCTGAGTCACCACCTGGAGTGACTGTTTGCTGTCTAGCTCCCTCTGTCAACACATATCACAATAATAACAATATCAATATAACACATCAGGTAACATCAATGTAACAACTAAAATATCCCATACTCTGAAATAACACACACACAGAGGGTTTGAACCCCAGACACCATGTCCTCTAGGAGCTGAGTGACCACCTGTAGAGACTGTTTGCTGTCCAGCTCCCTCTGGTAACATATCACACATGTCAAACAACATCAATATAACACATCAGATAATATCAATACATCAGGTAACATCAATATAACAACTAAAATATCCCATACTCTGAAATCACACACACAGAAGGTTTAAACCTAAGACACCATGTTGTTATCATTATCATCATCATCATCATCATCATCATCATCATCATCATCACTGTTACTATCACATCACACACACCTCCAGTTCTATGCATTGATCCAGGAACTTGTCTTCCTCCAAGGCCACGCCTCTCAGCGTCACATTATCATCATCATCATCATCATCATCATCATCACTATCACTATCATCATCATCATCATCATCATCATCACCATCCTCCTCCTCCTCATCATCACACCTCCAGTTCTATGCGCTGATCCAGGAACTTGTCCTCCAAAACCACGCCTCTCAGCATATCATCATCATCATTATTACTGTTATTATTGCCATTATTATCATCATCACACACACCTCCAGTTCTATGCGCTGATCCAGGAACTTGTCCTCCTCCAAGGCCACGCCTCTCAAGGTCAACACCAGGGCGGCGCCACCACACAGCGCGGGGCGTGTCTCCAGCAGCCATTGCTCCGTGAACACGCCCGCACACTCCGACTTGAAGACAAAGGGGAAGTGCAGCGTCTCTCCGGGTAAAATCACACCTGGAGATAACAATAATAATGATAATGATAATAATAACAACAAGGATAAACATCATCAGGTAATAAGAATAAACATGATAACTCCGACTTGAAGACAAAGCGGAAGTGCAGCGTCTCTCCCGGCAAAATCACACCTTGAGATAATAACAATGATGATGATAGTAATAATAACAAGGATAAACATGATCACTCTGACTTAAAGACGAAGGGAAAGTGGAGTGTCTCTCCGGGCAATATCACACCTGGAGATAACAACAGTAATAATGATAACAAGGATAGATATTATCATCAGGTAAGATCACACCAGTACATAACAAAAATAATAACAGGAATAAACGTTATCACTCCGACTTGAAGACAAAGGGGAAGTGGAGCGTCTCTCCAGGCAAAATCACACCTGGAGGTAATAATGATAATGATGATAACAAGGATAAACATTATCATCAGGTAACAAGGATAAACATGATCGCTCTGACTTGAAGACAAAGGGGAAGTGCAGCGTCTCTCCGGGTAAAATCACACCTGGGGATAACAATGATTAAAAAAAGTAATAATAATGATAACAACAATAATAATAACAGGAATAAACATGATCACTCTGACTTGAAGACGAAGGGAAAGTGCAGCGTCTCTCCAAGCAAGATCACACCGGGAGATAATAATACTGATAATAATAACAATAAAGATAAACATTATCATCAAGTAAAATGATAAACATTATCATCGGGTAACAAGGATAAATATTATAACTCCGACTTAAGTGCAGCATCTCTCCAGGCAAGATCACACCTGGGGATAACAGCAATAATAATAATGATAGGAATAAACATTATCATAAGGTAAAATCACACCTGTATACAATAATAATGATAATAATAACAAGGATAAACATTATCACTCTGACTTGGACAAAGGGAAGTGCACAGTCTCTACAGGTAAGATCACACCCTGGTGATCACAATAACAATGATAAAGATAACAGGAATAAACATTATCATCAGGTAAGGTCACACATGGGGATAACAATATTAATAATAATAATAATGATAATAATAATAATAATAATAATACAAGGATAAACATTATCATCAGTTAAAGTTAAAGTCTTTCCCGAGCCTAAGGCTCATCAGGCCGGTGCTTATCCCGGTTTCTGTGGCGTTAAGCGACTGAGAGTCATAGACTCCCCCTGGATAGGACGCCAGTCTATCGCAAGGTTAACCCCCAACACAAGGTTGGTACCCCTTTTACACCTGGGTGGGGTGAAAATAGCCGTAAAGTGCCTTTTCCAAGGGCACAACGCCATAGCCGAAAGCTGGGATCGAACCCGCAACCTTTAGATTACGAGTCCAACGCCCTAACCACTAGACTACCGTGGCAGCATTATCATCAGGTAACAAGGATAAACATTATCATCAGGTAACAAGGATAAACATTATCATCAGGGTAACAAGGATAAGCATTATCATGTGTGTGTGTGTATGTGTTATTCATGTGGTATGTAGATACATTTTGCGTCCGTTATTATTTGAATTTTTTGTTTTCAGAAAACAATGTTTATGTACATTGCTTAAAACTATTCTGACAGTTTGGGTAAAACTAACCCCCCCCCCCTCCCCCCCACAATGTAATGTGAGCAAAGAGTTTCATCTCATGACATTGCTTCAAGAATTGTAACATTTTTGGGGTGGCCTGAGGTACTGAAGTGGGAGAACTTGCCGAAGCATGGGACCTCTGACTTTCTGGCTTCTGACTACAGCCCTGATATCGGAGAAATCTGGAAAGGACTATAATTCGACTAAAACAATCCCCCCCCCCTTTGCCCCCCCAAGCCTTGCCCCCCCCCCCCTCCCTCCCCCTACCAATTCCAAAACCCCAGGCAGGGAAGAGGAAAGTGACAACCATCATCATTCTCACCACTGCTGTTGTTGAAGTAGAAGCGCTGCTTTGGTGGCTGCACCAGGTCAAAAGGATTGTCCCTGGGCAGTTTCTGCAATCAACAATCACAGGTAAAAAAAGGTAACAATAACAGGTAAAAAAGGTAACAATCAACAATAACAGGTAAAAAAAGGTAACAATAAACAATAACAGGTAGGTAGGGACGGGATAGCCTAGTGGTCAGAACATTGCGCTCGCAAATTGACGACCCAGGTTTGATTCCCGCTCGAGGGGATTTTTCCTACTGGAGTTAACATCAGTGCAGACTCCATTCCTCCCAAAAGTCCTTCAAATGAGACTATAAACCGAGGCCCTGTGTGCAAATGCACACAGAACATCTTGTGCACATGTTAAATCCTGTTCCACTTTTCGTAAGAGTAGGCCATCATGTGCCGGTGGGAACACATGACAAGATTGACAAAACTGCATACATACAAGGACTGGATGTAAAAAAGCATACGAGTGTTTATTCCATTATTCTCGATATAAAAGAAAAAATAAATGAATTATAAAAAAAAATACAGGTAAAGGTGTCCCATAACCTATGCGGTCATAAGACAGCAAGGCGTCAGAGACCTCAGCTTCTCTAGGGCCCAGCATGTTGAGGGCGGTGCTCATCTCCTCTCCCTCACTGATTTACCTTCCCTGACACTAAAGAGGGCAGGTACCCATTTACAGCTGGGTGAACTGGGGGGGGCTGTACTGAAACCAAGGTGTGCAAACGGTCACCCATCCAACTGGTAACCAAGCCTCAATGCTGCTTAACTTTGACCTGGGGAAAGTGAGTGCTCTGACCACTGAGCTATCCAGTCCCCCCCTCCCCCCCTTATAAACAACATCATCATCTTTTGTGTTTAGCAGTTACTCACTGAGCTAATTCTGTGCAGTACATGCATTCAACACACAGGGTAGAAAAACCCTACGCTAACAAGCAATTAAAATGAACCACCCCTGACTTTGGAATGTGGATACCTAAATGGCTTTGGGGGTGGGTGTGGGCGAAATGGTCACATAAGCATATAAATTGCTGCTCTGGTCAAAGAAAGAAAAAAAAAAAAAAGAACCCCCCTCGTCACAGTGCACAAATCCAACATCACTCAGTCAAGAGTGCCAAATTTAGCGCACCCTTTCCTTTTCCTTTGGGCCCAGCTGCTGCTATTTATAGGAGGAACTGACCACACTTGGACTAGGTAAAAGAGGTAAAGACTCAAATTTTGGGAAGCCACCCCATCCTGCTAAAATCAAAAGAGTGACACCACAAAAAGAAAAGAAAAAGATTTTTCAAACCGGTATACTGCTGGAGTTTCCCGAAATACATGATTCTGAGACATGAAAAAACAAAGTGGCCCGGGCCACTTTCTCCATTAATAATAACAACAATCGGTATGACATTACAATCAATCGATATGATATCGCTGTGACGTACCTTCCAGTCGAAGAACACGGAGGTGGTTCCATCGTTGACAAGCTCCAGGTGGGAGGT
>CM060349.1:8982827-8992827 GCA_030674155.1 Stramonita haemastoma
GTCTGTCAATAACCCATAAACATCTGTCAACAAGATATCAGTCACTAACTGCCTGTCAACAACCCATACCCATTTGTCAATCAGTATCAGTCACTAACTGTCGGTCAATAACCCATAAACATCTGTCAATCAATATCAGTCACTAACTGACTGTCAATAACCCATACCCATCTGTCAATCAATACCAGTCAAAAAAGGAAAAATCACAAAAAAGGATGAAAAGGTAGAATGAGACACACATAAAAGACAGGGAAAAAAGGACAAAAACCCCACAAAAAAACCTCTCAAAAAATAAACCTACTGGAGATGTATCCCTGCTGCCTCTTCCTCTCCATCATTTTCTGCTGCCAGTTGCGCAGGGCGTTGCTTTCGTCCTTCCTCCTGGCTGCCCCCTCAGTGGCCGCTGCTCGCTTCCTCTTCTTCTCGTACTTCACCGTCAGCTTGTCTTTGGCGTACGCCTCCTCGATGCGAGGGGTGGGGATGTCCTGTCAGAAAACACAAAACACAACCACTTTCAGAAAACGAAAACAAAAAACCCCCAAACAGACGAATACCTTACTGATTAACCCTCTTAGTCCCGAACCAGGATTTGCCAGGATTGAATAATTGTATAGTATAGGTCTACATTTATCTTCATTCGAAACGATTTCAATTCTTGCAAACTCTATGTCTTCAAAGTTATTTTTAGACTTCACTTAAATCGTTTGTGTTGCCCATGAAATATAGAAATTATAATTCATACACTACGTCTAAATGCTTGGAAAACTAAACTTATCATCATCCACTACATTCTTCATCCTTTCATCTTTCCCCATATCCCCTTTTTCAGTACATTCTTAATGTGAATGTACCATTGTCTAAATCACCTTGTAGTGAAGGGACATTTATTTATTCATTTCTTTCTTTATTTATTCTTTTATACCGAGGATAATGGAATAAGCAATCAGATGCTTTTTTACATCCAGTCCCTGTGTGTATGCAGTTTTGTACATATCTGTTCCCACCAGCACACGATGGCCTACTCTTACGATAAGTGGAACAGGATTTAACGTGTGCGCAAGATGTTCTGCGTTGCGTTCACAAATGGGGCCTCGGTTTAAAGTCTCATCCGAAAGACTTTTGGGGGAAGTGGAGTCAAGTCAGCACTGATTTTAACTCCAGAGGAAAAATCCCCTTGACCGGGAATCGAACCAGTGTCGTCAAATTGCCAGCACAATGTTCTGACCACTAGGCTATATCCTGCATTAAAGCAATGAGAAGAAGAAGAATACAACACAGTGGAGGAGTCCCTCACCAGAAGGTCGCCCCTGTTGAGGGCCTCACGACGGAAATCATCAAACGATCCCAGAATGCTGTAGTGGATGACACGCCCCGCCGTGTCGTAGCGAGGGCCTGCGTAACCTGGCAAACAAACAAACAAACAAACAAACAATCAAACAATAAAACATCATGTCCTGTGCTCGCTCGCTCACACCAGCTACCAACTCTTTTTTGAGTTTTCCAAGTCAGTTTGAATAGGAGGTGAAACAAGAAGTTAGGCGATTTTGTTTTCGTATCCAAAAACATTTAAAAAAATTTTAACAATTCTTACAGGTACCTGACTGATTCTTCTTTGTTGAACACTTAAAAAAAATTTTTTAATTAAAATTTTTAAAAAATCCTTTTATATCGAGGATAATGGGATAAGCGTTCTTGCGCTTTTTTTTTGTTTTTTTTTTACATCCAGTCCCCGTGTGTATGCAGTTTTTGTAAATGTTATCACTCAGACAGCAAGTCCTGAGGCCCTGACAAATGCTGTGGTACGCTGAAGGCCCTCCAGGGGTTTGAACAACTTGATTTGATTCGATTGATTTATTCTTTTATATCAAGGATAATGGAATAAGCACTCTTGTGCTTTTTTACATACAGTCCCCATGTGTATGCAGTTTTGTAAATGTCATCTGTTCCCACCGGCACACGATGGCCTACTCTTACGAAAAGCGGAACAGGATTTAACGTGTGCGCAAGATGTTCTGTGGTTCCTTTTCCATGCACAACACATACACTAAACAGAAGAACCTCTGTGAATGTCTTCGCTTGCCCCTCATCAGTAGGTCAGTAGGTCAGATATCAGCCTTCGCTCAGGTTTGGGTGTGTTGGACAGACAGGTCTGGAGGAAGTGTTCCATTGTCATGGGAGAAGTGCCACAGTTAGGGGCACGCCTTAATTATTCTAAAAGACATTTCCTGAGTAAGTCAGTCTTTAATTTTAACATCTTTCCACTTAAAGTGATACCAGACGACCTTAAGATAGGAGACTGGATAGGAGGGGGAGAGAGAGAGAGAGAGAGAGAGAGAGAGAGAGAGAGAGAGAGAGAGAGAGAGAGAGAGAGAGAGAGAGAGAGAGAGAGAGACAGAGAGAGATCTAATGCGTGTGTGTGTGTGTGTGTGTGTGTGTGTGTGTGTGTGTGTGTGTGGTGTGTGTGTGTGTGTGTGTGTGTGTGTGTAAAAAAATAGTAACAGCAATTGAAAAGACATTTCCTGTCTGCATGTGTACTTTTACTTTCTCTACAAGAGCGGCTTTATGTTGTGTGGTTAGTGGGGCTATAAACAACATGTTTGGATTAGATTGGCGTTGTGTTGCTGGGGTATTGTTGTTGCTGTTGTTATGTTCAAAGTCTGTTCACATTTAGTGATGTCAAACTACTACATTGCCAGGGACAACTAGCCACAGTGGTTTCTTTTCTGTGCACAACACGTATACTGAACGGAAGACCTCCAGGATCTATACCCACCAGTTCATGATCAAACTTACTGATGGAGGCTGATTGGTCTATTTTCCAGGTTGATTGATCACTAAGTTGAGGTCTTGTTGGGTTGTCACCAAATGAGTGCATGAAATTCCATAGCCGATTTTGCCGTACATATTCATCATATAAAGCGCCTTTTTTTTTTTTTTTCCAAAAAGGCACCAACTTAAGCGAAATAAATAAAAAATAATCCCAACCAAAAACCAACAAAAAAGATTAACAATTCTCCCCTCCCTCCCCCCTGCATCAAACAAAACAGCAAAAACTAAAACTAAAAACAAAACAATGAATAATAAAACCAATCAATAAAAAATCAAATCAAAACCATCCCCCCCCCCCCAAACAACAAAAAAGAAATGAACCAACATAAACCAAAAAATCAACAAATAACCCTCCAAAAAAAACCCCAAACCAACCAACAACATCATCCTAAAAACAAAAAAAAACACCATTAAAAGAACAAATCACCATCACTGACAAAGCTTCCAGTTGATGGCATAACATGGGTTAATACTTACTCCTTCCACCAGATGAGATTGCAATAAGCTGGAAACAACCATGACTCTATCTCAATTTTTCCATTATTTTATCTTATTTCTTCTTTTTTAATATTCCTTGGCAAGAGCTTTAAGGTTCACCAATGGTGGTATTTTTGTGTATATAAAGGTAGGTAAAGGTGTACATTAACCTATGTGGTCGTAGGGGAGCAAGGCATCAGAGACCTCAGCTTCTCTAGGGGCCAGCATGTTGAGGGTGGCGCCCATCTCCTCTCCCTCGCTGCTTTACCTTCCCCGACCCTAAAGAGGGCAGGTACCCATTGACAGCTGGGTGAAATGGGGGGACTGTACTGAAGCCAAGGTGCACAAACGGTCACCCATCCAACTGGTAACCATGCTCGACGCTGCTTAACTTGACTGGGGGAAAGCAAGCGCTCTGACCACTGGGCTTATATATCACCATTTAATTCCTGACCATTAAGGACTTCAGGGATTGTGTCTAAATGTGACACCTGTGTGCATGTGGATTTAAAAAAAAAATTAAATCAGTTCCTACTGTATAAAATGGCCTATTCTTCCAAAAAGGCAAAACAGGCTTTTAACCTGTGTGCAAAATGTTCTGCATGTGTTTGTACATGAGCCTCAGTCTCGCCCGAAGGACTTTGACATTCAGTTTGATTTTCTTTCATCAAACTGGGAAGAAAGCGCGAGTGTGGGAATCAAACCCAGAACTTCAGTTTATTTGTTTGGCAGTCAAAAGTTTTAATCATCCAGGAGGTAAATCACATACATACAACCATACAAGCAAAATATTATTATTATGCCTAATAACCAGCAAGTGTTTATTCCCCAAGTGACAGACGCTATAGCTGAGTGGTTAAGACCAATTAACTTCAAACCCATGGGTCCATGAAGTCATGGATTTGAAACCCGGCGGGGTTTGGTGAATTAAGGGCGGGGATTTTTACCATCTTCCAGGATACTGGAAGTGCAGACCTGGAAGTGCAGACATGCCAGTGCCTTAATTCCCTTCATGTATATATACACATTCAGTGGGTTATGGAAACACAAACATACCCAGCATACATCCCTGAAGTCGGGGAATGTGGCTACCTTCACGGTAGGCAAAAACAGTTGCCTACAGGAGATGGGAGGGGGAGGGGAGAGGGGAGGTGGAGAGAGGGGAGGGGGGGAGAGGGGAGGGGGAGAAGAGGGGAGGGGGAGAGGGGGGAGTGGGGAAGAGGGGGGAGTGGGGAAGAGGGGGCAGTGCAACATAATCAAGACAAACTAGTGCACAAAACAAAACACAAAAAAAAACAGAAAAAAAACTGACCTGAATTATCCACAGGCTTCAGAACAGCATCTGGGGAGGCTGGTTTGGCCACCATCACACTGTTCCACGAAAAACAACACCAACACATCACTGTCAAAAGCTGTCAGATTTTTTTTTACACACAAACACACATACGCACACACACACGCGCACACACACACACACACATGTAAAAAGCCAATGTAAAAAAGCACACAAGTGCTTAGTCCATTATTCCATTATCCTCAATATAAAAGAATAGATAAAAGATAAAGAATAGACTACACACCATTTTGGGGGACGGGATAGCCTAGTGGTCAGAACATTGCGCTCGCAATTTGATGACCTGGGTTTGATTCCCGTTTGAGGGGATTTTTTCCCCTGGAGTTAACATCAGTGCTGACTCCACTCTCCCCAGAAGTCCTTCAGATGAGACTATAAACCAAGGCCCCATGTGTGAACACAAGCAGAACATTTTGTGCGTTCATTAAATCATGTTCCGCTTTTCGAAAGAGTTGGCCATTGTGTGCCAGTGGAAACATGAAAAAATTTACATAACTGCATACACACAGGGACTGGGTGTAAAAAAGCACACGAGTGCTTATTCCGTTATCCTCTGTAAAAAAGAATAAATATTTTTTTTTTTAAACCTGAATTCTTAAAACTTTTTTCTCGTTTCTTCAGAGTCAGCAAACCCTAATTCCTGCCAAAAAAGATGCTTCAAGGGTGGAAGGCGAGTGGTAAGATATTTTAATCTTTTATATATATATATATATTTTTCTTCAGTGGCCATTACCTCTTCATCTTGGGCTTGTTGAGTTCCGAAGCGGGTTTCCTCTTGCGCACAGTCAGCTTGGAAGTGGCCGGGGGGCATTCTTCAGATGGGGGGGAGGGAGCCAGCATCTGCAACACACCACAGGGCCATCCATCACACTCATCCAATCCAATCCAATCCAATCCAATCTATTCTTCTTGTTGTTTACAGCCCTGCCAACTACATAGGTCATATCAGGGATGTCACCTAGTCAAATTTACATATCAGAAAAAAAACCCTGTACAACTGTATACAGATTACACATATTTAGCGCACGTAAAAGAACCCACGGCAACAAGGGGTTTGACCCTGGCAAAATTCTGTAGAAAAAAAGCCACTCTGATAGGGAAACAAATACAGTTGCATGCAGGAAAAAGACAAAAAAAGCGTAGGCGCTGCACTTGTGGCGACGCGCTCTCCCCGGGGAGAGCAGAGGAGCCCGAATTTCAAGCAGAGAAATCTGCTGTGACATAAAGTGGTACAAAGTACAAAAATACAAAAAATTAAAAACAGGGTGTAAAGTCCACTCTACTGTCTGAAGGGTCAACCTAGTAGAGTCATTGCATTGTAGAAGTGCTATCAGTGCTGACTCCACTCTCCCCCAAAGTCCTTCGGATGAGACTTTAAACCAAGGCCCCATGTGCGAATGCACGCAGAACATCTTGCGCACACATTAAATCCTGTTCCACTTTTCATAAGAGTAGGCCATCATGTGCCGGTGGGAACAGATGACATTTACAAAACTGCATGCACACGGGGTCTGGATGTAAAAAAGCACAAGAGAGCTTATTCCATTATCCTTGATATAAAAGAATAAATCAAATTAAATCTCTCTCTCTCTCTCTCTCTCTCTCTCCCTCTCCCCACCTTCTCCAGGTCTTCAGGCTTGATCTGCAGCTGTTCAATCTCCTCGTCCCACAGGATGTGTCTATAGATAATATAAGGACACAGCTCTCTCTCTCTCTCTCTCTCTCTCTCTCTCTCTCTCTCTCTCTCTCTCTCTCTCTCTCCTCCCTCTCCCCCACCTTCTCCAGGTCTTCAGGCTTGATCTGCAGCTGTTCAATCTCCTCGTCCCACAGGATGTGTCTATAGATAATATAAGGACACAGCTCTCTCTCTCTCTCTCTCTCTCTCTCTCTCTCTCTCTCTCTCTCTCTCTCTCTCTCTCTCCCTCCCTCTCCCTCTCTCTCTCTCTCCTCCCCTCTCCTCTCTCTCTCTCCCCCACCTTCTCCAGGTCTTCAGGCTTGATCTGCAGCTGTTCAATCTCCTCGTCCCACAGGATGTGGCGGGACGGGGGTCGGTTTTCATCCTGGGCCTCCTGGGAAGGCGTGGCCGACTTGTCCGGGGTTCCATCCCGCCTCTTGCCCTTCAGCCGTTCTGAAAGGAACGCATACACAGAACACTATGTCAGACATGCTTGAGCTTTCTTGGATACTGCTGATATGTAGGTAACCACGTTTGATTTGTTTTTTTGCGAGATAGAGTGCTATATAAATTCCATTTGTTATTATTATTATTATTATTATTATTATTATTATTATTATTATTACTACCATCACTATTATCATCATCATGTTCACCCAGTTGTAAATGGGTACCTGCCCTCTTTAGGGTCAGGGAAGGTAAAGCAGCGAGGGAGAGGAGATGGGCACCACTGCCCTCAATATGCTGGCCCCTAAAGAAGTTGAGGTCTCTGATGCCTCACTCCCCTATGACCACACAGGTTATGGGACACCTTTACCTTTTCCTTTATAGCCAGTTACAAAGGCATATATATAATAAACTCAATCCCACAACAAAGGTGGCAGGACGATAAAAGACATTCACCTCTCCTTAAAATAAAATAATAGTTCAGATAAAACACACACACACACACACACACACACACACACACACACACACACACACACACACACACACACACACACAGAGTGGAATTCCCTCAGCTTATACTAACATAATCTTCTATGGAGAAAATAATAGTGGATCAGTGGTCTAGAGGTAAAGAGCCTGTCTAGAAAGCGAAAAGTCCAGGTCAGAGTGTGCAGTGGTTCAATCCCCGTTTTGGCCCAGAACGTTTTCCTCATCCATTCGGTCATGCGTGGTGGTCTGGGTGCTGCTAGTCTTTCAGATGAGATTATAAACCAAGGACCCCTGTGCTACACATAATTATTTAGCACATGTAAAAGAACCCACGGCAGCAAGAGTGTTGTCCCTGTCAAAAATTCTGTAAAAAAAAGCCACTCTGATAGGGAAACAAAGACAGGAAAAAGAAAAAGGGTAGGTGCTGCACTTGTGGCAACACGCTCTCCCCGGGAGAGGAGAGCAGCCTGAATTTCACGCCGAGAAATCTGCTGTGACATAAAGTGGTTTTTAAAAAAAACACAAAAAACCCAACAAAACCCTCCTCTCCTAATCATTACTCGTGAACCAAAAAATCCAGACCTCCTCTCCTTTCCCGACTTACGGAACATGTTAATGGCTCGCACTGACCCCTTCCACCGCGACATCAACGCCCCTTCCGGCTGACCTGTACCCCCACCCCCACCCCCCCTCCCCCAGCAGCCGACGATGACCCTTTGACCCCTGCACTCTGCCCCGAGCGAGCCTCAGCTGCCCCTTTGGCTGACATCGATGATGGCATGGTTGCTTTGTCACCTCGCTGAGACGCGCCCAATTTGGCCATAAAACTCATCCTGTCTTTTTTTTTCTTTACTTTGGGTTCTTTAATGATTGATTTCAGATTTTACTGATTTCAGATTTAAAAATAAAAGGAAGCTGATTTCAGATAAAAAAAAAAAAAAAGAAAAACTGATATCAGATTAAAAAAAAAAAAGGAAACTGATTTCAGAGTTAATTTTTTTTAAAAAGGAAGCAAAAGTGAAAACTTAAGACACTTGTATGTTTGTCTGTTTTCTTCTATTTCAGAGAATAAAGAAGATTTCTACGGCTGTATTTTTTGTGAAAAAAAGACAACAACAAAATTGAGTAAAGTCAGACTGACTTTTTAAAGTTCGACAGAATTCACTGGATACATCTGAAAAATCTGGCAACAATAACAAAAATTGTTTTGTGAAAAAGGAAAAAAAAGGGGGTAAGTCAGACTGAATTCGACAGAACTCAATGCAGACATTTGAAAATTCTGTTCCCCTGTGGAATGCCACAGGCCTGTCAGTATAAACAGCACCCCCACCTTTTGGAAATTCTGAGCTAGCAATTCCCTCTTTTCTATCCCTCTCTTGTTTCTGCCTTGTTCCGTTTCTTTCCGCAACCTCCTTGTCTATTTTCTACCTTCTTGGTCCATTCTCTGGCCTTTTTTTCTCAGAAGACTTAAATGATAACACTGAAATCTCTCCCATGCCAAAGTCGGATGCATTGGGCCTGACCAGTCAAGTGCTTAACAGCTGTAAAAGTTGTTTTCACTAATATGACAGAAAACAGTAAACTGTTGCTGTCTGAGTGTGCAAAGAAGAAGAAAGAAAGAAAGAAAGAAAGAAGAGGAAGAAGAAGAAGAAGAAGAAGAAGAAGAAGAAGAAGAAGAAGAAGAAGAAGAAGAAGAAGAAGAAGAAGAATTGCAATGAAGAATTGCGAAGAAGAAGAAGAAGAAGAGATGAGATGATGAAGATGATAAAGAAGGAGAAGAAGAAAAGAAGAAGAAGAAGAAGAAGAAGAAGAAGAAGAAGAAGAAGAAGAAGAAGAAGAATTGCGATGAAGAATTGCAAGAAGAAGAAGAAGAAGAAGAAGATGATGAAGATGATGAAGAAGGAAAGAAGACAAAGAAGAAGAAGAAGAAGAAGAAGAAGAAGAAGAAGAAGAAGAAGAAGAAGAAGAAGAAGAAGAAGAATGATTTAAAAAAACAACAGATTTCACTGAACACCTATGAAAACTCTGACATCAATAGCAGACTAATGTTTAAAGAACTCACTACACACATTTGAAAACTGTCAACAATAATAATTTAAAAAATCTTCCTTGCGAAACCCTAGTTATTCTTATCGCTACTTTACTTTGGTTGCTAATTTCACCCAATTTTTTTTTTTCCAGCTCATTCATGAGGAAGATGATAACCATTTTCATTTCTAAAGTACTATTATTGAACTCAAATTAGTAATTACAAATTTTTTTCTTTTAAAAATGCTGTTCTTGATCCTACTACACTCAAAAAGAATACAAAAAAAAGAGAGATAAAAACTTCAGAACATCCCAGAGAAAAAGGAAAAAGAGCCACCAGTTAATTAGAACTAGAACCACAAAAAACCACCACAGAAAAAAGAAAAAGAAAAGAGAAACGCCAGTTGCTTAAATCTCCTACTACTTCTAGCCACCACACAAAAGCTTGCAGTACCAAAGTCTGACTAAACCCAAACTACAGGAAAGGCCTAGGAATGATTATTTCAGAAGGGAGGGGGTGGGGTGGGGTGGGGAAGGGATAGGGGCTGGTGGGTGGGGGGGGGGGAGGGGCGGGGATTAGAGTTAGACCTCTGCTCTTAACTAGTCATGGGATACCTGTTGTTTTGGGGATTAAGTTTGTCAGTGTCACCGTTGGGGATCTTAAGGCTTCTAATTAAAAGCTTTGAGGAAACTGTGCA
>CM060349.1:9000327-9017827 GCA_030674155.1 Stramonita haemastoma
TGCGGTGGGGGGGGAGTTTGTTTAGACGCTGTGGGTGTTAGTAATGTTAGTTACGGATTGGGTGATGGTGGTGGTGGTGTGTGGTGGGGAGTTTGTTAGATGCTGTCAGTGTTAGTAAGGCTAGTTACGGATTGGGTGATGGTGTGGTGGTGTGTGTGGGGGAGTTTGTTAGATGCTGTCAGTGTTAGTAAGGCTAGTTACGGATTGGGTGATGGTGGTGGTGGAGTGTGTGTGTGGGGAGTTTGTTAGATGCTGTCAGTGTTAGTAAGGCTAGTTACGGATTGGGTGATGGTGGTGGTGGTGTGTGTGGGGAGTTTGTTAGATGCTGTCAGTGTTAGTAAGGCTAGTTACGGATTGGGTGATGGTGGTGGTGGTGTGTGTGGGGAGTTTGTTAGATGCTGTCAGTGTTAGTAAGGTTAGTTACGGATTGGGTGATGGTGGTGGTGGTGTGTGTGTGGGGAGTTTGTTAGATGCTGTCAGTGTTAGTAAGGCTAGTTACGGATTGGGTGATGGTGGTGGTGGTGTGTTGTGGGGAGTTTGTTAGATGCTGTCAGTGTTAGTAAGGCTAGTTACGGATTGGGTGATGGTGGTGGTGGTGTGTGTGGGGAGTTTGTTAGATGCTGTCATGTTTGTAAGGTTAGTTACGGATTGGGTGATGGTGGTGGTGGTGTGTGTGGGGAGTTTGTTAGATGCTGTCAGTGTTAGTAAGGTTAGTTACGGATTGGGTGATGGGGGGGGGGGGGGGGGGGGGGCTGAGGGGGGGGGGGGAGATTTGTTAGAGGCTGTTGGTGCTAGTAAGGTTAGCTACAGATTGGGTGTGGTGGTGGTGGTAGGGGGTGTTAGTAAGGTTAGTTAGGGATTGGGAGAGGGGGAGGGGGGGGGGGGAGTTTGTTAGATGCAACAACAAAAATACCCAAAGCAAAACCAATCAGCCCCCCCCCCCCCCCCCCCCCCCCCCAAACAATCCAATCATGTTGTTTATAGCCCCACCGACCACACAGGCCATATCGGAGCTGTCACCTCATCAAATTTAAAACTCAGATTAAAACGGTGCAATTACGTACAGATTAAAACGGGAGTATAAAAAATCAACTTTATTGTCCTTGCTTGTATCGATGCTCTGGTCAACCAGGAGGGTCAGCCCAGGACGGGCACCGCGTTGTAGGAAAAACCTACATCGTTCACACACGCGCCAGATTCCTTAAAACAACCTTGTCCTCAAAAACCAAATAATGTAGAGGTTCCAATCCAATCCAATGATGTTGCTTAGAGCCCCGCCGACAATATAGAGGTTTCGTGTGCGAACGTGCGCAGATCATCTTGCACACACGTTTTAAAACCTGTTCCGTCTTTCGTTAGGGTAGGCCATTGCGTGCTGGTGAGAACGGGATGACAAAATTGATAAAACCACATGCTCACCGAGAACTGGATGTAAAAAAAAAAAGCACACGAGTGCGTATTCCATCACTCTCTGAATAAAAGGATGAATAAATTAGATTGAAAAAAAATAACCACACTTTGAACCGACAGTGGTTGTAGGTGCTTCGTACTGACGGGAGAACACAACTTTCTCCATTTGTGTCGGTTGTCGACCAAATCCTGGGCCTAAGCAAACGGTTTTTGATCCATCCACGGATATTCTTCTCCCGCCTCATCGAGGGCATCTTTTTCACCCCCCCCCCCCCGGCAAGACCAGTCTTCAATCTAATCCATCCAATCCAATCCAATCCTTTATTTAATATAGGCCTACCGCTGACCACAGAAGCCATATTAGGGGTTGTCACCTCGTACATTCAATCAAATCCAATGCAATCGTGCGCCATAACTGGTCTTCAAAGGGCTGCTTCAATCACATCCATTCCACCCTTAAGTTGGAATGCGGCTACCTGAATGGTGCGTGAAATCGGTCGCATACGCAAAATCTTAATACTGGTAATACTCGAAGCTCTTGTGGAGGAAGAGAAAAAAAATCCGTTCACAATGTTCACAACCATGCCGACCACAGAGACCATATCAGGTGATCCAATCGAATCCAATCCAATACAATCATGTTGTTTATCGCCCCGCCGACCACACGTATCAGGGCTGTCACCTCGTCAAATTAAAAACTCAGATTAATTAAAACTTTGCAACTATATACAGTTAAAACAGGGTATAAAACGAACTCAACAGTCCTTGCTTGTATCGACGCCCTGGTCAACCATAAGGGTCAGCCCAGGATGGCCACCGTGTTGTGGGAAAACCCACATCGATCACACATAAAATGAGATAAAACCAAAACCAGATCCTTAAAACAACCCTGTCCTTACAGACCAACTATACTACTTTCACTCATATCAGAAGGAAAAATCCCAATTCCAATTCAATCCAATCATGTTGTTTATAGCCCCGCCGACCACACAGGCCATATCGGGGCTGTCACCTCATTAATTTTAAAACTCAGATTAAAACTGTGCAGCTATATGCAGATTAAAACGGGTATAAAAACCAACTTTTTTTTTTTTTTTTTTTTTTTTTTTGCTGCCTCGTCTTCTGTGACGTTCCCGTACTGCTGTTCCCACGCCGCTCATTTCAATCTCCCCGCCACAGCCCTACCCAGATTCGTTGTGTCTCACCCCCGGGGTCGGGAGTCCACAGGGAGCTCATCAATATTAGGCCGCCGCGGGGCCACCAGCCAGAGGGGCCCTGCACTTCTGCTGGGTCACTTTGGTGGTGTTCAGTGGTGCCTGTTCTGAGCTAACATACGCAGGACACCACCTACTAAGCCCCCTACTAACGACAGTATTAGCTCAGTCGCGGAGCCAGACTGAGTGAGTCACCCACCCAAGGTGGCGACCACCACAACGTCCCTCCAACGACCGCCTCCCCACGAACCCCCAACCCCAAAGGCTTTGACACAAATTCACCACAGGCACAGAGGCGTATGGGGAAACCGAATCTGAGGTCACCATGAGACCAGAGCAACGGAGGCCACCGAATCAGAGGCAATTTTTATTATTGCATGATGATCAATGATGATGAGGATGATGTAATGATGCTGCTGTGGAGGTGCATCCGCTTTGAGACTACTTGACAGGGTTGTTCTCTACGCTTACTGTCATAATATATCCCGGCGTCAACCAGGCCCGAGAGATACAGACACCTGCAGTGTTGGTCAGGTAATTTGAGCAACACTCTCAAATTCGCATCCGTAAAGTGGATGAAGCTCGACTGTGTGGTCCCAGTCTCCCCACTGAGCCCACAGCACACTCACTCTGGGTAGGAGCCGGCCGGAGCCCGAAAAATCCCTATGACTTATGGGATTCGAACCCGCGACCTTCCAGTCCGGAATCCACGGCGCTAACCACTGCGCCATGGCGGCTGGTATAAAAACCAACTTTACTGTCCTTGCTAGTATCGACGCCCTGGTCAACCATAAGGGTCAGCCCAGGACGGGTACCCGTTTTGAGAAAAAACACATCAATCACACATAAAATGAGATAAAAACCAAAGCCAGACTCCTTAAAACAACATTGTTCTTCGATATCCATTATACCACTTTTACTCATATCAGGGAAAAATCACAATTCCTATTCAATCCAATCATGTTGCTTATAGCCCCACCGACCGCACAGGCCATATCGGGGCTGTCACCTCGTCACATTTTAAAACTCAGATTAAAACTGTGCAATTATATATAGATTAAAACAGGGTATAAAACCAACTCAACTGTCCTTGCTTGTATCGACGCCCTGGTCAACCATAAAGGTCGGCCCTGGACGGGTACCGCGTTGTGGGAAAACCCACATCGATCACACATGAAATGAGATAAACCCAAAACCAGACTCCTTAAAACAACATTGTTCTTCGATATCCATTATACCACTTTTACTTATATCAGGGAAAAATCCAAATTCCAATTCAATCCAATCATGTTGCTTATAGCCCCGCCGACCACACAGGCCATAATTATCAGGGCTGTCACCTCGTCACATTTAAAACACAGATTAAAACTGTGCAATTATATACAGATTAAAAGGGAATATAAAACCAACTTTACTAATTTGATCCGTCAGTGATCCCCTTGTGTAGGACGGATAAGACAGTTGGAATAAGACATTTTCAACCATTGAACAAGTGACATCTTTTTTTTTGAGCGGCAAGATCAAATCAAACAACGGTGGTTTCTGCCATCCACATAATGTCTCAGGGAACTTAGGGAAGTTTCAGGTAACACCCAAGTCGGCACCCACCCTTGGTGATCAGGAAGGATCCAAATCCCAGAGGAGGGTTTTATTTATTTTATTTTATTTTTTATTTTATACCACTTTATGTCTCAGCAGATTTCTATGTGTGAAATTCAGGCTGCTCTCTCTCCCCAGGGAGAGCGTGTCGCCACAAGTGCAACGCCTACCCATTATTATTATTATTATTATTATTATTATCATCATTATTATCATCATTATTATTATTATTATTATTATTATTATTATTATTATTATTATCATTATCATTATTATCATCATTATAAATCTTTTTCCTGTTTGCAACTGTATTTTTTTCTCAACCAGAGTGGCTTTTTTCTACAGAATTTTGCCAGGGACAACCCCCTTGTTGCCGTAGGTTCTTTTACATGCGCTATATAATTATTTGTAACACACAGGACCTCGGTTTATCGTCTCACCCAAAAGAATAGCACCCAGACCACCACCAATGGTCTAATGGATAGGGGGAAAGTTTTGGGCCCAAACGGGATTCGAACCACCGCACACACTCCGACCCGGACTTTTCGCTTTCTAGGGAGACGGGTTACCACCTAGACCACCGACCCACATCGGTGTGGCAGACGACAATTTCTCGGACTTGGCTTGAAACTGTTGGCTGTTTGGCACGTGCAGTGAGAGACAAATGAGCCAGTGAGTTGTTTTGTATGGAACTGTTGAAAAAGAGCATCTTTCTCCTGATATATTATTCCTTTATTAAAAAAAAAATCTTTTATATCGAGGATGATGGAATAAGCACTCATATGTTTTTTTTTTACAACCAGTCCCCGTGTGTATGCAGTTTTGTAAACCTTGTCAACTGTTCCCGCCGGTACACGATGGCCTACTGTTACGAAACGCGGAAAAGGATTTAACATGTGCGCAAGATGTTCGCACACGGGGCCTCGGTTTATAGTCTCATCATGTATCGTGATTGCTGTAATGAAGCATTATAATTATGTCGTGCAAAATGTGTTTGAAATATTTCTTTAATATGATTTTCGATTAAATGGCAATGAATTCCATGATACGAAATCCCTGTCAGGACGATCATATAATAATTGTATGCCATACTTTTCTGTTTCTTCATTGCAAATGAATGTACCTGATCTATGCAAAATAAAATCATTTGAATCTCTCTCTCTCTCTCTCTCTCTCTCTCTCTCTCTCTCTCTCTCTCTCTCTCTCTCTCTCTCTCTCCCTCCCTCACACACACAGATGCACAGACAGACAGACAGACAGACACAGACACACGCACACACCAACACACACACACAACTCACACACACAAACACACCCACACAAATACACATACATTCCACACAGCACACAAAACGAACACATGCACCGCCTATGCACAGCCAAAGCAGTATAGTAAGTATGGAGAAGACTTGACACAAATGAAGGAAGGAAAAGAAAAAACGAGTGAACAAGCAGATTAAACTGACCTCGCGGAAACAAGGACCAGGTGTGACAGAGAGACAAAAGAGACTCCATGTTCCTGAGAGTAAAAGGCAGAAGGGGTCCACAGAAACTTAATCCAGTCCAATCCAATCCAATCTTGTTTAGAGTCCCACCGACCACAGAGGCCATATCGGGGCTGCATCTTGTAAAATGTTCAATCTTAGAATAAAAGCTGTGAAACTATACACAGATTAAAACAGGGTATAAAATCAACTCTGCCGGTAGTTCCGCGGAAACTAACATGTATCCATACGTTGGTGTTTTTTTCTTTTTTAAAAGGATTCTCAGAAATCTAGAAATCGGCTCCAATCCAATCCAATCGTCTTGTTTTATAGCCCCGCCGACCACAGAGGCAATATCGGGGCTGTCACCTTGTAAAATGTGAAATCTTAGAATAAAGCTGTGCAACTATATACAGATTAAAACAGGGTATAAAATCAATTCTGCCGGTAGTTCCGCGGAAACTAACATGTATCCATACGAAGTTTTTAAGACAACGAAGAAATTCTCAGAAATATAGAATCGCTCCAGTCCAATCCAATCATGTTGTTTATAGCCCCGCCGACCACACAGGCCATATCGGGGCTGTCACTTTGTAAAATGTTAAATCTCAGAATAAAGTTGTGCAACAGTATACAGATTAAAACAGTGTATAAAATCAAATTTTCCGGTAGTTTCGCGAAACTAATACGTATTCACACGTTTTAAAATTTTGTTTTTAAGGAAAACGAAATAATTCTCAGAAATCTAGAATCGGCTCCAATCCAATCCAATCATGTTGCTTATAGCCCTGCCGACCGCACAGGCCATGCTGGGACCGTCATCTTGTCACATTTAAAACTCAGATTAATACTGTGCAATTATGTACAGATTAAAACGGGGTATAAAACCAACTCTACCGTCCTTGCTTGTATCGACGCCCTGGTCAGCCACAAGGGTCTAGATTTGGTTGGAAAGTTTAGCTAGCAAAATAAGGTGAAGCTCAGAAAGATATTTTACAAAATGGCGTCCAATCCAATCCAGTCTGGTTGATTATAGCCCAGCCGACCACAGAGGCCATATCAGGGTTATCCCCACGTAAAATGTTTAATCTTAGAAAATACCTGTGCCACTATGGACAGATGAAAGCAGGGTTTAAAATCAATTCTATTGTCGTTTCTGGTATCCAAGGACTGCTCAACCAGGGATGGTCACCGCACTGTGGAATAAACCATAATTATAAGCAAAACATAGAATGAGATAAAAACAATGGAATCCAATTTTCTTGTTTAAAGCCCCACCAACCACAGAGGCCATATCGAGGCAGTCACCTCGTAAAATTTAAAATTTCAGATTAAAACTATGCAATTATATACAGATTACTATGGAAAAAAGGGTAAATATAAATGTATTTAGAATGGGAAAACACGTGGCTTTAAAAGAAAAACTAAGGAAATGAAACGGTTAAGGTGATAAATTCGTATAAATACTAGGAATGCTTTTCACAACTAAAATGAGTTTTACCAGTGCTGTGGCAGAGGGTTTAAGAAAGGGGAGGAAGGGACTAATAGAAATCGAGATCCCTGAAAAGGTTAAGGTCATCAGATCCAAATTTAATTTGGAAATTGTTGGATTCACAAAATGAACCTATCTTGATGTATACCAGTGAAGTCTGGGGCTCAGAGACCGAATGTGAGCAAATTGAAGCAGTGCATACTTTTGCTATTATTTATTTATTTTTTATATCGAGGATAATGGAAAAAGCTCTTATGTGCTTTTTACATTCAGTCCCCGTGTGAATGCAGTTTTGTAAATCTTGTCATCTGCTCCCACCGGCACTCAATGGCCTACTCTTACGAAACGCGGAAGAGGATTTAACGTGTGCGCAAGATGCTCTGCGTGCGTTCGCACACGGGGCCTCGGTTTATAGTCTCATCTGAAGGACTTTTGGGGAGATTTTATTAAAAGATTCTTGAATGTTACGCTTCATGCCTCCAACAAAATATATTAAGCAGAGACAAGCAGATATCCACTTCATATCAGAACAGCTGTTGAATGTGTCAAATATTGGCTAAAACTCGTTCAGATGCCTCTGTCAAGGATTCGACCAAGCTTACGAAATGCTTGTATTACAACATGATTCTAGTAATTTCAATTGGGTATCAAATGTACAAAAGAAGCTTACAGAGAACGGATTCGGCAATGTATGGTTATTAATATTATTATTATTATTATTATTATCATTTATTATTATTATTAATATTATTATTAATTATTATTATTATTTTTATATCTAGGATAATGGAATAAGCACTCATGTGCTTTTATTATTTTATTATTATTATTATTTTTTTTTTTACATCCAATCCCCATGTGTATTAAAAGTTAAAGTCTGTCCCGAGCCTAAGGCTCATCAGGCCGGTGCTTATCCCGGTTTCTGTGGCGTTAAGCGACTGAGAGTCATAGACTCCCCCCTGGATGGGACGCCAGTCTATCGCAGGGTTAACCCCCAACACAAGGTTGGTACCCTTTTACACCTGGGTGGGGTGAGAAAATAGCCATAAAGTGCCTTTTCCAAGGGTACAACGCCATAGCCGACAGCTGGGATCGAACCAGCAACCTTTAGATTACGAGTCCAACGCCCTAACCACTAGACTACAGCAGCGGCTCCGCGTGTGTATGCAGCTTTGTAAATCTTGTCATCTGCTCCCACCGGCACACAATGGCCTACTCTTACGAAAAGCGGAACAGGATTTAACGTGTGCGCAAGATATTCTGCATGGTTAAGCGAGGGTGTAGTGTATGAGTCCACTTTTAGTCATGAATTTAAAGAAAAGCTTACCTCTTGTTTCAAACAAAAATTAGCATTCATATTTGGAGGATAAAATATAGATGGTTCAGCTCATTTAAAAGCATTTTCAATTAGAGAAATAACTGTCGTATGTAACAAAGAAATGGTAAAGAGATTGCCTGGCAAAATTTTGACTCGAGAGTATGTGGTTTAAATAATTGTAAACGGGGGTTCTTTCGCGAATTTTTGCCGATGTAAATTGTCGGTCTTGTGAAGAAAGCGCAAAAGATGAAATCCATTGTTTGTGTCACTGTACTACCTATAACGATATTTTTTGAAGCTATCATAGAATGTTTCAACAAATATTAAATTTAGCTATCTTGTATCTTTTGATCATGATTCGTATCAATATGCCTGTCAGTATTAGAATCACCCTTCAGGGATGATTAAAGTGTGTTTGACTTGATATACGAAAAAAACAACAACTGTACCATACTGAAATCATTTTTTTGTGTTTCTGATGAAATCAAAGTTGCTATTGTTCTTTCACATAAAGATGAAAACACGATTCGATCGGTAGCAAAATTTATAGCGCAAGCATTGAATGTCAGGAAACGAAAGAGACAATGTGAAATTTATAGTACAAGCAGTGAGTGTTTGTAAAAGAAAAAGAAAATAGAACAATCTATGGCATGGTGTAATTTTGAAGTGCATATAGATCTATATGGTTTTTTTAAAAATCTGATCCTAAGAATGTGTCTGTTTGCAAATATGGGTGTGTGTGTTGTGTGTGTTTGTGTGTGTTGTGTGTGTGTTGTGTGTGTGTGTGTGTGTGTGTGTGTGTGTGTGTGTGTGTGTGTGTGTGTGTGCTTGTGTGTGTGTGTGTGTGTGTGTGTGCTTGTGTTGTTGTGTGTGTGTTGTGCTTGTGTGTGTGTGTGTTGTGTGTGTGTGTGTGTGTGTGTGTGTGTGTGTGTTGTGTGTGTGTGTGTGTGTGTGTGTGCTTGTGTGTGATGTGGTGTGTATGTGTGTATGTTGCATGTGTGTGTGTGTGTGTGTGTGTGTGGTGTGTGAGTGTTGTGTGTTGCAGTGTGTGTGATGTGTGTGTGATGTGTGTGTGTATGTGCATGTGTGTGTGTGTGGTGTGATGTGTGTATGTGATGTGTGTGTATGGTGTGTGTGTGATGTGTAGTGTGGCATGTGCGTGAGTGTGTTTGTGTGGCGAGATGTGTGTGTGATGGTGCATGTGTGAGTGTGTGTGTGCGATGTGTGTGTGTGTGTGTGGTGTGTGTTGTGTGTGTGTGTGTGTGCATGAGTGTGTGAGTGTGTGTGCGCGCGCGGTATGTGTGTGCCTGCATGCATGTGCACATGTGTGCCTGTACTGCCTATAAAGATATACCGAAAAAAACTGTACCATACTGAAATCGTACTTTGTGTTCTGATGAAATCAAATTGACTATTATTCTTTCACATAACGATCAGTAGCGAAATTTATAGCGAAAGCATTGAACATCAGGAAACGAAAGAGACAATGTGAGATTTATAGTACAAGCGGTGAGTGTCTGTTATAGAAAAGGAAAATAGAAAAATCTATGGCATGATGTAATTTTGAAGTGCATGTATATTTTATTTTCAGTCTGATCCTAAGAATGTGTCAGTTTACAAATGATTGTGTGTGTGTGTGTGTGTGTGTGTGTGTGTGTGTGTGTGTGTGTGTGTGTGTGTGTGTGTGTGTGAGTGAGTGTGTGTGTGTGTGTGCATGTGTGTGTGTGTGCGAGCGCGCGCGCGCGTGCATGTGTGTGTGAGTGTGAGTATGAGTGTGTGTGTGTGTGAGTATGAGTGTGTGTGTAAGTGTGAGTATGAGTGTGTGTGTGTGTGAGTGAGTGTGTGTGTGCATGTGTGTGCGCGTGCGCGCGTGCATGTGTGTGTGAGTGTGAGTATGAGTGTGTGTGTGTGTGTGTGTGAGTATGAGTGTGTGTGTGTGTGAGTGTGAATGAGTGAGTGTGTGTGTGTGTGTGTGTGTGTGTGTGTGTGTGTGTGTGTGTGTGTGTGTGTGTGTGTGTGTGTGTGAGTGAGAACATGAGTGTGTGTGTGTGAGTATGAGTGTGTGTGCATGTGTGTGTGTATGTGTGTGTGTGCATGAGCGTGTTTGAGTGTATGTGCGTGTGCGTGTGTGCATGAACGTGCTTGAGTGTGTGTATGTATAATATGTGTGTGTGCACGCGCGTGTATGTGTGCGTGCATGCACGGGTGTGCACATGTGTACCTACGTATATGTGCATCCAATCCAATGCAATCCAATCTTCTTGTTTATAGCCCAGCTGACCGCAGAGGCCATATCAGGGCTGTCACCTGTAAAATTTTAAATCTCAAAATAAAACAGTGGAATTTATACAAATCAAAACGGGGTATATCAACTCCACTGTGATTCCCTGTATCAATAAAGCCAAAATCAGATTCCTTAAAACAACCTTGTTCATAGTGCCTAACTAAGACTTCTTCACGCATATCAGACGAAAAAACCCCGGAATGTCTCACAAACTTGAAAATGTTGTCTAACAGAACATTGCGTAAAATTTTTAACTTCCTGAGAGAGTCTGGCTTTTTTCGTCTGATATGAGCGAAAGTGGTATGGTTGGTCTCTAAGGACAAGGTTGTTTTAAGGAATCGGGTTTTGGTTTTATCTCGTTTTAAGTGTGATCGATGTGGGTTTTCCCACGACGCGGTGGCCGTCCTGGGTTGACCCTTATGGTCGGCCGGGGCGTCGATACAAGCAAGGACAGTTGAGTTGGTTTTATACCTCGTTTTAAACTGTACATAGTCGCACACTTTTAATACGAGTTTTAAAATGTGACGAGGTGATAGCTCTGACATGGCCTATGTGGTCGGCGGGGCTATAAGCAACATAATTGGATTGGATTGGCGTAAAATGGTCTTTGTGGAGTCTGCAGAAAAATGCTTGTGCCTAATATCCTGAACATTTTGACAATCCTGAAGCAGATGCTTGATGGTTACCCGCACATCACAAGTCACACACCCTTGTGTTCCCATACCTTTAAGCAAATGAATGCTAGTGATATAGGAGTGACCCCATGTGTATCCTTTTGGACATCATTCCTTCCTTTTGGTTTTTTTTGGTACACAAGGGAGGACTTCTTTCAAGATAGGGCGAATCTGGAAAAGTTTATTGACTGAGCATTATTTTCCTCTTGTCAGAGGACTGCACATAGCGTTTGCTTTTAGGTTTCAGATCTTTGTATGGCACCGTGGACCTTGATATCTCTTTCCCCTTTGCACACCCGGAGAGTTAGTCATTTCTTTTGTTTCCCTGGATAAAACCAAAATATCTGATTCCTCGAAACAAAGCCTCTTCGAAGTCCTCAAGAGATTCTGGAACACTGTAAGAAGGCACATCGGCAGACCCGTTTGCTAAAGTAACAATTTGTCCGAGAAATGGATAATTTTTTCTACTGTATCCAATCAAAGTTGTTCCATGTTCGATACAGATAAGATATTCAACTGTTGCTATTTCTCTGATGCTGCTCCTGACTTACAAGTAGATAATATTTTATCTATTCATTTATTTATTTATCATTTATTTATTTATTCATTCTTTTATATGGAGGATAATGGAATAAGCACTCATGTGCTTTTTTACATCCAGAACCCGTGTGTAAGCATTTTGTCAATTTTTTTCATCCGTTCCCACCGGCACACAATGGCTTACTCTTCCAAAAAGCGGAACAGGTTTTAACGTGTGGACTTTTGGGGGAAATGGAGTCTGCGCTGATGTTAACTCCAGGAGAAAATACCCCTTGAACGGGAATCGAACCCGGGTTGTCAGATTGAAAGTGCTATGTTCTAACCACTAGGCTATAGCAGTACTTGGGCAAGAAATGACCCATCAAGAAGTATTGCAGGCTATATATATACATTAAAAAAAACCCACTAAAGCAGCAGGTCCAGATAGATTCTCTGGGAAATTTTATCAATATGTAGCCCAGAAGCTGCATTATTCCTAAAACAAATACTTCCACAAGTTCAAATCCGGTAGTTTTTCACTTGAATTGTCAGAAGTAGTCATTCAGCCATTATTTAAGAAAGGTGATATAAATTCTCCGACAAGGATAGACGTAATCTCATGAAAAAATATGCAGAAAACAACTCTAGCTAATTATGAATAAATGTTTTTTCCTTATGAATAAAAGAAAACAAAGGACTAAGCGAAACCAAGGCAGAATTAAGACGCAATTTTATCACAACTGAAGCACAGGCAGAATTAAGGCTAATGTTATCACAATTGAAGCACAGGCAGAATTAAGTCGTAACTCTATCACAATTGAAGCACAGACAGAATTAAGACGTAATTTGATCACAATTGAAGCACAGGCAGATTTAAGACAATTTGATCACAATTGAAGCACAGGCAGAATTAAGACAATTTGATCACAATTGAAGCACAGGCAGAATTAAGACGTCATTTTATCACAACTGAAGCAGAGGAACGTAATTCTATCACAACTGAAGCACAGGCAGAATTAAGACGTAATTTTATCACAATTGAAGCACAGGCAGAATTAAGTCGTAACTCTTATCACAATTGAAGCACAGACAGAATTAAGACGTAATTCTATCACAATTGAAGCACAGGCAGAATAAAGACGTACTTTTATCACTTGGAAGCACAGGCAGAATTAAGACGGAAATTTATCACAATTGAAGCAGATGAAGAATTAAGACGTAATTCTATGACAATTGAGGCACAGGCAGAATTATGACGTCATTTTATCATTATTGAAGCACAGGCAGAATTAAGCCGTAATTTTATTACAAATGAAACACAGGCAAGAATTATGACGTAATTTTATGACATTTGAAGCACAGGCAGAATTATGACGCAATTTTTATCAGAATTGAAGTACAGGCAGAATTAAGACGTAATTTTTATTACAATTGAAGCACAGGCAGAATTAATATAGCTTCTATCCTTAATTTGGAAACAGCTTGCAAATTTTGAAAAGTTGTACCGTGCCTTTATAGATTTTAAGAAAGTATTCCACTTGGTCAATAGGTATTGTTGGCCTCTGTACTCAGAAAAAATACTATCGAAGAAAAAATGTACAATATTGTAAAAGTAAGGGACACTAAGAGAGGAAAACTCACTGATCTTTTTATGTGTCCTAGGTGACTGAAACAAGGAGAGATAATCATGTAGTCCGGTTTTATTATTGCTTTATATTAATGAGTTATCAGTTGAAATTGTTCAGAGGGGGAAAACGTGGTATATCTTTAACCCCAGACTAAACGCAAATGCTGATACTACTCTTGGCACATGATGTAGTACTGTCACCATATACAAAGACGGTCTGCAAACGCAATTGAAAATATCAAGTGTCACAGCAAAATGGCTAGGATTGATAGCTAATATTGAGATATCAAAAGTATATATATATATAATGCAACCCATATAAGGTCATCTGTCTTGATGCAGAAACATAATTATGAACAGTTTAGAGTACGTGCGTTTTTATACTGCTGGTTGCAAGGGTTGTATGCTTTTGTTTGGTCTTTAGCCTGGTATGGAAAAATATTATCTTTAAAGCGAAGTTTTATCAACATTTCATCCAACAATGCTACAGACAGATTATTGAAATCATTTTCACAGCTGTTCATATAGCACTGATGTTTCAAGAATACCTATTTCACTCAACATGACATAATCCCCGTCCCGTTGCTCCCTTTGACAAAGACAAATGGCCGGAATCAATTTTTTTTTTATACTTCAAACACACACATATACGCACGCACGCACGGACACAAACACACAGACAGACAGACACACACACAGACACGTGCACTCATGCACATACACATACACACACATACAGCACGTGCGCGCGCGCGCACACACACAAACACACACACACACTCATAGCACGCACAGACACACACCACACCACACACACACACACACACACACACACACACACACACACACCACACATATATACACACACACACACACACACACACACACATATATATATATATATATATATATATATATATATATACACACACACACACACACATATATCTATATATATATATATATATATATATATATATATATATATCCCCGAGCCGCCCTGGGGACTCCAACTCCCGATTTTTCCTCAGGGATGGTGTCTAAACACGACACCTGTGTGCATGCTGTTTTTTTAAATTTTTTATTTTAAAATAATGTTTGTCATCGGCTCCTACCGGCACACGATGGCCTGCTCTTCCAAAAGGCGGAACGGGGTTTTAACGTGCGCGCAAGATGTTCTGCGTGCGTTCGCACACGGGGCCTCAGTTTATAGTCTCATACGAACGACACGTAATAAGATAAAACCAAAACCCGATTCCTCAAAACCATTCTTGTACGTAGTAATCCACGATAACATCTTCACATCAGATGGATAAATCCGGATTCTCTCAGCAAGTTGAAAATGTTTGGTGGCACATCACAGAAAAGATTTCTGTGGAGTCTGCAGTGAAATTCTTGTGTGTAAGATATTCTGACAAGCTAATCCAAACCAATCATGTTGTTTATAGCCCCGCCGACCACACAGGCCATATCGGGGCTGTCACCTCGTCACATTTTAAAACTCATATTAAAATTGTGCCAATCCAATCCAATGATGTTGCTTAGAGCCCCGCAGACCGCACGTGCCATTATCAGGGCTGTCACCTCGTCATATTTTAAAACTCGTATTAAAACTGTGCAACTATATACAGATTAAAACGGGGTATAAAACCAACTCGACTGTCCTTGCTTGTATCGACGCCCTAGTCAACCATAAGGGTCAGCCCAGGACGGCCACCGTGTTGTGGGAAAAACCCACATCGATCGCACATAAAATGAGATAGAAGCTGACGCTTGATGGTTGTTTACACATCGCAAGTTACATATTGTGGAGTTCCGCCTTTGAGCAAATGAACAGGAGTATTATGAAGTGTGGCTTGTGGTATCCGCGATGAAAGAAAATGTACTGTAGACACTTTGAAATCTACACCTGTGGAACCCACAGCCAGAGACGATGATGCCGCTGAGGAGAATCGTGTTCAAATTTAGACGACCGAAAAATGGGCAACATATATTTTGAGTACTCCAATCCAATCTAATCCAATCCAATCATGGTGTTTATTGCCCCGCCGACCCACACAGGCCATATCGGGGCTGTCACCTCGTCAAATTAAAAATTCAATTAAAATTGTGCAACTATATACAGATTAAAACGGGGTATAAAACAACTTCACTGTCCCTGCTTGTATCGACGCCCTGGTCAACCACAAGGGTCAGCCCAGGACGGCCACTGCATCGTGGGAAAACCCACATCAATCACACTTAAAATGAGATAAAACCCAAACCAGATTCCTTAAAACAACCGTGTCCATAGAGACAAATATATCGCTTTCACTCATATCCCAACTATACCACTGTCACTCATATCAGACGAGGAAAAGCCCGATTCTCTCAGGAAGTTAAAAATGAATACTCTGCAGCTTATCAAGAAAACAAAGTGTACCTTTAAGAAGTGAGGTGCAGTTGTCTTTCATGTCAAAGTATAGCCAAGCTCTCGTTTTCCATCCCCAGGCTGACAATGCCGAACAGAACCAATTCTTTTAAGCTGGTTTACAAGAAGCTACTATATCCAAGTTCGAAAATTAATGTGCATGTTATGAAAGTTCGAGTTAAAGAAATTGCGAATGGCATGTGTCATCGGAAAACGTAGGCTACTGACCAGTGCAGACTGGGATAGGTCACCTGACTGGTGTGTTTCTTTGATATAATTTTATTTGACATAATTTTTGTATTTTTGAACCCACAAACTTATTTTTGGTAAAGCTACATCGCATATTTTAAAGTGCCATCTAGGATTTTCGAGCAGTTAAAATCTCTGAATCTAAAATGGTGCAGTCCAATCCAATCTTGTTTATAGCGTCGCCGACCACATAGGCCATATCAAAGCTGTCACTTTGTCAGTCATTTAAATATCAGATTTAAACTGTACAACTACATACAAATTAAAAGAGAGTTAAAACCAACTCTACTACGTTTCTTGTATCAACACCCTGGCCAACCATAAAAGGTCAACCAAAAACGGTCACCGCGTTGTGGGAGAAGTCATAACAACCACATAATACAAAATGACTGCAAAAAAACAAAAACCAGATTCCTTAAAACCACCTTGTTCTTAGGGACTATGGCATCTTCACTCATATAAGACGAAAAAAAGCCTGATCCTCTCACAAACTGAAAAATGTTTTCCCGCGGAAAATTGCTTAAAGGATAGGAAGTTTGAAGTAGAATTCTTGTGCGTAATAACCTGGACATTTCGACACTCCAGAAGCAGATGCCTGATGGTTATTTGCACATCACAAGTCACACACCATGGGGTTCCCCGATCTTTGAGCAAATGAACGTGAACGATATGAGAATGACCGTGTGTATCCTGGTGAGCACTGTTGCTTCCCTTCAGTTTCTGGTACACAAAGGGAAGACTTCCTTCAAGTTAGGACGAACCTGCAAAAAGTTTATTGTCTGTCTGAGCGTTCCATTCCTCTTGGCAGAAGGACTGCGCCTAATGGTTTATTATTATTGTTATCATTATTATTGTTTTATCATTATTTCTTAAATTTATTTTTGACCACTTTTAAGTCACAACAGATTTCTTTGCGTGAAATTCAGGATGCTCTCCCCGGGGAGAGCGCGTTGCCACAAGTGCAGCGCCTACCCATTTTTTTTTGTTTCTTTTTCCTGTCTGCAACTGTAGTTGTTTCCATATCAAGAGTTTTTTCCAGGGACAACCCCCTTGTTGCCGTGGGTTCTTTTACGTGCGCTAAATAATGATGTGTAACACACGGGACCTCGGTTTATTGTCTCATCATCGTTTGCTTTTAGGTTTCAGATCCATGTTCGGCAGGGTAGACTTTGAGATCTCTGACTTTGATATATATATATATATATATATATATATAGATA
>CM060349.1:9022827-9037827 GCA_030674155.1 Stramonita haemastoma
AGAGACGGAGAGCAATTTTATGGCATTAGTGATTACCTATTATTGTATTTAGAGAGACGGAGAGCAATTTTATGGCATTATCGATTACCTAGTATTTTATTTAGAGAGACGGAGAGCAATTTTATGCATTAGCAGTTACCTATTATTTAGAGAGACGGAGAGCAATTTTATGGCATTAGTGATTACCTATTATTTTATTTAGAGAGAGGGAGAGCAATTTTATGGCATTAGTGATTACCTATTATTTTATTTAGAGAGACGGAGAGCAATTTTATGGCATTAGTAGTTACCTATTATTTTATTTAGAGAGACGGAGAGCAATTTTATGGCATTAGTGATTACCTATTATTTTATTTAGAGAGACGGAGAGCAATTTTATGGCATTAGTAGTTACCTATTATTTTATTTAGAGAGACGGAGAGCAATTTTATGGCATTAGTGATTACCTATTATTTTTTTTAGAGAGACGGAGAGCAATTTTATGGCATTAAAGATTACCTATTATTTTATTTAGAGAGACGGCGAGCAATTTTATGGCATTAGTGATTACCTATTATTTTATTTAGAGAGACGGAGAGCAATTTTATGGCATTAGTAGTTAACTATCATTTAGAGAGACGGAGAGCAATTTTATGGCATTATTGATTACCTATTATTTTATTTAGAGAGACGGAGAGCAATTTTATGGCACTAACGATTACCTATTATTTTATTTAGAGAGACGGAGAGCAATTTTATGGCATTAGTAGTTACCTATTATTTTATTTAGAGAGACGGAGAGCAATTTTATGGCATTAGTAGTTACCTATTATTTAGAGAGACGGAGAGCAATTTTATGGCATTAGTAGTTACCTATTATTTAGAGAGACGGAGAGCAATTTTATGGCATTAGTGATTACCTATTATTTTATTTAGAGAGAGGGAGAGCAATTTTATGGCATTAGTAGTTACCTATTATTTTATTTAGAGAGACGGAGAGCAATTTTATGGCATTAGTGATTACCTATTATTTTATTTAGAGAGACGGAGAGCAATTTTATGGCACTAGTAGTTACCTATTATTTTATTTAGAGAGACGGAGAGCAATTTTATGGCATTAGTAGTTACCTATTATTTTATTTAGAGAGAGGGAGAGCAATTTTATGGCATTAGTAGTTACCTATTATTTTATTTAGAGAGACGGAGAGCAATTTTATGGCATTAGTGATTACCTATTATTTTATTTAGAGAGACGGAGAGCAATTTTATGGCATTAGTGATTACCTATTATTTTATTTAGAGAGACGGAGAGCAATTTTATGGCATAAGCGATTACCTATTATTTCATTTAGAGAGACGGAGAGCAACTTTATGTCATTCTTTAATGCCTTTCCTTGACACACTCCTGTTTTTTCGTGCTGCTGCTTAGTGAGGTAACTTAAATGGCAGTAAATGTAGATATGTATCGTGCAAGGATCGACATGTCTCACTCTGAAGTCTTGGCCAAAACAAGAAAACTAGCCTTTCTTGATAGATCTCGGATCGTACAATTTCTTATATTTTTATGTTTCCGCCATCCCTGTAGCATAACATAGTCGATGTTTGCTCACTTCCTTACTTTTGTTGATGATGACAGAAATTATTTAACAACAGCTCTGTTCCTGTTGACCCTACACCTTGGTTCATTAATAATGACAGGGAATGTGATTTATTTATTTATACCACTTTATGTCACAGCAGATTTCTCCGAGTGAAATTCGGGCTGCTCTCCCCAGGGAGACAGCGTCGCCACAAGTGCATCGCCTACCCATTTTGTTTTCTTTTTCTGTCTACAATTATATTTGTTTCCCTATTAGAGTGGCTTTTTTCCGCAGAATTTTGCTAGGGACAACCCCTTTGTTGCCGTGGATCTTTAACGTGCGCTAAATGTGTAACACACGGGACCTCGGTTTATTGTCTCATCGAAAGACTAGCACCCAGACCACCACTCATGATCTAATGGATGGGGGAAAAGTTTTGAGCCAAAACAGGAACCGAACCACCACCGCACTTTCCGACCTGGACTTTTCGCTTTCTAGACAGGCGAGTTACCTCTAGACCACCGATCCACCGATAAAGGTTCAGTCTCCTTTCAGTGGTTGTGCTTACTTTCGTTCTTGTGCAGGGACGTAGAAGTTAACCCAGGACCCACTCCTACAACTGATTAAAAAATTGTGCACAGAAATGCAAGAAGTATCAGAAATAAGATGCAATTGTTACATACAGGCAAGAAGTATCAGAAATAAGATGCAATTGTTACATACAGGCAAGAAGCATCAGAAATAAGATGCAATTGTTACATACAGGCAAGAAGTATCAGAAATAAAATGCAATTGTTACATACAGGCAAGAAGTATCAGAAATAAAATGCAATTGTTACATATGGGCAAGAAGTATATGAAATAAAATGCAATTGCTACATATGGGCAAGAAGCATAAGAAATAAAATGCAATTGTTACATATGGGCAAGAAGCATAAGAAATAAAATGCAATTGTTACAATCAGAAACCACAATATTGATATAATTACAGTATCAGAAACATGGCTTTCTGAAATGGACCACAGCAGTTCCATTCACCGACCAATTTTCACCAACCAATTTTCATCGACCAATTTTCATCCACCAGTTCGGTGTGACAGATCGCATGACCCACAGGGTGGGGTAGCTATTTATGTTAGAAATAATTTATACTGTAAAGTTTGGCCTGATTTGCTCGTCAATGATTTGGAAGCAGCATGGATTGAAACAAAATTAGACCAAACGAGTGTATTGATGGGATCCTCATTAATTTTAATTCAATTGTTTTGTACCACTTTCTGTCACAGCAGATTTCTCTGCGTGAAGTCATCGTCCACCCAACTCAACAGTTGATTACTCTAATCCAATTGAAAAGAACACAGATAACGCGAATAACAGGTTCCTTAAGTTAATCATTCTTGGAGACTTAAAACAAATTTCCAAGATACAGCTTCACTCTATTATTTTTAGTTAACGCTTCTAAATTGTTTTCAGCTTAAACAATTAATTAATGAACCTACTGGGATCACCGATTTAACACATTCTTGTTTAGATCTGATCATTACACAGAGTCCGAACCTAGTACACTCAATTGGAGTTCTGCCAGCTATCTGTAGTGACCACAGTGTTCCTTGTGCAACTGTCAGAAATACAATTACCAAAGAACAGCTATTTAAAAGAACTACAGCAAAGTAGAAAAAAAAATGTAATGTTATTGCAAGTTAATTGGGATGAAGTTATTCATGCTGAAACTCAAGTGCTGAGATGTTTTCAAAAATTTTAATGGATAAAGCGAAATATGTATACTAGTTCAAACTGTAACTGTTCGTCCCAATTATGCAGCCTTACCTTGGATGACAGATGAAATTAGAATGTTAATTGCTGAACGTAAGGTTATTTAATCCAATCCAATGATGTTGCTTAGAGCCCCGCCGACCGCACAGGCCATATCGGGGCTGTGTAGGGTTATTCACAGAACTGCTGAATTAACTAACACGCCTGGGTTCCTTTACGCCAGTTTCAGAACTATGTGAACTCTGTTCAAACAAAAAGAAGTCTTTGTTCCTCATATGATTGTGGAATCACAACGCAGGTAGTATATTTTGACATAATGAAAGTGTGTGTCTGGCACAAGGGACTTCTGAACAGGATGAAAGCATATGGTATACGCGGCAAATTATTAGACTTTTATTTTATCTTATCTATTTATTTATTCTTTTTATTATTATTATTTTTTTTTTACTATCTTTCAAATCGTACCCAAGCAGTAGTAATTAATGGGAATAAATCAGACTTTAAGACAATACTTGCTGGCGTTCCTCAGGGATCAGTCTTAGGTCCTCTTCTATTTCTAATTTTCATAAATGATATTGTGAACAATATAGAATCCGATGTAAGACTTCGCAGATGATACTAGCATGTCTTTAGCATTAAACGATTCTAACATTCGCGCCGAAACACTTAATTCCAATTTAGAAAAATATGGACTTTTAGGCCAAGTGCTGGAAAGTTAGCTTTAATGCAGACAAAACAGAACTGTTAATTTTTTCTCGAAAAAATAACACGATCCTGCCTTTCTCATTCGATTCAACCCACCTTCAAAATAAAAGTATGCACCAACACCTTCAGGACAATTGTAAATGGGATGTGCATATCAAAAGCATAATAAATACTTAACTATGTTGGTTTCACGCCTCAAAAGCTATAAACATAAACTTAATAGGAAGGCACTCGAAAGAATGTACAAGTCACTTATACTCTCTCGTTTTGACAACGCCAACATAGTAATGGACGACTGTACAGAAACACAATCTAAGTCATTGAAAATGTTGCAGCTTGATGCAATACGAACTATAGTAAGAGCTGTTCGCGACACACCTCATGAAAAATTGTACCAAGAGTCTGGACTCTGCACTCTGAAAGAACGAAGAACCAAACACAAACTCTGTTATTATCATAAAATGGTTAATGGTTTATGTCCCCAATACTTGTTGTTGCTATGATTCCAAAAGGCTGATGTTTTCAATGTATATTCTTATTTCTGATTCAAATCTATTTAAACCAAAATGTTAACCAAGACTTTCCGTACCGACAGATATGGATATGTTAATCGCGCACACACCAATCCAATCATGTTGTTTATAGCCCCGCCGACCACAGATGCCATATCGGGGCTGTCATCTTGTAAAATTGTAAATCTGGGAATAAAAATTGTGCAAATATATACAAATTAAGACAGGGTAGAAAATACAAATCTCTAATGCCGCTCCTTGTGTCAGTGTATTGGTCAACGATAAGGGTCAACCCAGGACGGACACCGCGTTGTAGGAGAAACCACATCAACATTATGAAATGAGATAAACTCCAAAACCAGATTCCTGAAAACAACATTGTCCTTAGTAACACACACACACACACACACACACACACACACACATGCACGCGCGCACACACACACACACGCACGCACGCACACACACACACACACGCACACACACGCGCGCGCGCGCACGCACACACACACTCTCTCTCTCTCACACACACACACACACTCTCTCTCACCGACTATTTCTCTCTCTCTCTCTCTCTCTCTCTCTCTCTCTCTCTCTCTCACACACACACACACACACACACACACACACACACACACACACACACACACACGCACGCACACACTCATACACACACAGACACACACAGACACACACAGACACACACAGACACACACAGACACACACACACACACACACACACACACACACACACACACACTGTGGCATTAAATTTTATTTTACTTAAAAAAATTATCCATATCTCCTTTGTTTTATTTTAAATGTATAGCTCAACGAGTTTCTAGTGCACAGACTGGTATTTTCCTTTTAATCATACATACAACTCTACAAAATAATGCACCTGCATAAGTATTTCACCTACTCCCCCTTCCCCCATTGAATGTCTAATATCACCTTTTAGTGAATAGACGTTAGAAACGAACCTACAAACAAGCGCAGAACCTTTCTCAGGAGAAAAGCCTATTCAAGACAGCTTCAACACAAGAACTTTATTTTATTTTATTTTATACCCCTTTATGTCACAGCAGATTTCTCTGCGTGAAATTCGGGCTGCTCTCCCCGGGGAGAGCCGTCGCCACAAATGTAGCGCCTACCTTTAAAAAAAAAAAATATATATTATATATATATTTACAGCCTGAGCCACCCTGGGGACTCTCCCCGTTTTTTCCTCAGGGATGGTGTCTAAACATGACACCTGTGTGCATGCTGGTTTTTTTGTTTTTTTTTATATAAATAATTTTGTCATCCGCTCCTACCGGCAAACAATGGCCTGCTCTTCCGAAAGGCGGAACGGGGTTTTAACGTGTGCGCAAGATGTTCTGCGTGCGTTCGCACACGGGGCCTCGGTTTATAGTTTCATCCGAATGAACGGAACATAATTTGCCAAAGGAGCATGAAAATGCAATGTTCCAGGAGCATGAAAATGCAATGTTCCTATCTCTGTGAGTGAAAAAAATAGCATTCTGACAACCTTTATGACCGTTTAGAAAAGTTGGTCTCCTGCATGCAAATGGATTATTCACAGTATCCCATCTTTAATGTGATTATAAAGCATGCTACACCAAGTCCTTTCATACCAATCTAATTCAATCCAATCATCTTGTTTATAGCCCCGCCGACCACACAGGCCATATCGGGGCTGTCATCTCGTCAAATTGAAAACTCAGATTAAAACTGTACAATTATATATAGATTAAAACGGGGGTATAAAACCAACTTTACTGTCCTTCCTTGTATCGACGCCCTGGTCAACCATAAGGGTCAGCCCAGGACGGCCATCGCGTTGTGGGAAAAAAACACATCAACCACACATAGTGAGATAAAACCAAAACCAGATTCCTTAAAACAACCTTGTCCTTAAAGACCGACTATACCACCTTCGCTCATATAAGTCCTTTCATACATAGGAAGCTATGATGTGAATGGCATCCTGTATTGAATTGTTTCATATTGTATACCCCTAAATCACAGCAGAGTTATTTTTGTAAAATTCGGGCTGCTCTCCCCGGGGAGAGCGCGTCGCCACATCAAGAGCAGTGCCACCCATTATTTTTTTCCTTTTCCTGTCTGCATATATATTTAATTTCTTACCAGCGGGGCTTTTACTACAAAACTTTGCCAGGGACAACTCTCTCGTTACTGTGGGCTCTTTTACGTTCAATAAATGAGTAGTGCACACGGGGCCTCAGCTAATCATCTCATTCAATAGACTAGCACCCAGACCATCACTCACGGTCTAGTGGATGGGGGAAAAGTTTCATGTACAAACTTACTTGAAACCCGAACTTTTCGCTCTCTAGGCAGGAACGTTACCTGTAGACCACCGATCCACTATCATACTGATACAAGTAACTCAAGGGTTTTCTGAATCATGGACTAAAAGAAAAGTGATGACATCATTGCGATATATATATTTTTTTTTGGGGGGGGGGGGGGGGGAGGGAGAGGTTAGACGTTTCTTGGTTGAAACCTAGTTTCATGGGCACAGCACAGCACGCTACTGTACTTTTCTCTCAGTGGTGATGGGTATTATCATATTATATCATTATTGTATTTGTTGCTTTTTTATTTTTACGTTTTATTGTTGTTTTTCTTTTTGACTTTGATATTTTCCTTCCTTTTTATATATCCAGTATGAATTGAAGTTTGGAGAAATTGTAACCCGATAATTTGTTTGACTGACCTTTCATAGGCTTTTTAAAGCTATTAAATAATGGTATTTGTGATATTGTAATTGATAAATTTGTTCGTTTGACATTTTATGAAGTTTTAAGCTCTAAATGTGTGCACACGCGTACGTGCATAAGTGCTCGTGTGGGCTCGTGTGGGCAATGCTTATTCAATGTACCATCTGGAAATAAAAATTTGACTTTGACTTTGAACTGTTTAGGTGTATAATTATTGTGAAGAAGACCTAACCCACAAGATTTTTAAAATGATTTTTATCCATGATTTAGATTATTATTCATTTAAAAGTTATGACTGTTGTTCTTTGAGGCTGCTAACAAACGTGGTCGAATGGTTGTCAAACTATGCTTGCTTTATAACAAGTTTTTGTTTCATGTGAACACAGATTTTCTCCCTAGAAAAATATTTTTACTTGCGATCTCTCCGGTCTGTTATTCTCCATGTAAAATACATCGGCAAGACGAATATCCAATCAAATCAATCTTTTTGTTTATACCCCAGCCGACCACAAAAGCCATATCAGGGCTGTCACCTGATTGAATTTTTAATCTCAAAATAAAACTGTGCAACCATACAGAGATTAAAACGGTCCAATCCAATCATGTTGTTTAAAGCCCCGCCGATCACAAAGGCCATATGGGAGCTGTCACCTCGTCAAATTTTAAAACTCGAAACCGGGTAAAAAATCCACTCTTCTTTTCTTCCATGTATCGACACCCTGGCCAATTATAAGGGTCAGCCCAGGACAGTCACGGCGTTGTGGGAAAAACCACATTAACCACGCATAAAAATAATGAGATAAAACTCAAACCAGATTCTTTAAAACCAACCTTGATTATGTAGGCTAAAACCTATATTTGTGCAGAAAATACTAATTTAGGCTCGAACCTATATTAGTACAGAAACATTATTATCTAGGCTCAAACCTATGTTAATTCAGGAACGTGATCATGTTGGCTAGAAAATATGTTAGTACAAAAAAATAATGATGAAGGTTCAAACTTCTATTAGTATAAAAATATGATTATGTACACTCAATCGCGATAGTACAGAAATATAACTATATAAGCTCAAACCCATATCAGCACAGGAACATGACTGTGTAGGCTGTGACCCATATTAGTATAAATAGCTATGTACTAAATTCTTTAAAAGTATAGAAATTTTATTATATAGGCTCAAACAGATATTAGTACAAAATATCAGGCGAACTCAAATTTATTAATACAAGAACATGATTAAATAGGATCAAACCCATGTTAGTACAGGAAAATAATCATGTAGGTTCAACCTACATTAGTACAAAAATACGAGAATGTAGGATGGAACTTTTATTAGCAGGGAAACGTAACCCAGGCTTTAACCTCTATTAGGACAGAAATATAACGCAGGCTTAAACCTATATCAGTACAAAAATATAATGCAGGCTTAAACCTAAATTAGCACAAATATATAACGCAGGCTTAAACCTAAATTAGTACAGAAACAACGCAGGATTAAACCTAAATTAGTACGAAAATATAACGCAGGCTTAAACCTAAATTAGTACGAAAATATAACGCAGGCTTAAACCTAAATTAGTACGAAAATATAACGCAGGATTAAACCTAAATTAGTACGAAAATATAACGCAGGCTTAAACCTAAATTAGTACGAAAATATAACGCAGGATTAAACCTAAATTAGTACGAAAATATAACGCAGGCTTAAACCTAAATTAGTACGAAAATATAACGCAGGCTTAAACCTAAATTAGTACAAAAATATAACGCAGGATTAAACCTATGTAAGTACAAAAAATGATGCAGGATTAAACATGTATTAGTACAGAAACATAACGCAGGATTAAACCTATATTAGGACAAAAACACAATGCAGGCTTAAACCTATATTAGGACAAAAACATAATGCAGGCTTAAACCTATATTAGGACAAAAACATAATGCAGGCTTAAACCTATATTAGGACACAAACATAACACAGGCTGTAACCTATATTAGTACAGAAACATAACACAGGCTGTAACCTATATTAGTACAGAATCATAACACAGGCTGTAACCTATATTAGTACAGAATCATAACACAGGCTGTAACCTATATTAGTACAGAAACATAACATAGGTTCAAACTATTAGTGCAGAAACACAACGCAGGCTCATATTAGTACAGAAAAAATAATGCAGGATCATATTAGTACAGAATTTGTACAGAACACAGGATTAAACCTGTATTAATACAAAAATATAATGCAGGCTGTAACATATATTAGTGCTGAAACATACCGAAGGCTCAAACGTATATTAGTACACAAAACATAATGCAGGCTGTAACCTATATTAGTACAGAAATATAATACAGGCTCAAACCCGTATTAGTACATAAACACAACGCAGGCTCAAACCCATATTAGTACAGAAACATAATACAGGCTTAAACCTATGTAAGTACAAAAACGTAATTATGTAAGCTCAAACCTTTAGTACAGAAACATGATAATGTAGGATCAAGATTATGTTAGTACAGAAATATTTTATAAAGGCTCAAACGTATATTAGTGCAAGAACATATTATAGGCTAAAACCTGCTACTATATGAACATGATTATAATAGGCTCAAGCTTACATTTAAACAGGAACATAATGCATGCTCAAACCTATATAAGTACAGAAACATAACGCAGGATCATATTAGTACAGAAACATAACGCAGGATCATTATTAGTACAGAAACATAACATAGGATCATTATTAGTACAGAAACATAACGTAGGATCATTATTAGTACAGAAACATCACGTAGGATCATTATTAGTACAGAAACATCACGTAGGATCATTATTAGTACAGAAACATAACGCAGACTCATATTAGTACAAAAACATAACGCAGGCTGTAACCTATATTAGTACAGAAACATAACATAGGCTGTAACCTATATTAGTACAGGAACATAACGCAGGCTCATATTAGTACAAAAACATAACGCAGGCTGTAACCTATATTAGTACAGAAACATAACATAGGCTGTAACCTATATTAGTACAGAAACATAACACAGGCTGTAACCTATATTAGTACAGAAACATAACACAGGCTGTAACCTATATTAGTACAGAAACATAACACAGGCTGTAACCTATATTAGTACAGAAACATAACACAGGCTGTAACCTATATCAGTACAGAAACATAACACAGGCTGTAACCTATATTAGTACAGAAACATAACATAGGCTGTAACCTATATAAGTACAGAAACATAACGCAGACTCATATTAGTACAAAAACATAACGCAGGCTTTAACCTATATTAGTACAGAAACATAACATAGGCTGTAACCTATATTAGTACAGAAACATAACGCAGACTCTTAGTACAAAAACATAACGCAGGCTGTAACCTATATTAGTACAGAAACATAACATAGGCTGTAACCTAATATTAGTACAGAAACATAACACAGGCTGTAACCTATATTAGTACAGAAACATAACACAGGCTGTAACCTATATTAGTACAGAAACATAACACAGGCTGTAACCTATATTAGTACAGAAACATAACACAGGCTGTAACCTATATCAGTACAGAAACATAACACAGGCTGTAACCTATATTAGTACAGAAACATAATGCAGGCCCAAACCTATATTAGTACAGAATCATAACACAGGCTGTAACCTATATTAGTACAGAAACATAACACAGGCTGTAACCTATATCAGTACAGAAACATAACACAGGCTGTAACCTATATTAGTACAGAAACATAACACAGGCTGTAATCTATATTAGTACAGAAACATAACACAGGCTGTAACCTATATTAGTACAGAAACATAACACAGGCTGTAACCTATATTAGTACAGAAACATAACACAGGCTGTAACCTATATTAGTACAGAAACATAACACAGGCTGTAACCTATATTAGTACAGAAACATAACACAGGCTGTAACCTATATTAGTACAGAAACATAATGCAGGCTGTAACCTATATTAGTACAGAACATAACACAGGCTGTAACCTATATTAGTACAGGAACATAAAGCAGGCTCATATTAGTGCAGAAACATAACGCAGGCTCATATTAGTATAGAAACATAACGCAGGCTCATATTAGTGCAAAAACATAATGCATGCTCAAATCTGTATTACTAAAAAACAGGAACAATGCATGCTCAAACCGATATTAACACAGAAACATAACGCAGGCTCATATTAGTACAGAAACATAACGCAGGATCATTATTAGTACAGAAACAATGCAGAATGTAACCTATATTAGTACAGAAACAATGCAGATTGTAACCTATATTAGTACAGAAACAATGCAGACTGTAACCTATATTAGTACAGAAACAATGCAGACTGTAACCTATATTAGTACAGAAACAATGCAGACTGTAACCTATATTAGTACAGAAACAATGCAGACTGTAACCTATATTAGTACAGAAACAATGCAGACTGTAACCTATATTAGTACAGAAACATAACGCAGGCTCATATCAGTACAAAAACATAACGCAGGCTGTAACCTATATTAGTACAGAAACATAAAGCAGGCTGTAACCTATATTAGTACATAAACATAACGCAGGCTCATATTAGTACATAAACATAACGCAGGCTCATATTAGTACATAAACATAACGCAGGCTCATATTAATACAAAAAACATAACGCAGGCTTAAACCTATAAAAGTACAAAAATATAACGCAGGCTTAAACCTAAATTAGTACAGAAACATAACGCGGGCTTAAACCTAAATTAGTACAGAAACATAACGCGGGCTTAAACCTATATTAGTACAGAAACACAATACAGGCTTATATTAGTACAGAAACATAATGCAGACTGCAACCTATATTAGTACAGAAACATAATGCAGGCTGTAACCTATATTAGTACAGAAACATAACGCAGGCTGTAACCTATATTAGTACAGAAACATAACGCAGGCTGTAACTTATATTAGTACAAAAACATAACGCAGGCTGTAACCTATATTAGTACAGAAATACAACACAGGCTGATATTAGTACAGAAACATAACGCAGGCTGTAAACTATATTAGTACAGAAACATAACGCAGGCTCAAACTCATATTAGTACGAAAACATATCGCAGGCTTAAACCTATATTAGTACAGAAACATAACACAGGATTATATTAGTACAGAAACATAACGCAGGCTGTAACCTATATTAGTACAGAAACATAACGCAGGCTGTAACCTATATTAGTACAGAAACATAACGCAGGCTCATATAAGTGCAGAAACGTAACGCGGGCTCAAACCTGTATTAGTACAGTAACATAATGCAGGCTCATATTAGTACAGAAACATAACGCAGGCTCATATTAGTACAAAAACATAACGCAGGCTCATATTAGTACAGAAACATATCGAAGGATCATTATTAGTACAGAAACATAACGCAGGCTCATATTAGTACAAAAACATAACGCAGGCTTAAACCTATAAAAGTACAAAAATATAACGCTGGCTTAAACCTAAATTAGTACAGAAACATAACGCAGGCTTATATCAGTACAGGAACATAAGGCAGGCTCATATTAGTACAGAAACATAACGCAGGCTTATATCAGTACAGGAACATAATGCAGGCTCATATTGGTACAGAAACATAATGCAGGCTCATATTAGTACAGGATCATAACGAAGGCTCATACCAATATTAGTACAGGAATGAAATATGTATGGTCAAACCAATATTAGTACAAACACTAATCGTGTTGGGTCAAACTAATATTAGTTCAGAAATATAGTTATGTAGGCTCGAAACAGTATCATTAGAAATATAATTATGTAAGCTCAAATGCATATTATTACAGAAATATTATGTAGGCTCAAAGCTATATTATATATATATCTATATATCTATATAATTATGAAGGCTCAGTCCTATATCAGTACAAAAATATAATTATGTAGGCTGAAACCTATATTATACAGAAATACAATTATGTAAACTCAAATGTATAGTAATACAGAAAACTGATCATGTTGACTGAAGCCATTTTAGTGCAGAAATGTAATCACATGGGCTCAAACTTGTATTAGTAGAGAAATTATTGAAATGGAAGAATCTCTGAAAGCTCATTCTTTGCAAACGATATAAAAAAGGCTCCCTAGGACCTCTATGTCTGTTATTTCACCCAGTGAAAGGGAAGGAAATCTGGCCAGCAATAAAGAGAAGACTAGTAATTTTCAGATTTGGGGGGGGGGGGTCTACAATAAATTACACGAGATTACCGCCTTTTTCAGAATCTTTCTGTATTTTAACATCATTTTGACTTAGGGTTCTTTTTTTTCTTGCGTTGTAATTTTTTTTCACATCCATAATCTTGTCATTTTTTTTCATGATATACTATCATTTTATTATGTGTCGTTGTACCTTTAACACCTTTGGGCTTCTTCAGGGTGCGAGTTCCCGCTTGATTTATATGATTGCAATGGGAAGATGTGTGAGTTCCCGCTAGATTTATATGATTGCAATGGAGAGATGTGTAGGTTCTCTTTGATTTATATGATTGCAATGGAGAGATGTGTAGGTTCCCGCTTGATTTATATGATTGCAATGGAGAGATGTGTGGATTCTAGCTTGATTTATTTGATTGCAATGGGGAGATGTGTAGGTTCCCGCTTGATTTATATGACTGCAATGGAGAGATGTCCGGATTCTAGCTCGATTTATATTATTGCAATGGGGAGATGTGTGGGTTCCCGCGTGATTTATATGATTGCAAATAGGGAGATGCGCGTGTTATAGCTTGATTGCAATAGGGAGATGTGTGGGTTCCCGCTTGATTTATACGATTGCAATGGGGAGATGTGTGGATTGCCGCTTGATTTATATGATTGCATTGCACTATAAATTCACTGTGCAACGAATGGCTTATTTTGTGAGTATTTTTACACGCCCACATCTGCAAGTTGTTTTACTGTTAAATTTTTAAGTATCCTAAGCTTTTTTCCTCCTGGAAATAAAATCTTAAATCTTCCTAATATTTTTCTCGGCTTTATGACAACAGATGATACAGATATAAAAGATATTTTCAAAAATGAACATTTTTTGGGGTGAAAAACCAGCAATGCAGAGATAAAACCGAAATTTTTGGGAGGGGGTTGAAAACCATCAATGCAGAGATAACTAGAAATTTTCAGAAAGATGACCAGTGTTACGACCCGGAGCTGACAGCAAAGATGACCTACAACCCTCAGAACAACACCTTGAGTACTGTGACTACCAACACAGGGGATAGCCGACCTATATTATTTATTCTTTTATTTATTCTGTTATATGGAGGATAATGGAATAAGCACTCGTGTGCTTTTTTACATCCAGTCCCCATGTGTATGCTGTTCTGTAAATATCTGTTCCCATCGGCACACAATGGCCTACTCTTACAAAAAGCGGAACAGGATGTAACGTGTGCACAAGATGTTCTGCGCGCGTTCGCACACGGGGCCTCGGTTTATAGTCTCATCCGAAGGACTTTTGGGGAGAGTGGAGTCAGCACTGATGTTAACTCCGGGGGGAAAATCCCCTCGAACGGGAATCGAACCGGGTGGTCAAATTGCGAGCGCAATGTTCTGACCACTAGGCTATCCCGTCCCCATCTTCAGAAAGACAGTATCATAGCAGGTCTAATCTAAGCAGCAGACC
>CM060349.1:9040327-9045327 GCA_030674155.1 Stramonita haemastoma
ACATCAACGTCATCTGACGTAGCCCCCACATCAACATCATCTAACAGAGCCCCCACATTAACGTAACATAAACATAACATAAACGTCACCTGACGTATCCACCACATCAAAGTCACTTACCTTAAAGAAAAAAGAACTACACAACTATACATACGCGCGGACATCACTTTGTTTTTTGACACCACAACTTGCGTCGTGTCGTGTCGCGTCGTATCAAGTCATTTTTAACACCTGTGGACAAATTTAGTTTTATGTTAAACACTCTCCACTAAATGTGTCAAAATTTATTTTATTATTTCCAGATGGTACACTGAATAAGCATTGATTTACATCAAGCCATCTATCTAGGAAGATCAACAAAAAACCTCCAGAGGCAGTGTGTGTGTGGGGGGGGGGGGGGGGGGAGGGGGGGGAGGGTGAGCTGCTCGGTGGCTGTGATTGGCTGATACGCTGGGACTTTAACACAAGGAAAGACAAACCCACACGTGACTTTGTATTGCCCTACGAGTCCTGTGCTGTCACCAACGCATGGCAATATTAATTTGACAATATTAATTTCACGGTGGATCGGTAGTCGTAAGTTATAAACGCACTTTCTTGGAAGACGAGAAGTGGGGGTTGAATTCCCATTTGTGCCTGAGCTCCCCCCACCCCCCTCTCCCCATCCATAAGAGCTCGAGTGGTGGAAAGGGAAAAATGCCGTGATTGAAAGTAAAATTATATAATGCAACGAAATAGTACAATACAATGCATGCAATATAATAGAACACAGTACAATGCAATGCTATACATTTTACAATACACTTGGACAACTGATGTAAGGGGGGGGGGAGGGGCCCTCATGATCATGATAGCCGGGAGATCGAGCCACTCCGAAGGCACCATTCAAGGGGATTGTTCCCTCGGAATTATCAGAACTAACCCTACTCCTCCCAGAATCCTTCGGTTGAGACTATAAACCAAGCTCCCGTGTCCAAAACATACGTCCCCGCATTCCGGAAGTGTAGGCTACCTTATGCCGGTAGGAGCAGATAACTAAAGAAAAAAAACCCCACCGGCATAGCACACTAGTTTCCTGTTTGGACATCATCACCGAAGTCAGAATGCAGCTACCTTAATGTGGGTATCCCCCCCCCCCCCCCCCCCCACCAAAAGAAAACCAAACCCGATCACATACGCATAAAACCTTGATACTGCTGAGCCTAAAAGCTCTAGCTGAGGAATGAAAAAAAAACCCCTGAGAATCTGTCAAAAGCATGCGCAAATTTCCAATCTTTTCTGTCAAAAACAAGTTGCAAAAAATAATTGTGAATAATGAAACAATCATGTTGATACGACCCTGATCTCAAAACTTCATAACAATAAAATGATGAGCTTACAACGCTCACAGCTTTACGTAAACGACAACTGTGCCACTATCAATAATCAGCTCCATTCGGCTATTGTATTTTTTTTAAAAACGCTGTGATCCACTGCCAACCCCATTCAGTCAATCAAACACTTCAGGTTTAAAGAAAGGGGGCAGTTGGATCTTAACAAAACTCATCGCTGTTGTAACGATTATGTACTAATCACTATCGCTGTCAACAAGAATATTCGCGAAAATCTTAAATTAAGCCAAAAAACAAAAAAAAAGTACACAGAAACTTACATTGTGGCACAAGCCCTACCGCGCCATCTTGTCGCAAAGAATTGTGGGATTGGGAATATAGACAAAGACCACGCGCAGTGGTTGGGGTATGTGTGTGTGTGTTGGTGGGGGAAAGGTGGGGGTTGCACGTGGATGACACGCGAAAACTACACGTGAAATTTGTCCATCGGGGCTTTAGCAGTTTGTGATAACACATTGAAGTTTAAGACCATTGTTGCTGACCCAATTATTCACAGTGTGTGTGTGTGTGTGTGTGTGTGTGTGTGTGTGTGTGTGTGTGTTTGTGTGTTTGTGTGTGTGTGTTTGTGTGTGTGTGTGTATGTGTGTGAAGAAACCAGTTTCAGGTTCTGTGTTTCTTATTGCTTTTTTTTTGGGGGGGGGATAATTTTCAAATTAAAAGATATTTCTCCACTGAGGATTGGGGGGGGGGGGGGGGGGGGGGTTAGGGGGGAAGGGGGGCTGTCAGTGATAAATAGCATCTCTACTTTTTTTAAAAATCTCTGCTGGAAACCACCTCTTTTCTATGCCTCTCTTTATTTCTACCTTGTCCTTTTTATTCCTGTCACCTCCTTCTCGTCTGTTTTTTTTCTTTTGCCTTTCCGGATCCATTTTCCTGCTCTTTTTTTAGGGTCCAGAAAGACTTAAAAGACAATTCTCTTCCACACCAAAGTTGGATGTGCTGGGTCTGACTTGTCAGGCGCTGAACGGCAACCTAACGTATTTTCGCTCATATGACAGACCACAATAGTTGCTGTCTGAGTGTTCGATGAAGAAAAAAAAAGAAGAAACAGCCACAGTACAAACTAGCTCAGCCTGCCCCTTTTCCAATGCTACCCCACCCCCACTTCCCGAAATATGCCTTAGCATAAAATCTGAAAATGAAATCTTTCCTTTGTTTTCAAAAGAAAAGAAAAATGTATGTACTTTGACTCTCAGTGCCCTGTATTTAGTTGTCAATTGCACTTGAGGGCCTACTCTTCCGACAGATGGAACAGGTTTTAATATGTGCGTAAGACATTTCTGCACGTGTTTGCACTCGGGGACACCCAGTAAATAGTCTGAACGGGAGGACTTTCAGGGAAGTGGAGTGGGTACTGATGTTAATACCAAGGGGAAAATCCCAATGAACGGGTGCCTTTGGTTGTGGCTCGAACTCGGGGTGTGGTCAGATCACAAGTACAACATTCTAACCACATGGCTATCCCACCCCACGTTTTGTTCAAATCAAACCTTTATAAAGACTTTGAAAGCTCAGGCTGTATTGTGTTGTGGTTTTTTTTGGGGGGAGGGGTCAGAGTTAAACGGTGTGGCAGAACTGAACGTGAGTGCGTGGAAGAAGATAGGTAACATTTAAGACAATGGTTTTAAGCGTGAAGAACCCATTTTTTCGATACAGCAAAGTTTTTCAATCCTGAGTCCTGACTCTCTGTCTGTCTCTCTCTCTCTCTCTGTCTCTCTCTCCGTCTCTGTCTCTCTGTCTCTGTCTCTGTCTCTCTCTATCACAAACCCGTTCCGCTTTTTAGAAGAGGTCATTGTGTGCTGGTGAGAACGAATGACAAAATTTACAAAACTGCATACACACAGGGACTGGTTGTAAAAAAGCACATGGGTGCTTATCCCGCTATCCTCTAAAGAAAAAAATGAATAAAATAAAATAAAAACAAATAAAATGATCTCTCTCTCTCTCTCTTCTCTCTCTCTCTCTCTCTCTCTCTCTCTCTCTCTCTCTCTCTCTCTCTCTCTCCTCTCTCTCTCTCTTCTTGCTGTCTCTTCTATTTTACTGTAATGTACTTAATCATAATCAATGTATCTGTCTTGATATTAATGTTTAAATCAGTTGGGGATTATGTGTTTACTGAACACGCAATTATATCTTTTCTCAAAAAAAAAAATGTAATCAATGTATCTCTTTTTTTTTTTTAATGTTCAGGTCAGTTGAGGATTGTAATATTGAATACACGTATATATCCTTTTTGTAAAAAAATGTAATTATAGGTTTAACTCTTGTTGTCGTTTTTGTAGTTGAGTATTTTGTGTTTTTTGTTTTGCTGGTGTTTGTGTGTGTGTGTGTGGGGGGGGGGGGGGGGGGGGGCGTGTGTGTGTTCTTTTTTTTTTTTTGGTTTTTGTTTGTTTTGTTGATAGGCCCTAATCAGGACAAAGATTGCTGAAAAAATAGATGTGAATGCTTATTCTGTAACTTCATCAAAAATGAAGATCATTCATTCATTCATTCATTCATTCATTCATTCTCTCTCTCTCTCTCTCTCTCTCTCTCTCTCTCTCTCTCTCTCTCTCTCTCTCTCTCTCTCTCTCTCTCTCTCTTCTTCTTCTTCTTCTTCTTCTCTCTCTCTCTGTCTCTCTTCTCTTCTCTTCTCTTGTCTTGTCTTACACACACACACACACACACACACACACACACACACACACACACACACACACATTCTGGATACAGACCAGAGAGAAAAAAATCCAAGACAATGTCCAAGGATTGTGTCCTCCTCTCGCCATACTAGCTAAGAAACACTCTGTTTGATTGGATGAAAAGCGACCAATCACTCTCCTGGCCAGCCAGACAGGAAATGGCCCCTCAACAGGCATTCTGGGATACCCCTTCAAGGCAAGGTGCAAGCTGATTGGCTGTCTTCCGGTCACGTAGGAGTTAGGCCCCTTCTTTGTAGGGGTCTAGTACCAGGAATCAATGGACATCTGTGTTAGCCTGTTTTGTGGTGTCACTGTTTTCACTTGGGGGAGAGAAAAATGGATCTTTGTATTGACTTGGGAAAGGATACACAGAGAGAGAGAGAGAGAGAGAGAGAGAGAGAGAGAGAGAGAGAGAGAGAGAGAGAGAGAGAGAGAGAGACAGACAGACAGACAGACAGACAGACAGACAGAGAGACAGACAGACAGACACACAGACACACAGACACACAGGCAGACAGACATCTGTGTTAGCGTGTTTTGTGGGTGTCACTGTTTTCACTTGGAGAAAGGAGAATGGACTTTTGTATTGACTTGGGAAAGGATACACAGAGAGAGAGAGAGAGAGAGAGAGAGGAGAGAGAGAGAGAGAGAGAGAGAGAGAGAGAGAGAGAGGAGAGAGAGAGAGAGAGAGACAGATAGACAGACAGAGAGAGAGAGAGAGAGACAGACAGACAGACAGACAGACAGACAGACACACAGACACACAGGCAGACAGACATCTGTGTTAGTGTGTTCTGTGGTGTCACTGTTTTTACTTGGGGGGGGGGGGAGAAGAAGAATGGACCTTTGTATTGACTTGGGAAAGGATACAGAGAGAGAGAGAGAAGAGAGAGACAGAGACAGAGAGACAGAGAGACAGAGATCTGAG
>CM060349.1:9050327-9051620 GCA_030674155.1 Stramonita haemastoma
CCTGACCAATCATAAGGGTCAGCCCAGGACGGTCACCGCCTTGTGAGAAAAACCACATCAACTATACATAAAATTAAGATAAAACAAAAACCCAGATTCCTTAAAAACAACCTTGTTCTTAGTGACTAACATATGGACAATATGTTCAACATCCTGAGAGAGTCGAGCTTTTTCCCCTTCGATACACTGCCCTAGTGATCTGACGGCCCAGATTCGGGGACGGGATAGCCTAGTAGTCAAAACATTGCGCTCGCAATTTGACGACCCGGGTTCGATTCCCGTTCGAGGAGATTTTTCCTCTGGAGTTAACATCAGTGCTGACTCCACTCTCCTCAAAAAGTTCTTCGGATGAGACTATAAACCGAAGCCCTGTGTAGAACGCACGCAGAACATCTTGCGCACACGTTAAATCCTGTTCCGCTCTTCATAAGCGTAGGCTGTTTTGTGCCGGTGGGAATAGATGACAACATTTACAAAACTGCAAACAGACATGGACTGGATAGAAAAAAAGCACACGAGTGTTTATTCCATTATCCTTTAAAAAAAGAAAAAAGAAAATTAAAAAATGAGATTTGAGCCATCACAGAGACGAGAAATTTTCTACCTGGAGTTAACATCATCACTGAATCCACTCCCCCCTGAAAGTCCTTCAGATGAGACTATAAGCCCAAGAACTGTGTACGAAAGCACGCATACGTTTTTGGGTACACTTTAAAACCCGTTCCAACCTTCAAAAGAGTAGGCCATCGCTTGCCAGAATATGGGAATGATGAAAAATTGACCACAAAACCCCATGTATGCATACTGGTGTAGTGTTTAGACGTCATCCCTGAAGTCGTATTATGGCTACCTTAATGGTGGGTAAAAACCCACCCAGTCGTTTACGCAAAATCTCACCAATCTCGGAACTTTAGCCGAGGAAGGAAGAGAAGAAATCCCAAACTAAAATAAAAAAAAGTTGTATCACTGGTAAAAAGCTAAAGGTGTCCCATGACCTGTGTGGTCGTAGGGGAGCGAGGCGTCAGAGACCTCAGCTTCTCTAGGGGCCAGCATATTGAGGGCAGTGGCGCCCATCTCCTCTCCCTCGCTGCTTTACCTTCCCTGACCCTAAAGAGGGCAGGTGCCCATTTACAGCTGGGTGAACTGTGTGTGTGTGTGTGGGGGGGGGGACTGTACTGAAGTCAAGGAGCGCAAACGGTCACCCATCCACTTGGTAACTACGCACGATGCTGCTGAACTTGACTGGGGAAAAGCGAGCTCTCTGACCACTGAGCTATCCGTCACCCTGTATTA
>CM060349.1:9051720-9099220 GCA_030674155.1 Stramonita haemastoma
TTTTTAATTTTTTGTATTTTTGTACTTTGTACCACTTTATGTCACAGCAGATTTCTCTGCTTGAAATTCGGGCTCCTCTGCTCTCCCCGGGGAGAGCGCGTCGCCACAAGTGCAGCGCCTACGCTTTTTTTTGTCTTTTTCCTGCATGCAACTGTATTTGTTTCCCTATCAGAGTGGCTTTTTTTCTACAGAATTTTGCCAGGGTCAAACCCCTTGTTTGCCGTGGGTTGTTTTTACGTGCGCTAAATCTGTATAATCTGTGTACAGTTTGTACAGGGATTTTTTCTGAGATGTAAATTTGACGAGGTGACAACGCCGATATGACCTCTGTGGTCGACGGGGCTGTAAACAAGAAGATTGGATTGGATTGGATGAGTGTGATGGATGGCCCTGTGGTGTGTTGCAGATGCTGGCTCCCTCCCCCCATCTGAAGAATGCCCCCCGGCCACTTCCAAGCTGACTGTGCGCAAGAGGAAACCCGCTTCGGAACTCAACAAGCCCAAGATGAAGAGGTAATGGACACTGAAGAAGAAAAAAAAACTATAAAAAAAAGACAAAATAAATCTTACCACTCACCTTCACCTTGAAGCATGTTTTCGTCAGGAATTAGGGTTTGCTGACTCTGAAGAAACTAGAAAAAAGTTCAATTTTTACATGTGTGCACAATGTTCTGTATGTATTCACACACGGGACCTTGGTTTATAGTTTATCACCAGATGTATGTGTGTGTGTGTATGTGTGTGTGCGTGCGTGCATGTGGGGGGTGGTGGTTAATTTATTCTTTTAATATCAAGGATAATTGAATAAGCAATCATGTGCTTTTTTACATCTAGTCCCGTGTGTATGCAGCTTTGTAAATCTGGGCGTCTGTTCCCACCGGCATGCAATGGCCTACTCTTACAAAAAGTGGAACAAGATTCAACGTTTTAACATGTGTTCAAAATATTCTGTGTGCCATTCACACACGGGACCTTGGTTTATAGTCTCAGCTGAAGTACATTCAGGGAAGAGGAATCTGCTCTGATGTTAACTCCAGGGGGGGACAAAATCCCCTTGAATGGGTGTCTTGGTGATAGCTGAAACCTGGGATCAATCCTGGATCATCGGATCACTTTAGATATAGTGCTATATAAATTCCATGTATTATTGTTATTATTATTATTATTTTTTTTATTATTATTATTATTATTATTATTACTATTATTATCATAGATCCCATCCCATACTATAGGTTTAAGATTGGGGTTACTTTTTATTATTGAAATAGACATATGCATTAAGCAACTGTATTCATAATAATGGGGGACGGGATAGCCTAGTAGTCACAACATAGCGCTCGCAATTTGACAACCCGGGTTTGATTGCCATTTAAGGAGATCTTTTCTCCTGGAGTTAACATCAGTGCTGACTCCACTCTCCCCAAAGTCCTTCGGATGAGACTATAAACCGAGGCCCCGTGTGTGAACACACGCAAAACTTGCGCATGTTAAATCCTGTTCCGCTTCTTGTAAGAGTAGGCCATCGTGTGCCAGTAGGAACAGATGACATTTACAAAACTGCATACACATGGGGACTGGATGTAAAAAAGCACAAGAGTGCTTATTCCATTATCCTCAATATAAAAGAATAAAATAAATATATTAAAAAAATTCACTATCCCCAAGCTGAGTTTAAGCAGCACCAAGTTTGGTTACCAAGTAGATAGGTGACCATTTGTGTGCCTTGGCTTCAGTACAGTCCCCAGTTCACCCAGCTGTAAATGGGTACCTACCCTCTTTAGGGTCAGGGAAGGTAAAGCAGCGAGGGAGAGGAGATGGGCGCCGCCCTCAATATGCTGGCCCCTAGAGAAGCTGAGGTCTATGATGCCTCGCTCCCCTACGACTACATTGGGTATGGGAAACACCTTTACCTTATACCTTTTATTCAGGATACTCAGATGTGTTATTTATTTATTCTTTTATATCAAGGATAACGGAATAAGCACTCGTGTGCTTTTTTTACATCCAGTCCCCGTGTGTATGCAGTTTTGAAAATCTTGTCATCTGGTTCCATCAGCACATGATGGCCTACTCGTTCGAAAAGCAGAACATGATTTAACAAGTGCACAAAATGTTCTGCGTGCGTTTGCACATGGGGCCTTGGTTTATAGTCTCATCCGAAGGACTTTTGGGGAGAGTGGAGTTAGCACTGATGTTAACTCCAGGGGAAAAAAATCCCTCAAACGGGAATCGAACCCGGGTCGTCAAATTGCGAGCCCAATGTTGTGACCACTAGGCTATCCATCCCCCGTGTGTGTGTGTGCGTGTGCGTGCGTGCGTGCCTCTATATGTGTGTGTGCATGCGTGCGTGTGTGTGTCTGTGTCTGTGTCTGTGTATTTGTGTGTCTCTGTATGTGTGTGTGTGTTGCATGCTTGTGTATGTTTTAGTAAAAATAAGCTGACAGCTTTTGACAATAATGTGTTACTGTTGTTTTCATGGAACAGTGTGATGGTGGCCAAGCCAGCCTCCCCAGATGCTCTGTGTGTGTGTGCGTGTGTGTGTGTGTGTGTGTGTGTGCGCGTGCGTGTGTGTGTGCGTGCATGCATGCATTCATGTGTGTATTTAAGTTTTAAAAAAAGCTGCATTTTGACAGTGATGTGTTGGTGTTGTTTTTCGTGGAACAGTGTGATGGTGGCCAAACCAGCCTCCCCAGACGCTGTTCTGAAGCCTGTGGATAATTCAGGTCAGTTTTTTTTTGGGGGGGGTTTGTTTTGTGCACTAGTTTGTCTTGATTATGTTGCACTGCCCCCTCTTCCCCACTCCCCCCTCTTCCCACTCCCCCCTCTCCCCCTCTCCCTCTCCCCCTCCCCCTCTTCCCCTTCTCTCCATACCCTTTCCCTCCCCCTCCCCTCTCCTGTATGCAACCGTTTTTGCCTACCGTGAAGGTAGCCACATTCCCTGACTTAAGGGATGTATGCTGGGTATGTTTGTGTTTCCATAACCCATTGAATGTGTATGTACATGAAGGGAATTAAGGCACTGGCAGGTCTGCACTAAAGTTTATGTGGAAGATGGTAAAAATCCCCACCTTTAAGTCACCAGAAGCAGCCGGGTTTCAAATCCATGACTTAATGAACCCATGGGATTGAAGTCGAATGGTCTTAACCACTTGACTATAGCATCTGTCACTTGGGGAATGAATACTAGCTGTTTATAAGGCATAATAATAATGTTTTGCTTGTGTGATTGTATGTATGTGTTTTAGCTCTTCAATGATTAAAACTTTAGCCTGCCTAACAAAGAAACTGTGAAGTTCTTGGTTTGATTTCCAGCCTTGCCCTTTCTTCCGAGTTTGATGAAAGAAAATCTAACTGATGTCAAAGTCCTTCAGATAAGACTATAAACTTGGGCCCTATGTACATTTTGGGCACACATGAAAACCTGTTCCACCTTTTGGAAGTGTAGGCCATTTCATGCTGGTAGGAACTGATGACAATTTTTTTTAAAAATACGCACGCACACAGGTGTTGTGCTTAGACACCATTCCTGAAACCCAAATGGTCTGGAATGAAACAATGATATACACAAAAATCTCACCACTGGTGAACCTTGGAGCTCTTGCCAAGGAATATAAAAAAGAAGAAATAAGATAAAATAATGGAAAAATTGAGGTAGAGTCATGGTTGTTTCCAGCTCATTGCAATCTCATCTGGTGGAAGGAGTAAGTAATGCATGGTATGCCATCACTTGGAAGTTTTAACAGTGATGGTGATTTGTTCTTTTTGTTGTATTTTTTTTTTTTTTAGAATGAAGTTTTGGTTGGTTTGTTTGGAGTTTTGTTTGGAGGGTTATTTGTTGATTTTTTGGTTTATGTTGGTTCATTTCTTTTTTGTTGTTTGGGGGGGGGGGGGGGGGGAGGGGGGATGGTTTTGATTTGATTTTTTATTGATTGGTTTTATTATTCATTGTTTTGTTTTTAGTTTTAGTTTTTGCTGTTTTGTTTGATGCAGGGGGGAGGGAGGGGAGAATTGTTAATCTTTTTTGTTGGTTTTTGGTTGGGATTATTTTTTATTTATTTCGCTTAAGTTGGTGCCTTTTTGGGGAAAAAAAAAAAAAAAAGGTGCTTTATATGATGAATATGTACGGCAAAATCGGCTATGGAATTTCATGCACTCATTTGGTGACAACCCAACAAGACCTCAACTTAGTGATCAATCAACCTGGAAAATAGACCAATCAGCCTCCATCAGTAAGTTTGATCATGAACTGGAGGGTATAGATCCTGGAGGTCTTCCGTTCAGTATACGTGTTGTGCACATAAAAGAAACCACCATAACCAGTTGTCCCTGGCAATGTAGTAGTTTGACATCACTAAAATGTGAACAGACTTTGAACATGACAGTAACAACAATAAATTCCCCGGCAACACAAAGCCAATCCAATCCAAACATGTTGTTTATAGCCCCACTAACCACACAACATAAAGCCGCTCTTGTAGAGAAAGTAAAAGTACACATGCAGACAGGAAATGTCTTTTCAATTGCTGTTACTATTTTTTTACACACACACACACACACACACACACACACACACACACACACACACACACACACACACACAGATTAGATCTCTCTCTCTCTTTCTCTCTGTCTCTTTCTCTCTCTCTCTCTCTCTCTCTCTCTCTCTCTCTCTCTCTCTCTCTCTCTCTCTCTCTCTCTCTCTCTCTCTCTCTCTCTCCTATCCAGTCTCCTATCTTAAGGTCGTCTGGTATCACTTTAAGTGGAAACACGTTAAAATTGAAGACTTACTTACTTACTTAGGAAATGTCTTTTAGAATAATTAAGGCGTGCCCCTAACTGTGGCACTTCTCCATGACAATGGAGCACTTCCTCCAGACCTGCCTGTCCAACACACCCAAACCTGAGTGAAGGCTGATATAGATCTGGCCTACTGACCTGCCGATGAGGGTCAAGCGAAGACATTCACAGAGGTTCTTCTGTTTAGTGTATGTGTTGTGCATGGAAAAGAAACCACAGAACATCTTGCGCACACGTTAAATCCTGTTCCGCTTTTCGTAAGAGTAGGCCATCGTGTGCCGGTGGGAACAGATGACATTTACAAAACTGCATACACATGGGGACTGTATGTAAAAAAGCACAAGAGTGCTTATTCCATTATCCTCGATATAAAAGAATAAATCAATCAAATCAAATCAAATCAAGCTGTTCAACCCCCTGGAGGGCCTTCAGCACACCACAGCATTTGTCAGAGCCTCAGGACCTATGTCTGAGTGATGAGATTTACAAAAACTGCATACACACGGGGACTGGATGTAAAAAAAAAAAAAAAGCGCAAGAACGCTTATCCCATTATCCTCGATATAAAAGGATTTTTAAAAATTTTAATTAAAAAATTTTTTTTAAGTGTTCAACAAAGAAGAATGAGTTACCTGTGAGAAATTTTAAATTAAAAAAAATGTTTTTGGATAAAAAAAAACAAATTTGCCAAACTCTTGTTTCACCTCCTATTCAAACTGACTTGGAAGACTCAAAAAGAGTTGATAGCTGGTGTGAGCGAGTCGAGCACAGGACATGATGTTTTATTGTTTGTTTGTTTGTTTGCCAGGTTACGCAGGCCCTCGCTACGACGTGGCGGGGCGTGTCATCCACTACAGCATTCTGGGATCGTTTGATGATTTCCGTCGTGAGGCCCTCAACAGGGGCGACCTTCTGGTGAGGGACTCCTTCACTGTGTTGTATTCTTCTTCTTCTCATTGCTTTAATGCGGGATATAGCCTAGTGGTCAGAACATTGTGCTGGCAATTTGACGACACTGGTTCGATTCCCGGTCAAGGGGATTTTTCCTCTGGAGTTAAAATCAGTGCTGACTTGACTCCACTTCCCCAAAAGTCTTTCGGATGAGACTTTAAACCGAGGCCCCATTTGCGAACGCAACGCAGAACATCTTGCGCACACGTTAAATCCTGTTCCACTTATCGTAAGAGTAGGCCATCGTGTGCCGGTGGGAACAGATATGTACAAAACTGCATACACACAGGGACTGGATGTAAAAAAGCATCTGATTGCTTATTCCATTATCCTCGGTATAAAGAATAAATAAAGAAAGAAATGAATAAATAAATGTCCATTCACTACAAGGTGATTTAGACAATGGTACATTCACATTAAGAATGTACTGAAAAAGGGGATATGGGGAAAGATGAAAGGATGAAGAATGTAGTGGATGATGATAAGTTTAGTTTTCCAAGCATTTAGACGTAGTGTATGAATTATAATTTCTATATTTCATGGGCAACACAAACGATTTAAGTGAAGTCTAAAAATAACTTTGAAGACATAGAGTTTGCAAGAATTGAAATCGTTTCGAATGAAGATAAATGTAGACCTATACTATACAATTATTCAATCCTGGCAAATCCTGGTTCAGGACTAAGAGGGTTCATTAATCAGTAAGTTATTCATCTGTTTGGGGGTGGGTTGTTTTTTTTGTTTTCTGAAAGTGGTTGTGTTTTGTGTTTTCTGACAGGACATCCCCACCCTCGCATCGAGGAGGCGTACGCCAAAGACAAGCTGACGGTGAAGTACGAGAAGAAGAGAAAGCGAGCGGCGGCCACTGAGGGGGCAGCCAGGAGGAAGGACGAAAGCAACGCCCTGCGCAACTGGCAGCAGAAAATGATAGAGAGGAAGAGGCAGCAGGGATACATTTCCAGTATGTTTTATCTTTTTTCTGGGTTTTTTTTTTTCTTTCTTTTTCCCTTGTCTTTTTTGTGCGTTTTGTTCTACCTTTTTATCCATTTATTCATTTCTCTTTTTTTTTTTCTTTTTGTGGAGTTCTGTTTTTCTATTCTTTCTTCATTTTTGTTATCTTTTATGTATTCCATTCTACTTTCATATCCTTTTCTTTCATTTCTCTTTTTTCATTTTTCTTTTTTTTTTTTTGTAGGTTTTTTTTTTTTTTCTCCTTTTTTCTTCATTTCTCTTGTTTTTTTGCATCCCATTCAATCTTTTCATCCTTCTCTGTTGTTTTTCTATTTTTTCCTTCTTTTTTTGTGGGTTTTTTTTCTTTTTCTTTCTTTCTTTCTCCATTTTTCTCATCTTTTATGCATATCATTCTACTATCATATCCTTATCTGTCATTTCTCTCTTTTTTTGGTTATATATTTTCAATTTGTTTTTTTGTTTCGACTGTTTTTTTCTACATCCTTTTGTTTTCCATTCTGTGGTTGGTTTTGGTTTTTTTTTGGGGGGGGGGTTCTTTGGGGTGTTTTTTGGGGGAGGGAGGTGAGGTCATAGTGTGCAAATCCAACATCACTCGGTCAAGAGTGCTTAACCCGTTGACTGCCTTAGCACGTCATATGACGTGCTACTGATAGCGCACTCCCAGTGCCTTACCACGTCATATGACGTGCACCGATTTTCCCAATTTTTCCTAACTTCGTTTTAAGGTCCATTCCAAAACAATTGACATTTTAAGCTTGTGTGGGATTCCCTCTACCCATATATGGTTGGGAAATCCCGTTGCGTGGACGGAAAGTCTGTTTTTTTTTCAGTTTCGTTGGCTGACTGGAGCAGTTTTTTATTTTTTATTTGTTTATTTTTGGATGATTCAGGCATGTTTATAAATTCCAACTTGGCCTTCAAATTAGTTTGGTTAATGCAAAATTCAATTCTGTGCAAAAGTTGTACACATGTCAATATCAAATTGTTGGTAGTTTAGATGTTAGATTTTTTGGTGAATTATTACCCCATTTGGGCAAAAATCCTTTGGCAGAGCAGATTCAGGTTCTGGTTCTTTATATGGGCAGTCAAAGGGTTAATTTAGTGCGCCCTGTCCTTTTACCTAGTTGCAAGTGTGGTCAGTTCCTGCTATAATTAGCACCAGCTGGTCACAGTCAGTGCTGACTCCACTCTCCCAAAAGTCCTTCGGATGAGACTATAAACCGAGGCCCCATGTGCAAACACATGCAAAACATCTTTCACACACATCAAATCCTGTTCCACTTTTTGTAAGAGTAGTGCAGGATAGATAGATAAATAAAGTCAATAATAAAATAAAATCAATGATGAATAAAATAGTGATTGATTGTCTGCAGAACTGCTACAGAAGGCTGACAGTTAGGATAGATCACTAAATAAATAACATAGTGACTGATTGTCTGCAGAACTGCTACAGAAGGCCCCAGAAGACCTGACCATGAACCAGGCTGACAGTTACCGCAAGGTTCAGGAGGATCGCTACCTCATCGACCGCACCCTGCCTTGTGTGGACTACGGCAAAGGATGTGAGTAGTGGGGGGGTAGAAACACATGCATGCATGCACGCACACACACAAACACACACACACACACACACACACACACACACACACACACACACACACACACACACACACACACAACATATATGTATTGGAGACATTGTGCAGCCTGGTTAAAATTGTGTAGGTTAAAGTCTGTCCCGAGCCTAAGGCTCATCAGGCCGGTGCTTATCCCGGTTTCTGTGGCGTTAAGTGACTGAGAGTCATAGACTCCCCTCTGGATAGGACGCCAGTCTATCGCAGGGTTAACCCCCAACACAAGGTTGGTACCCCTTTTACACCTGGGTGGGGTGAGAAAATAGCCGTAAAGTGCCTTTGCCAAGGGCACAACGCCATAGCCGAAAGCTGGGATCAAACCCGCAACCTTTATATTACGAGTCCAACTTCCTAACCACTAGATTACAGCGGCGGCAAAAATAAATTGTGTAGGACTTGCCCACTTTTTTTCCCCAGGTCATCAGGAGTCTTTGTTTCCTTCACTGGCTACCTGTTGAACAAAGCATAGATTGCAAACTGCCCTTGTGCTTCAACGTTATGCATTATTTTATTCTGGTTTACTTGGAGATTTTTGTAAGTTTTATTCGTCTTTTCAACAGTCTCAGCATCAGCTGATGTTCGGAAAAAGTGCTGTTATGCTAAATTGGAAATATCCAGCTAATATACTGGCTTTTTTCCAACCTACTTTTTCATGGAATGCATCGCCTCTCCCTGTTAACCATTCTACTGCTTTTCTGTTCTTCAAATCCTAAAACATATGTGGAGCTTTCTTTTAAGCTCAGCTAAAGACAGATAGGATAGCTGGGATGGGATTTCTCCGCTTTTTGGCAACCAAAGCTTATCACAAGTGAAAAGAGGACTAGGCCTAGCCTAGCTTGGGGTAGTCACTTGATGCGATGATGACGCTAGTGACATTTTTTTTCCTTTTACATCATCGGCTATGACGTGACTGACTTAGTTTTTAGAACATATTAGCTCTGAAGCCACGCCAAGATGCTTAGGTCAAACACTTAAAAGGCCGAGGTCCTTTGATTCAGTAAGTCTGTCCTTTTATAATAATAAGATTAGACACAGGTCCAAAAGTGGCCAAAATCATGGGGTTTTTTTAGAATAAAAAATTGCTGGACACTTTTATGGAGATCTTTCTGGGTGAATTAAAAAAAATTTGGGTTGTAAAACATGTCTGTAGAAATAGGTTGCTTCTACTTTTTATAGACTAAAAAAAGGTTTCAGAGTTTGAAACATTTAGTTTTTGATGGCCATGTTGGATTGTTTCCATGGCAACAGTGCAGAAAACTGAGTAATTCTTTGGTTTTTAGTCTTTACAAATGATGCCCTTTCAATACATGGCATAACTTTTAACATGGGCTTGTAAACAAAATTTCATCAGTTTCGACCCCATGTCCCACCTTAATCAAGTCCACTGCTAGAGACAAAAATCACTTTAGAACTATTCTGCACTTGGCTTTTCCTACTTCAACACAGTAAAGGTGTCCCATAACCTAGGCGGTCGTAGGGGAGCGAGGCATCAGAGACCTCAGCTTCTCTAGGGGGGCAGCATATTGAGGGCGGCGCCCATCTCCTCTCCCTCGCTTCTTTACCTTCCCTGACTCTAAAGAGGGCAGGTACCCAATGACAGCTGTGTGAACTGGGGGACTATACTGAAGCCAAGGTGAGCAAACAGTCACCCATCCAATTGGTAATCACGCTCGATGCTGCTTAACTTGACTTCGGGAAAGCAAGCGCTCTGACCACTGAGCTATCCCATCCCCGTTCAACGTAGCCTCGCATGTGGGTGACTGTTCATTTGCCTTGGCTTCAGTACAGTTCCCCAGTTCACCCAGCTGTAATTGGGTACCTGCCCTCTTAAGGGCGCACAGGGCCTTAGTTTATTATAGTTTCATCCGAAGGACTTTTACTTCCAGTCAAATTTTTCGTCAAACTGGGAAGAAAGAAAGGGCGAGGCTGGCAATTGAACCCCAAACCTCATGGTTTTTACTTGTTGGCAGGAAAACGTCTTAACTATCCTGCCACGTTCCTTCTCAAGTGTTTAACCTTTGTGTGCATGCGTGTGTGTGTGTGCGTGCGTGCATGCATGCATGCGTGTGTACATTTGTCTTTGTTATAAATCTAAATTGTTATTGGTAGCATGCATAAGAACTGGTTGAATGCAAGCGCTTTGATGTGTTTTTGCAAGATACAGCGCTATATAAATTCCATTTATTATTATTTATTAATTGTTAATTCAGAAATGATTGGCTTGATTGTGTCAAAGATGGGATTGTTATTTTAATTGACAAAAACGGTTTATTAATTACGTGATAATTCAGTGATATGTGAACTATGTTGCTGTGTGCAGACCGTGTGGGCAGTGAGTTTTGGAAACAACAGGAACAGTTTGGGGATGAACTGACCGGTGTCCAGTGAGTGTGTGTGTGTGTGCAGTGTGTGTAGTGTGTGTGTGGGGGGGGGGGGGGGGGTTGTGTGGTGTGTGTGTAGTGTGTGTGTGTCTGTGTCTGTGTGTGTGTGTAGTGTGTGGTGTAGTATGTGTGTGTGGGGGGGGGGGGGGGGGATGTGTGTGTAGTGTGAGTGTGTGTGTGTGTGTTGTGTGTGTGTGTGTGTGTGTGTGTGTGTGTGTGTGTAGTGTGTGTGTGTGTGTGTGTGTGTGTGTGTGTGTATGTGTGTGTATGTGTGTGTGTGTGTGTGTGTGTGTGTGTGTGTGTGTGTGTGTGTGTGTGTGTAGTGTGTGGGTGTGGTGTGTGTGTGTGTAGTATGTGTGGGGGGGGATTGTGTGTGGTGTGTGTATAGTGTAGTTGTGTGTGTGGTGTGTGTGTGTGTGTGTGTGTGTGTGTAGTGTGTGTGTGCGTGGGTGGGTGGGTGTGTGGGTCGGTGGGTGGGTGTGAGTGTGTGTGTGTGTGTAGTGTGTGTGTGTGTGTGTGTGGTGTGGTGTGTGTGGTGTGTGTGTGTGGAGTGTGAGTGTGTAGTGTGTGTGTGTGTAGTGTGTGTGTGTGTGTGTGTGTGTAGTGTGTGTGTGTGTGTGTGTGTGTGTGAGTGTGTGTGTGTGTTACGTGTGTGTGTGTGTGTGTAGTGTGTTGTGTGTGTGTGTGGTGTGTATGTGTGTGTGTGTGTGTGGGTGTTGTATGTGTGTGTGTGTAGTGTGTAGTGTGTTTGTGTGTATGTTCTGTGTGTAGTGTGTTGTGTGTGTCTTGTGTGTGTGTGTGTGTGGGTGTGTAGTGTGTGTGTGTGTGTGTTGTGTGTGTGTGTGTGTGTGTGTAGTGTGTGTGTGTGTGTCGTGTGGTGGTGGTGGGTGGTGTGGGTGTGTGTAGTATGTGTGTGTGTGTGTGTGTGTGTAGTGTGGGGGGGAGGGGTGTGGTGTGTGTGTGTGTGTATGTGTGTGTGGTGTGTGGTGGGGGGTGTAGTGTGGTATGTGTGTAGTGTGTGTGTAGTGTGTGTGTGTGTATGTTGGGTGGATGTGATTTGTGGTGTATGTGTGTGTGTTAGATGGGGGGGGAGGGGATGTGTGTGTGTTGTGTGTGAGTGTGAGTGGTGTTTTGTTGTGTGATTTTTTTTCAAACTGGAAGAAAGGGCGAGGCTGGGATCGAACCTGGAACCTCACAGTTTATCATGATAGTAGAAGTAGTAATTGTGGTAGTAATAGAAGTAGTTGTGGTGATTTTTTTTATATCAAGGATAATGGAATAAGTACTCGTGTGCTTTTTTGACATACAGTCCCGTGTGTATGCAGTTTTGTAAATGTCATATGTTCCCACCGGCACACAATGGCTCCTTACAAAAAGCGGAACAGGATTTAATGTGAGCTCAAGATGTACTGTGAGGATAGTTGTAACGTTAGGTTAAATTAAATCATTTTTGATTGGGGCAAAAGATATATGATTATGACCACCCCCCTCCCCCCCCCCCCAAAAAAAAAGAAGCAAGAAAAAAAACCATCTTTCCTTATTTTCTCCATGGTTATTTGAAGGGGGGGGGGGGGGGATGGGATAGCTCAGTGGTCAGAGCACTCGCTTTCTCCAAGTCAAGTTAAGCAGTATCAAGCGTGGTTACCAGTTGGATGGGTGACCGTTTGAGCGCCTTGGATTCAGTACAGTCCCCCAGTTCACCCAGCTGTAAATGCCCTTTAGGGACAGGGAAGGTAAAGCAGCTAGGGAGAGGAGATGGGTGCCGCCTCAATATGCTGGCCCCTAGAGAAACTGAGGTCTCTGACGCCTCGCTCCCTTACGACCACATAGGTAATGGGACACCTTTACCTTAACTTTTTTACCTTTTTTTTCAGCATGACCTTGACCCAGTCGGAGCAAGGTTACCCGGCCCCTGTGGAGACGGTGGGCGTGCCAAGCTGTGTGCGTGATGAAAAAGGTACACAGCACAGTCCTCGTTTTGATTGCTATCTATATATTAATCTGTCTATCTATCTATCTATCTATCTATCTATCTATCTATCTATCTATCTATCTATCTGTCTGTGTATCTGTCTGTGTATCTGTCTATCTATTCATCTATCTATCTATCTGTCTATCTATTTATCTATCTATATATCTATATGTATCTATCTATGTATGTATGTATCTATCTATCTATCAATCAATCTATATAGATCTATCTGTATAGATCTATCTTATCTATCTGTCTATCCATCTGTCCATCTATCTATCTATCTATCTATCTATCTATCTATCTATCTATCTATCTATCGTATCTATCCCTTAGTCTGGTGACTGTGGGGGCACCCCTGAAGACTTGACAACCAGTTCCCTCCATTCCTCTTCCAACTCCCTAATGAGTCAAGTTGTTTGGGCACTGTGCTGAAGTCTTTTTTTTAGGCCAGTTATGTTTTGTGTTGTGGTGTGGTGTGGTGTGTTGTATTCTGTTATGTTGTGTTGTGGTGCGTTGTGTTGTGGTGCGTTGTGTTGTGGTGCGTTGTGTTGTAGTGTGTTGTGTTCTGGTGTGGTGTGTTGTGTTGTGTTGAGTTGTAGTGCGTTGTGTTGTAGTGTGTTGTGTTCTGGTGTGGTGTGTTGTGTTGTGTTGTAGTGTGTTGTGTTTTAGTGTGTTATACTGTGTTGTGTGCGTGATGAAAAAGGTACATGGCACCGTCCTAGTTTTGAATGCACTTTTTTCTCTCTCCCAACTCCCTAAGAATCTGATTTGTTGGAACACTGTGCTGAAGGTTATTTTTTAGGCCAAGTATGTTTTGTACTGTGTTGTGTTGTGATGTAGTGTTTTGTGATGTGGTGTATTGTGTTGTATTGTGGTGTGTTGTATTGTGTTGTGGTGTGGTGTGGTATGGTGTGTTGTGGTGTGTTGTGTTTTGTTGTGGTATGATGTGTTGTATTGTGCTGTATTGTGTTGCGCAGTACACAACACACTTAGGTAGGATGGAGGAGACACATACACACTCACACACCCCACACCCACACACACTGTAGCTCTTATTTTTGTGATGTATGCTGTTACTGACAGGGATCCAGTGGGACCCAGAGTACCAAACCCCTTCCCACCATCCCTGGCACCGCTCTTCTTACCTGCAGCAGCGGAGGCATCAGCTGCAGCCCATCATGGACGAACTCAGTCTCCACAAGCCTGTGAGTCCCTCCCTCCTGCCTTCACTGCTTCTGTTATTTTTATAATAATATAATATAATAATAATAATAAGATGGAAGCTTATATAGCGCAAATTCAAAAAACAACAACATGGGCTCACTGCGCTGTACAATCAAATCAATTTAAATAGGTTACATATGAACGTGAAAAATTTGACTGGCACAAAAAATTAAAGAAAAATGCATGCACATACAATACACAGCATATCACATGGGCAGACAATAAAAGTAAAATAAAAGCAGTATCATCAAAAAAATACCACTTTATGTCACAGCAGATTCCTCTTAGTAAAATTTGGGCTGCTCTCTCTCTGTCTTCCTGGGGAGAGCGCGTCACCACAAGTGCAGTGCCTACCCGGTTTTTGTTTTTTCTTTTTCCTGTCGGTAACTGTATTTGTTTCCCCCATCAGAGTGGCTTTTTTTTTCTACAGAATTTTGCCAGGGACAACCCTTTTGTTGTTGTGGGTTCTTTCACGTGCGCTAAATATGATGTGTAACACATAGGACCTCGGTTTATTGTCTCATCTGAAAGACTAGCGCCCAGACCATCACTCCTGATCTAATGGATGGGGGAAAAGTTTTGGGCCCAAACAGGATTTGAACCACCGCACACAGCGACCCAGACATTTTGCTTTCTAGGTAGATGCATTAATTCTAGACCAAAAAACAACAACTTTGGAATTGAATGAAAAATACATTTTTTCTGCATTGTAGGGGGGGAAACCTTGAACAGGGGATTGAATAGCTCAGTGGTCAGAGCGCTCGCTTTCCCCAAGCTAAGGTTATGCAGTGTCGAGCATGGTTACCAATTGGATGGGTGACCGTTTGCGCGCCTTGGCTTCAGTACAGTCCCCCAGTTCACCCAGCTGTAAATGGGTACCTGCCCTTTTTAGGGACAGGGAAAGTAAAGCAGCAAGGGTGAGGAGATGGGCGCTGCCCTCAACATGCTGGCCCCTAGAGAAGCTGAGGTCTCTGACGCCTCGCTCCCCTACGACCACATAGGTTATGGGACACCTTTACCTTTACCTTTCATGGGAAAGAAACTTGAAAATAAATGGAAAATACATCTTTTCTGCAGTGTAGGAGAAAAATACAATTTGGAAATGAATGGAAAATACATCTTTTCTGCAGTGTGGGAAAAATACATCTTTTCTGCAGTGTGGGAAAAATACATCTTTTCTGCAGTGCAGGAGAAAAATACAACTTGGAAATGATGAAAAATACATCTTTTCTGCAGTGTAGGAGAAAAATACAGCTTGAAAATAAATGGAAAATACATCTTTTCTGCAGTGTAGGAGAAAAATACAGCTTGGAAATGAATGAAAAATACATCTTTTCTGCAGTGTAGGAGAAAAATACAACTTGGAAATGAATGAAAAATACATCTTTTCTGCAGTGTAGGAGAAAAATACAACTTGGAAATGAATGAAAAATACATCTTTTCTGCAGTGTAGGGCTGAGGGGGTGGGGGTTCATTTTAAATAGTGATGGATTCCAAGTCAGGTTGGGGTGGGGGGGGTTGTTGAAAAGGTTGATTGTGAGAAAAAAGATCAAATAAAAAGTTGGTAAGCTTATACATTTGTAATTTTCCCCTTTTTTAACACAGAAAAGACGTCATCATTTTGAAACGAAAAATTTGAGAGGCAAGGTAAAATGAGATATATATAAGAATTCCAATACTGACAGTGAGAAAACAAGAGTTCTTTCAAACAATTCCCTACATCATTTGTATGGATGCATGTGTGTGTGTGTGTGTGTGCAGGACTTTGCCGGTTTACAAGTGATCGGCACAAACAAACCGCAGTACAAGAAAGTGGAGGAGGAGGAAGAGAAATCTGATGATGATGACGACATGGATGTTGATGATCCAAAGAAGATTTGCTCTGAAGAGTGAGTCAGTCTGCTTGCTGTCTTGTTTTCTTTGACAGTGTGTGTGTGTGTGTGTGTGTGTGTGTGTGTGTGTGTGTGTGTGTGTGTGTGAAATATCAGGTATGTGTGTGTGTGAAATATCAGGTGTGTGTGTGCGTGCGCACATGCGCGTGTGTGTTTGTGTGTGTGTGTGTGTGTGAAATATCAGATATGTGTGTGTGTGTATGTGTGTTCCACTGTTCTTGTATTTAATGTCTGTTTGCTATTAGTAGTATCAGATGTGCTTGTGTGTGTGTGTGTGTGTGTGTGTTCCACTGTTCTTGTATTTAATGTCTGTTTGCTATTAGTAGTGTCAGATGTGCTTGTGTGTGTGTGTGTGTTGCGCGTGCACGCATGCATGCGTGCATGTGTGCGTGGTTTGCTATTTTACAGTGATGTGATGCGTTTGTGGCTTGGTATCTTGCAGTGATCCTTTCCATGCCTACCCAGATGTGAGATCTGACCCGGTCTTTGGCCCCTCTCTGCAGTTTGCTGGTCACACCGCTCGCTGGACAGGGGACAGCAACAGTGGCACTGGACAGGTAAAGTGACCCTAGGCATCAGATTGGCGGGGGGGGAGGGGGGTGGTTCCTCTGCTAAACCCTGAGTAAAAAGCTCATTTATTTGTTCTTTTATATTGAGGATAATGGAATAAGCATTCATGTGCTTTTTTTTTCATCCAGTCCCGGTGTGTATGCAGTTTTTGTCAATCTTGTCATCTGTTCCCACTGGCACACAATGGCCTACTCTTATGAAAAGCAGAACAGGATTTAACATGTGCGCAAGATGTTCTGCGTGTGTTCGCACACAGGGCCTCGGTTTACAGTCTCATATGAAAGACTTTTGGGGAGAGTGGAATCAGCACTGATGTTAACTCCAGGGGAAAAATCCCCTCAAACAATAGTTGCTGTCTGAGCATTCCAAGAAGAAGAAAGTGTTTTTCTGTCTGTTTAACTTGGCGAAAATTGGTTTCTGACTTCAGAGAAGACAGCTGGGTGCATAGTGACGTTGAACCTACAATACACAGTATTGTTCCTCCAACAGAGATTGCATGCAGCCTGAAGTTGATAGTAGTTGTGGGTGTATCTAATATGAAGACTTTGGGCCCAGGGTAGTGGTAGTAGTAGGCACCCATCAGTCTCGAAAGACTATGGAGTTGCGCTCTAGTCTTTAGAGCGCAAAACCTGGGTAAGTATGTATGGAGGGCAAGCTGTTACCCATGCAGCAGACCCCCCCTCTCCACGGCACTGGAATGATCCATTCGAAAGGCAATGACTGATACGAATGGTTCCAGTGCCGTCGCAGGAGCCACCAGAATGTTGCCATATACCTACAGCCCCGAGCTGCCCTGGGACTCCAACTCCCCGATTTTTCCTCAGGGATGGTGTCTAAACACGACACCTGCTTGCATGCTGGTTTTTTATAATTTTGTCCCCAGACAAAATTTTGGGCCCAGAACATATCGAATGTAGACAGTGGAAAGTTCACTGATTAGTGAAGATTCCCACTTCAGTGCTCCTTGGCCTACAGTTGTGATTTTATCACTCCCTAGCTCCACAATGGACAAACTGAAAATCTAATCACACACACACAAAAAAATCACTTATGAAACTTGATTTTCTATGTGTTATAGGTTTAAGGTGAGACACAGGTCCAAAAGTGGCCAAAAGCATGTTTTTTTTAGAATTAAAAATTGCTTGATACATTTATGGAGATTTCCCTGTGTAAAATTAAAGAATTCAGATCATAAAATATGTCTGTAGAAACAGGTTACTCATACTTGTTATTGATAAAAAGGTTTAGGAGTTTGAAATATTGAGTTTTGGTGGCCATATTGGATTGTTTCCATGGCAACAGTGCAGAAAACTGAGTAATTCTTTGATTTTTATGCTTTACAAGTGATGCCCTTTCAATATATGGCATAACTTTTAACATGGACTTGTAAGCAAAATTTCATCAGTTTCGACCCCAGTGTCCCACCTTAATACAGAACAACAGAACACAACACAATACACATTACTTTTTATACAACACACCTGCCCCAGTTCACCTGTCTGATGACACAGAGGATCACTCTGCACTGTGCCCTGTGTACAGGTGGGGGTGGAAGCACGAGTGTCGTTTGAGGCGTGCACCGGAACACGGGTCACCTCCCACCTGGAGTTGGTTAACGATGGAACCACCTCCGTGTTCTTCGACTGGAAGGTACGTCGCCACAAAACGTGTGTGGGTGTATTTGTGGGTGTGGGTGGGTGTGTGTGGGTGTGTGTGTGTGTGTGCGTGCGTGTGTGCGTGTGCATGTGTGTGTACATCCAAATTTGCTAAAGCTATAAATGGTTATTGATTGATTGTGTGTTGTATAGGTCAAATGCAGGCGCTTTGATTTGTTTTACAAGATCTAGCGCTATATAAATTCCATGTATTATCATTGTTTTTAATCATTATTTTTTTTTTTTTTATTGCAGAAACTGCCCAGGGACAACCCTTTTGACCTGGTGCAGCCACCAAAGCAGCGCTTCTACTTCAACAACAGCAGTGGTGAGAATGATGATGGTTGTCACTTTCCTCTTCCCTGCCTGGGGTTTGGGATTGTTTGGGGGGGGGGGGGGCAAAGGGGGGGGAGGTTAGTTTTACAGAAAACTGTCAGAATAGTTTTAAGCCATGTACATAAATGTTTTTTTTCTGAAAACAACAACAAAAAAGAAATAATAGCAGACACAAAACGTATCTACATACCACATAAATAACACACATACACATACTTATCCATGCACTCACACACACTCACACACACATGCACACACGCACTCACATACACACACACTTGCACGTGTGCACACACATGCATACCCAGAGAGATGCTACATTTACCCTTTGTCTTCAAGTCAGAGTGATAACGTTTATCCTTGTTATCTGAAGATAATGTTTATTTCATGTTATTATTATCATTATTATTATTATCATTATTATTATCCCCAGGTGTGATATTACCCGGAGAGACGCTGCACTTCCCCTTTGTCTTCAAGTCGGAGTGTGCGGGCGTGTTCACGGAGCAATGGCTGCTGGAGACGCGCCCCGCGCTGTGTGGTGGCGCCGCCCTGGTGTTGACCTTGAGAGGCGTGGCCTTGGAGGAGGACAAGTTCCTGGACCAGCGCATTGAACTGGAGGTGTGTGTGATGATGATAACAGTGATGATGGTGATGGTAATGATGATGATGATATGATGATAACAGTGATGATGGGGATGGTGATGGTAATGATGATGATGATATGATGGTGATGATGATGATGTGATGATGATGAAGATGATGATAATGATGATAATGTGATGCTGAGAGGGGTGGCTTTAGAGGAAGACCAATTTCTGCAGCAACGCATGCAACTGGAGGTGTGTGATTATAGATATGTGATGTGTTAACATTATATGTTATATTGATATTATCTCATGTATTATATTGATATTATGTGTTATTATGTGTGATATGTTACCAGAGGGAGCTGGACAGCAAACAGTCGCTACAGGCAGTTAGTCAGCTGTTATATTGATGTTACCTGATGTACTATATCAATATTGTGTGTTAGTTATGATATTGACAGAGGAAACTGGACAGCAAACAGTCGCTACAGGCGGTTACTCAGCTCCTAGAGGACATTGTGTCTTAGGTTCAAACCTTCTCTGTGTGTATAATTATGATTCTACAGTATAGAATATCTAGTTTTTATACTGATATTATGTGTTATTATTGTGATATATTCACAGAGGGAGCTGGACAGCAAACAGTCGCTCCAGGTGGTCACTCAGCTGTTATACTGATATTACCTGGTATGTTGTATTGATATTACCTGATGTGTTATATTGATATGTGTGTGATATGTTCACACAGAGAGCTGGACAGCAAACAGTCGCTCCAGGTGGTCACTCAGCTGTTATATTGATATTACCTGATATATGATATTGATATTATGTGTTATTATTGTGATATATTCACAGAGGGAGCTGGACAGCAAACAGTCGCTCCAGGTGGTGACTCAGCTCCTGGAGGACATGGTGTCTGGGGTTCGAACCCCTCTGCGATGCCCCTCCCCTGTGGACGCCTACATCACTGAGGAGGAAATCTTCAGGCGTAATAATCATGGTGTAAGTACACAAGATGTGAACAGACCCAAAACTAAATCTTCAGGCGTAATAATCATGGCGTAAGTACACAAGATGTGAACAGACCCAAAACTAAATCTTCAGGCGTAATAATCATGGTGTAAGTACACGGAAGATGTGAAGAGACCGGAAACTAAATCTTCAGGCGTAATAATCATGGCGTAAGTACACATGAGATGTGAAAAGACAGAAACTAAATCTTCAGGCGTAATAATCATGGCGTAAGTACACGGGAGATGTGAAAAGACAGAAACTAAATCTTCAGGCGTAATAATCATGGCGTAAGTACACGGGAGATGTGAAAAGACAGAAACTAAATCTTCAGGCGTAATAATCATGGCGTAAGTACACGGTAGATGTGAAAAGACAGAAACTAAATCTTCAGGCGTAATAATCATGGCGTAAGTACATGGGAGATGTGAAGAGACACAAAACTAAATCTTCAGGCGTAATAATCATGGCGTAAGTAGTAATAATATAATAATGATAATAATAATTGGGATTTATATGCAAATCTTCAGGCGTAAGTACACACAACATGTGAAGAGACTGGAAACTAAATCTTCTAAATCTTCAGGCGTAATAATCATAGCGTAAGTACACATGAAAGAGACATGGAACTAAATCCTCAGGCGTAATAATCATGGCGTAAGTACATGTGATGCCTTCAGTGCCTGGGCTTTATCCCAGTTCTTAATTAAACCTTTGATGCTGGGGGCAGTATAATCAGTGGCTTTCTTTCCCACTCATGGAATTCCACTTTACAGCTTAATCTTTAGTGATCGACTATGACTCTCTGACTAGGAGGCTTGACTTGCACAGTCCTTATGTGCTGCAGCCCTGGGGGCTACTTGGCCTTTGAAGAACATCTCCAACGCTGACTGTCCTTATGCCCTCTTGACTGAGAGAGTGGGGATGTACTGTGGGCAAGACATCTCCACTATAATCAAATTTCTGCCCAGTTTCCGAAACAGCAGCTGCCTCCTCTGCTGTTTTGAAGGTCATCATCGAACACAACACTCAAACAAACAAACGAGTACACATTAGATGTGAAGAGACAGGAAACTACTCATGGAAAGAGTAATCATTTCATTGGCATCTTATAAAACGGTGAAAGTCTTGATTTTTCAGTTTTAAACTCAGCTGTGTAGAAGGAAAGAAACGATGCGTCATTTAAGTCACTGACATGAAGTAGTATCAGAGTTGGAAACAGATCCATCCTCAGTTGTTGCATCAAGTGTAATATGATGGCAATAATACTTCAGTTATGACTTGTATGTGTATTATACAGATAGTGACATTGTCTGAGTTGTGAAGTGTAACATGAAGGTAATACTGTTTCAGTTATGAAGTGTAACATGAAGGTGATAATACTGTTTCAGTTATAAAGTGTAACATGAAGGTGATAATACTGTTTCACTTATAAAGTGTAACATGAAGGTAATGATACTGTTTCAGTTAAACTACCGCCATGAATCGGTATCGGAGCTGAAGCAGATCCATCGTCAGTTATTCCATGTAGTGCAGTATGATGGCAATAATACTTCAGTTATGATTTGTATATATGTATTATACAGATAATCTTTACTGTTTCAGTTAAACTACCGCCATGAATCAGTCTCAGAGCTGAAGCAGATCCATCGTCAGTTATTCCCGGAGGAGGAGAGAGACAGCGCTGTGTGGGACCTGTGTGTGCTGGACCTCAAAGAGGCGAGTTTGGCGGGGGGGGGGGGGGTTGGGGGGGGTTCTTCTTTTTTTCAAAGAGGCAAGTTTGCACAGGACACAGCTGTCATCAGTTTCCCCACATTCAGCTCTTCTCAGCTGCTAATTAACCCTCTTAGTCCCGAACTAGGATTTACCGAGATTGAATAATTGCCTCCCCCTGAATCCTGAACCGGGATTTGTCGGGATATACACACAGTAGATTTCCATCACACGGTGACTTCGCCAATTGCTACCACATGCCGAAGCTCTATCAGGCTAGAGGTACAAATCCTGCTGAGAGTCTGGAAGTAATTATAGCTGCTGGTATATACTTAAAAGGAGGAAAAGGCAAGCCAGCATGTGTGCCTGACCTGATTTCGTGATGGAATGCGAAATCTAGGGGCAGTTTGTGTTCAGAAAATCTGAATGCAAGAGAGTCAATCCATTCCATCCCATCCTAGCCCACAAAGGGTCAGCTGGTGCTGATTATAGCAGGAACTGACTATACTTGGACTAGGTAAAAGGAAAGGGGTGTGCTAAATTTAGCACTCTGGACTGAGTGATGTTGGGTTTGTGTGCTGTGAGGAGGAAACCAAAGGATTGGGGCCTTGGGAAGGGGGGGGGGGGGGTTGTTTGGGATCAATATTTCTGTTGGTTTTGTTGGGGGGTTTTGCTCCTCTGCCTCAGCTCTGAGGTTCACCCGTGGTAGAATGTTTTTAGTATGCAACCATTTGCCTACTATTTCTTAATTTTTATTTATTTGTTTTAATTCTTTTATATCGAGGATAATGAAATAAGCACTCATGTGTTTTTTTTACATCCAGTCCCCATGTGTATGTAGTTTTGTAAATCTTGTCATCTGTTCCCACCGGCACATGATGGCCTACTTTTACAAAAAGCTGAACAGGATTTAATGTGTGCACAAGATTTTCTGTGTGCGCTCACACACGGGGCCTCGGTTTATAGTCACATCCAAAAGACTTTTGGGGAGAGTGGAGTGAGTGAGAGTGTGAGAGTGGTTGGTTGGTTAGTTGGTTGGTGGGTGGGTGGGTAGGTGGATGAATGGATGGATGGATGGATTGATTAGTTGACTTATTGATTAATTGATTGTTGGATTGATTGATTAGTTGATTGATTGACTGATCAATTGATCTTCAGATGATCATGGAGCTGGATGAAGACGACGAACGGAAAGAATCGTTGCTGCAGCAGCTGAACTCGCTGACCTCCACGCTGACCTATGACACGCCGCGACCTGTGCACAACTCCCTCCACAGTTTGTGGTGGGTCTTTTTTATTTTTTTTGCCTTTTTTTTTTTTTTTTTGAGGGGGGATATGTATTTCTCCAGAAATGATATGTGACGTGCTATCACAAAAGGAAACAGATGACAATATTTACACAACGGCATACACACGGGGACTGGATGAAAAAAAGCACAGGAGTGCTTATCCCATTATCCTCGATATAAAAGAATAAATAAAATCAATAAAATAAAAAAGGAACATTAAGTCGCAGGACGAGTTTTCACCTATGGGCCGGAAAAGGTGGCTACACCCATTTTTAGCGATTTTCATGTTTTTGAAGTTTTGGTTTCTTTAAACATCTTAAAAATCTTATTCCAAAGTATCACAGCCCAATTCAGCTTATAAATCTCCAGTAGGTGGAGTCCTGCATAATAATATGTTAGCTCAGAACAGGCACCACTGAACATCACCACCAAAGTGACTCAGCAGCAGTGCAGGGCCCCTCTGGTTGGTGGCCCAACAGGGGCCTGACATTGATGGGCTCTCTGTTGACTTCTGACCCTGAGGATGCGAAAATTGAATCTGGATATGGCTGTGGGGTGGGTGGAGAGATTGGAATGAGTGGTGTGGGAACAGCAGAGCAGGAAAGTCACAGACAATGAGGCAGCATAGAAAAAAACAAAAAACAAAAAAATTTCTTCCTGTGTGTTTGTGTTGTGTGTGAAATATAGTTTGTGTGTGTGTGTGTGTGTGTGTGCGTGTGTGTGTGTGTGTGTGTGTGTGTGTGTGTGTGTGTGTGTGTGTGTGTGTGTGTGTGTGTGTGAGTGCATGCGTGTGCATGTGTGTGTGCATGTGTGTGTGTTCGTGAGTGCATGCATGTTAATGTGCTTGTGTGTGTGTGTGTGTGCATGTGTGTGTGTATGTGCACAGTCACAAGCTGCTGTCGGAGGCTGTAGACTCCATGGTCACGCAGTCTGGCCTGATTCGTCAGAACATGGGCATGTCTGCTCACGAGATGGGGGACCTAGGGGATGACAGTAAGTATCTCTCTGTCTGTGTTGTGTGTGTGTGTGTGTTGTGTGTGTGTGTGTGTGTGTTGTATGGTGTGCGTGTGTTGTATGGTGTGTGTGTGTGGGTGTTGTATAGTGTGTGTGTGTTGTATGGTGTGTGGTGTGTGTTGTATGGTGTGTGTATGTGTGTGTGTATGTGTGTTTGTCTGTGTGTGTCTGTGTGTTATTGGGGAGGGGGGCTGTGTGTAAGATATGTGGCGCTCCACCACGAAATGAGTCGCTTAGCACATTACCCACTTTTCCGCTAGGAGCCTTTAAAGGCAGGTGGGGGTCAAGCTGTCAATTTTGAGATTTTGATTGATTATTAAACTAGATCTGTTTATTTATCTTACAATGAAATATCAAGGCATAATTTTTATTTCTTTTGCTTTTAAATGTGTTTTGAAAATACCAAAGCACTCATTCTGACAACCTGTTACTAAAATAAACTTGCCCGTTTCTCATTTTGTCACATCATGCAGTCTATCATTTCAATTTGTAATAATGTTGCACAGAATTGTCCGATTTTCAATCTGTTTTTTGTATTTGATAGCCACTTTATTGCACATTAATAACATGTCAATAACTAAAATTTGACCTCATGTGCACTCCGTCTCATTATGTGGTGGAGCGTCACATATAGTTTTGTGTGTGTGGATTAATGTGTAGTGTGTATGGTTGTGAGTGGTGTGTGTTTGTGTGTGTGTGGGGGGGGGGGGGGGTGCTGTGTGTGTGTGTGTGTATGTTGTATGTAAAATATGATTGTGTGTGCGTGCGTGCATGCTGTTATATGGATGTTTGTACAGATGAGTATATACGTGTAGAATGAGCTGTATATAATTATGTTTTCATGTGTGTCTCTGTTTGTGTGTGGGCACTTTCATACTTGCTTATGAGAGTGTGTGTGTGTGTGTGTGTATGTGTGTGTTTTGGGTTTGTGCATGTGTGTGTGTGCGCGTGGCGCACGTGCGAGCAAATCTTTGTTATCAACCATACATTTGAACATGGAAAAAAGGCAAGTACTCTCCCATAAAAAAAATCCTTTTTTCTGCATTACTTTATTCTCAAACTTTTTCTTGTTTTCCCATCCGTGACATGGATCTGTCAGCACCGAACACCTGCTTTATCACATTGACATTCACAGCGCTGTGTGGAAAAAAATTGCTGCTGTGGTTTCTCGCTTAGTTAACCTTCTTAGTCCCGACCCAGGATTTGCTGGGATTTAAAATTCCCTCCCCTGCATCCCGATCTGGGATTTGCCGGGATTTACACACAGTAGTTTTCCATCATGCAGTGACCATCGCCGATTGCTACCACATGCCAAAGCTCTATCAGGCCAGAGGCACAGAGCCTGTGGTGAGAGTCTGGAAGTAATTATAGCTGCTGGTATTATGTACTTAGAAGGAGGAAAAGGCCAGCAAGCATGTGTGCCTGACCTGATTTCATGATGGTATGCAAAATCTAAGTTTGTGTTCAGAGAATCCGAATGCAAGAGGGTTAAATTTGTTTATAATCCATCCTTCCTGTGGCTCAGTGGTATGAGTGTTGTTCTGACCAAGCCAGTGTTAAGCAACGTCGAAGTGTGGTTACCAATTGGATGGGTGATCTTTTGCGCGCCTTGGCTTCAGTACAGTCACCCCAGTTCCCCCAGCTGTCAATGGGTACCTGCCCTCTTTAGGGTCAGGGAAGGTAAAGCAGCGAGGGAGAGGAGATGGGCACCACAATTAGTATGCCTCTGCAAAAAAATAAATAAATAAATAAAAAATATTTAAATATGACAACAACAAAAATGTAATATGATTATATGCTTGTGCCTAGAAAAGCTGGAGGTCTCTTGACAATATCGCTCCCCAAAGACTGTCAAGTCAAGTCAAATCAAAACCACTTTAATCATCCCTGAAGGGCAATTACAATTTCAATGACAAGTGTAGTTACAATACTGACAGGCATAGTTTAGGTTACTGTGTAGGTTATGAGAACATGTTGATCATTACTGAATTCTTCATACCCAAACATGGGGTGAAATGAAAGGAATTGAGTCCTAACAACATGGAAACCGTAGGATTTTTTTTTCCTTTTCATGTTGATGAATCAAAGCATTGCAGTGTCATAGAGCCAAAATAAAGGTCAGATATGACCATCAAAAATGATTTGGCATAATCTGGAGCATTGTCCCTGTGTTTGTGTTGTGATTATGTTGTGATGTGTTCTGGTGTGGTGGGGGGGGGGTTTGTTTTTTCTTTTATTCTTTTATACCAAGGATAATGGAATAAGCACTCATGTGCTTTTTTTACACCCAGTCCCTGTGTGTACGCATGTAGTATGGTATGGTGTGTTGTGTTGTGATGTGATGTTTGAAGAGTAGACAATGATGTCTTGATAAGGATTTTTTCTCTTTTTTTAGCATACACAGTAATTATTATCCTCTGCTTTTTTTGTTGTTGTTGTTTTTTAAATGATACAGGGCATCTACAGATCAGGTACAGATTTGAATAAAACCTATTTTGTTCCCCCAAATAGATAGTAAATCACTCTCTGTGTGTTTGTGCATTTGGTTGTTTTTTTTTTTAATTTTTGATCTAAGAGTGATGAAGTCTTCCTTTGAAGCTTTTTTTTAAAAAAAATTTTCAGCATGCTTAGATAGTTATGAAGAATAGATAGATCACAGTTATTCGTAAGTTTCATTTCTTTTTTTTGTTTTTAATTGTAATACAGTTTTAGTTTTTTAGACAAACCATAACCTTTTGTTTATAATATTTTTTGCCAAGTTTTTTTTGTTTTAAATATTGTCTGCATAGATTTCATGCTTGCTTTATGGATGAGTTGTTGGGGTTTGGGTTTTTTTTTTGTCTTTTAAAAAAAATTCACAGGATTTAGTCAGAATTTAACTTTTTTTTATACAGACAGATTTTAGAGAAGTCTGAGGGATTTAATCTCTCACCTTTCAGCAGTTCAGACAGCAGTTTTCATAAAAGTTTCTTCCATTTAATATTCTTCTATCAGCTGCACAGTTTTAATCTGAGTTTTAAATGTGACTAGGTGACAGCCCCAATATGGCCTGTGTGGTCAGTGGTGCTATAAACATGATTGGATTGGATTGATTTCTATCAGCTGTTCATGCTTTTTGTTACTTACTTTAAAATAACCTGAAACATTCTGAAAGGAGGTTTTTTCTACACTGTATTTTTTTTAATGATTCATTCTGAAAAGAGGACCAGAGTAGTGTGTGGGATTTAATCTCTCAGATTTCAGCAATGCAGACAACGGTGTTCATAACAGTTTCTTCCATTTTTCATGTACTTAGGGAACTTACTTCAACCCTCTTAGTCCCGAACCGGGATTTGCTGGGATTAATCATTCCCTCCCCTGAATCCTACACCAGGATTTGCCAGGATTTACACACACAGTAGTTTTCCATCATGCAGTGACCATCACTGATCACTACCACATGCTGAAGCTCTATCAGGCTAGAGGCACAGAGTCTGCTGTGAGTCTGGAAGTAATTATAGCTGCTGGTATGTACTTAGAAGGAGGAAAAGGCCAGCCAGCATGTGTGCCTGACCTGATTTCATAATGGAATGCAAAATCAAGGGGCAGTTTGTGTTCACAGAATCCAAATGCAAGAGGGTTAAAATGGCATGGTACATTCTGGAAGGTTTCTCTACACTATATTCTTTTTTACTGTTTATTCTGAAAAGAGGACCAGAGTATGGAAAAGCGAGATGGGAGGACGAGTCAGAGGCGAACTCGCACGGCCACTATGAGCGAGTCTGGTGAGGTTTGGAGGATCGGGGGTTCGGGTCTTGTCGCCTCGTGTCACGCCATTTCTCGCTGCCTGTGTTTTGGCTGGGTGTTGCTTTGTAGCTGGCTTTGGGTTGTGTGTGGAAAAGAGTTTAGCATGGTGTGTGGGTTTGTGTGTGTGTGGGGGAGAGGGGGGGGTAAGTGTGTGTGAGGGTGTGTGGGGGGGGGGGGTTGTGTAATTGTGTGTGTGTAAGGGTGTGTATGTAAGGGTGTAAGTGTGTGTGTGTCAGTGTGGGTGTGTTTGTGTGTATGTGTATGTGTTGATGTGTGTGTGTGTGTGTGTGTGTAAGTGTGTGTGTGTAAGTGTACGTGTGTGTAAGTGTGTGTGTGTGTAAGTGTGCGTGTAAAAGTGTGTGTGTGAAAGGGTGTGTGTGTGTGTGTGTGTAAAGGTATGTGTGTGTAGTTATATGTGCGTGCGTGCATGCGCATGTGTGTGTGTGTGTGTGTAGTTGTGTGTGTGTGCATGTGTGTGTGTTTGTGTGTGTAGTTGTGTATGCATGTGCATGTGTGTATGTGCAACGCATGTGTGTGCATCTATGTATGTGTTTCAATGCTTGGTGGTTGTGGCTGATCTTTGAATGCAAAAAGTTGAAGATTTTCTAAAGCCAGTTGCAAGGTGGTGTAGGGAGGTTCTGCTTACCTGCTTATAGAAAGAAAACTCTGCCTCTCTTTTTTTTTCTTCATCTTCTGCATTTTGGAGAGGTGAATCATGCTGTGGTGCCAAGGTGTGTGTGCTTTACTTCAGGGCTTTTAGACTAGCGCATTGAGGACGAAGTTTCTGCATTGTAGATTACAGATGTGTTGAAAAGAGGCCAGATCTGGTTGTGGCAAGGTGTACTGATAGTGTATAGAGTGGTGGTAGTAGTAGTAGGTAATAAAGAGTTAGGGTGGGTTTTTTTTTCAGTTCGAAATTTATTTTTTGAAGTAATATTGTAGTTGCTGTTGTGGCATGTATGTATGTGGTGCCAAGGTGTGTGTGCTTTATTCAGGCTTTTAGACTGAGTAGTGCATTGAGGTCGAAGTTTCTGCATTGGAGATTGCAGACATTGTGTTGAAGAGAGGCCAGATCTGGTTGTGGCAAGGTGTACTGATAGTGTATAGAGTGGTGGTAGTAGTAGGTGACAAAGAGTTTGGTGACTTTTTTTTTTCAGTTCAAAAATTATTTTTTGAAGTAGTAGTGTAGATACTGTTGTGTCATGTAATGTGTGGTATTGATGTTGGTGTTATTAAGGTTTGGAGGGGGGGTTTTTTGCTGTTGCAGATGAATTCAAAAGGATTTTTTTTTGGGGGGGTGGGGGGGGAGGGGGAATATTCACTCCAAAATGTTATATGTAGTAGTGGGGGAAAAACAAGTGCAGGTACCAACTTCTCAATCATTTTGAAAATGACTTGTCAAAGATTCAATGAAAAAAAAAAAAATGAAATGAAAATAAATTTTAGGAAATAATGTATGCTATATGTATGTCATAAGCTATATGTTGGGGGGGGCGGGGGTTAATGAAAACGGTAATTATAGTAATAATGATGGACATTTCTAGAGTGCTTTTTCTGGTCTTAAGTAGAGGCAGTGTGTGGTGCTTTACATAATACTTATAGAATAAAACCATAGGCACGGGAAATTTACCAGACTGAGAGTAAATGTAGCAATACACTCTAAACATCTGAACACATAATGCTACACATGAACTACTTTGACAACAAAAAAAGTATTGATTAAGGAAAACTTGCATTAAAAAAAAAAAAAAAGCTTTCAAAAACAATGTATGGTAAACATACACATGTTTGTAGACCAGACCATGCACATTTACACATAAAAGTACTTTGTGTATGTGTACATACAAGCTTCATGCAGACAAGTGGGGGTAGGGAGAGTCAAGTTGGTTTTATACCCCGTTTTAACTGTATATAGTTGCACACTTTTAATACGAGTTTTAAAATGTGATGAGGTGACAGCCCTGATATGGCCTGTGCGGTCGGCGGGGCTCTTAAGCAACATCATTGGATTGGATGGGGGCGTGGGGAGAGGAGGAGGGATAGCCTGATTGTTAGAGAGTTGCACCCACAATTTGTTGGCCTGGGTTTGAGTCATCACTAAGACATCCATTGAATGCGATTTTTTTCCCCCTGGAGTTAACATTGGTACTGATTCCCCTCCCCTGAAAGTCCTGTGGATGAGACTGTTAAGCGAGGCCCTGTGTGTGAAAGCATACAGAACCTCTTATGCGCACGTTGAAATCTGTTCTGCTGTTCGGAAGAGTAGGCCATTCATACCTTCCTTTTTTTCTCTTTAAAATTTTTTTTTTCTAGGAAAATGCGAATAATTTTTTTTTTTACATCCAGTCCCTGTGTGTATGCAGTTTTGTAAATTTTGTCATCTCTTCCCACAGGCACAAAATGGCCTACTCTTATGAAAAGCGGAACAGGATTTAACGTATGCGCAAGATGTTCTGCGTTCGTTCGCACACGGGACCTCAGTTTACAGTCTCATCTGAAGGACTTTTGAGGGGAATGGAGTCGGCACTGATGTTAACTCCAGAGAAAAAATCCTCTCTAATGAGATTCAAGCCCGGGTCAGTAGATCATGAGCGCATCACTCTGACCACCAGGCTATACCCTGTCCCCCATTTTTACCAAGACCAGACCTCAGTGGAAAAAGCCGTCTCGCATAAATTCATTTCATGCTTCCTTTTTGTGCTTTCTTTTTTTTCTTTTTTTCTTTTTTTTGCGACAGCAGGACGCGTTCGTTCAAGTGAGTTCTTTTTTTTTTTTTTTTTATCTTTCACCTAAAGCACAAAGTTTGATGTTTTGGGATGCACAGAATATGGATTGATTTTTTTTACTTTAAATTCTCTTTTTTAGTTAACATTTTTTTTATGTGTGTTTCATCTTATATGACATTTTTTTTTTTTTTTTTTTTTCCCATAATGTGTGTTTCATCTTATATCACATCTCAATTTCTATTAACCCCTCGCTCACCCCCCACCCTCACCCCTTGTTCATTCATGTTCTCGATGCACAGAATTTTGATTAATTTTTTTCTTTTCCTTTATTTTTTATTAGGGTTTTTTTTCTAAAATGAGTGCTTCATCTTATATGACATCTCAGTTGCTGCTACCAACATCCCCCCTCCCCTCCTGGTCATTGCTATGCTGTTCTTGATACTTACACAGCTAACCCAGGGTTTTTCTGTCATCCTTCTTTGAACAGCTGCCCTTTAGGAAGCTTATATATAAGGAAAGTTCAGTCTCTGTGAGGCCACTAGAAAAAGGAGGCCCTGCATGCTTGTTTGTTTGTTTGTTTTATTCTTTTATATCGAGGATAATGGAATAAGCACTTGGGTGCTTTTTTACACCCTGTCCCCTTGTGCATGCAGTTTTGTCATCTGTTCCCACCAGCACACAATGGCCTACTCTTACAAAAAGCGGAACAGGATTTAACGTGTGCGCAAGATTTCTGCGTGCGTTCATACACAGGGCCTCGATTTATCGCCTCATCCAAAAGACTTTGACATTCCATTTAATTTTTTCCCTCTTAACTGGGCAGAAAGGGTGAGGCTGGGAATCAAACCCAGAACCTCATGGCAGGCAAACATCTTAAGAACCATAGGGCCAGCCTTTTTCTTAGTTTGTTGTTGTTGTCGTTTTAATTAAAAGGCCTGATAGGGTTAACTGACTGAGTACTGTGCATTTTCACTTTTCAGTTTAGCACTGGGTATATTTGCGCAGTCTGTTTTTGGGGGCAGGATATAGCTCAGTGGTCAGAGTGCTCGCTTTCCCCAAGTCAAGTTAAGCAGCATGGTTACCTGTTGGATGGGTGACCGTTTGCGCACCTTGGCTTCAGGACAGTTCCCCCAGTTCACCCAGCTGTAAATGGGTACCTGCCCTCTTTAGGGTCAGGGAAGGTAAAGCAGCGAGGGAGAGGAGATGGGCGCTGCCCTCAATATGCCAGCCCCTAGAGAAGCTGAGGTCTCTGATGCCTCGCTCCCCTACGACCACATAGGTCATGAGACACCTTTACCTTTTTTACCCTGTGCATTTTCACGTTTCACTAAAGCACTGGGTGTGTTTGCACAGTTTGTTGTGTGTTCTGGTCCTTTTTGGGGGTGGTCTTTTTCCTTTTCTTTTTCTCTTGTTGTCTCTTGTTTAAATGAAATGATTTTTTACTCTGTTTTGGGGTTTTTTTTTCTCTTACTCACTCCTCTGTGTGTGTGTGGGGGGGGGGATGTGTGTGTGTGCATGCGTGCGTGCATGTTCCTTTACTGGGTAGAGGGGTGTGTAGTGCCCTTGCTTGTCACTCTGCAGGGATTTTTTTTATTTGGACTTAACTGAATGCCAAGCGCATTTTAAAAAATTGTTCTGTTATATTTTGCTTTTTTGTTAGTATCCTTTCGATCAAGCTTTTTTTTTTGAAAGGGGATGGGGGAGAAGGTCTTTAAAATGCATTCATATAATGTGTGTGTGGAAATTTATCCTTTTCTTCAAACATTTTTTTGAATGTCTTTGAATTTTTCATAGGTATGAGTCTCTTGACCGCAAACAAAAGAATATCATTAAAAAAAAAAGCTTAAAAAATCATAAACACACACACACACACACACACACACACACACACACTCACTCACTCACTCACACACTCACACACACACACACACACACAAACAGACACACACACACACACACACACACACAAACAGACACACACACACACACACACACACACACACACACACACACACACACACACACACACACACACACACACACGCTTTTTGTCTTTCGATAAAAAGGTCCACACTTTTGAAATAAAGGAAGCTTTGGGATGATTATATGTTCACCCAGCATCTTCGTCCATAAAAAATCCCAGAAGCATCTTTGATATGTTGTCCTGAAGAACTAGCCACCTGATTCCTCCACCACTCAACCTCCATTTTTATGCCAGAGTTTGGGTTTGATGCATTCAGATAGAAAAAAAAGATATTGCAAAGAAAACAGTAAATTTCCATCATCCAGTCATCATACCTTGCATATTCCTTGAGGCTGGATGGATAATGGTGTCCATTTTTAAAAAATGTCTAATATATCTCCAAAGTCAGAATGTAGCCACCTTCTTCCTCCACCTTCACCTATCCTGTAGACCGTGGGGGCAACACTGAAGGCTTTGCAACCAGCTTCCTCCACTCCCCACGGTCCTCCGCCCTCCTTAACAGATCGCTCCACCCAAAGCCTGTCCACTCTCTGATGTTGTCTTCCCATCATGTCCTCTGTCTGCTTTCATGGTGAGCTAAAACCGTCGCATGCACAAAAGCTTGCTATTGTTGGTGAACGAACCTGGGAATTCAAGCCCAAGAAACGAAAAATGACAAAATAAAGTAGTGTTGTAATAAGGATGGATACCCATTGTATGATGCAACACTAACAAGAGTGTGACATGTCACCTAATTTCGGTTGTACGTAGAAATAAATCATGTCAGTTGTATGATGCGACACTGACACAACAGTATGACATGTCATGGATAGATGCCAGTTGTATGATGCGACACTAACAAAAAGAGGATAACATGTCACCTAATTTCAGTTGTAATACAGATAGATCATGCCAGTTGTGTGACATGACACTGACACAAGAGTGTGACATGTCATGACAGGCGACAGTCGGAAGGGTGGCCAGCAGAAGGGGGACAAGGGCAAAGGTGACGGGGGCAAGGACAAAAAGCCCCCTGCTGCTGCTGCTGGTGCTGGGGGTGGCAAAGATGCTAAAGGAGGAAAGCCGGGAAAAGAGGTAAGTGTGCGTGTGTTGAGTGTGTGTGTGTGTTATTTACTTTGTTTATTCTTTTATAGCGAGGATAGTGGAATGTGTGTGTGTGTTATTTATTTGAATTATGCTTTTTTATCGAGGATAATGGAATGTGTGTGTGTGTGTGTGTGTAGGTAGGTGTTTGTGTAGGTGGGGGGAAGGGGGGGGTAGGTGTGTGGGTGTAAGGGGAGGGTGTGTGTGTGTGTGTGATAGAAGGAGAATGAGAAGAAAAAGAAAAGCAATCATAATAGTAAAATAATAGTAATATTCACTTTTAAAAATGTATATAATTATTGACTTTAAAAATGTATATATTGTGTCTGCTTGTGTGTGTGTGTGTGTGTGTGTGTGTGTGTGTGTGTATGTGTGTGTGCACACGCGTGTGTTTTGTGTGTGTGTGCGCTTATGTGTTGTGTGTGTGCACGCGTGTGTTGAGTGTGTGTGTGTGCATGCGTGTGTGCATGCATGTGTATGTGTGTGTGTGCGTGCGTGCACACTCGCGTGTGTGTGTTGTGCGTGTGTGTGCGCATGCGCATGTATATTATGAGTGCGCACGCGTGTGTGTGTGCATATGTGTGTGAATGCATGCATGTGCACACACTGCAAACACTACTAAACTGACACTTCTCTCCTCTCTCTCTCTCTCCACCTCCTCCTCTACCTCACAGACCCCCAAGCCAGACCCCAAGGCGAAGGCCCCCACCCCCTCCATGTCCAAGAAAACCACCCCCACCCCCACCTCCCGCCCTCCAGGGGGAGGGGGGGTCCCCGAGCCTCGCACCTCCACCCCCACCTCCCGCCCCACTCCCCCACCCCCCAGGAGCCAGGGGAGATAACGGAGAGGAAGTACCGGGAGAAACTGTACACACAGGTGAGTGATGATAATACAGGTGCATGTTACAGGTAATAACTACCCCTGTCTGTTTTTGTGGGGTTTTGGGGTGGGTTTTGTTTAAGGGTGGGGGATTTGGGGTTTGTTTTTGTTTTTTGGGGGGAGGGGGGATTTTGATTTTGTTTTTGTTTTTTTGGAGGGGTGGTGGTCATCCTTTTTTTTTGTTTGTTTGTTTTGTAACTAAATATTGACCAGGGGGCAGAAAAGCTCAGTGGTCAGAGCGCTCGCTTTCCCCCAAGTCAAAGTCAAGCAGTGTCGAGCGTGGTTGTTACCAGTTGGATGGGTGAAAATCACACGCAAGCACCCATGCACGCACGCACACACACACACACTCTCTCTGAAGTCCTTCTCATGAGACTATAAACTGAGGCCCTGTATGCAAATGCATGCAGAACATCTTACGCAACGTTAAATCCTGTTCCGCTTTTTGTAATAGTAGGCCATCTTGTGCCGGTGGAAACAGATCACATTTACAAAACTGCATGCACACGGGGACTGGATGTAAAAAATAAAAAAAAGCACCCGAGTGCTTATTCTGTTATCCTTGATATAAAAGAATAAACAAATTCATGAAGACAAGTGAAAAAGGAAGACTGGAGGATGGTTAATACCTTCACCTGTCTAACAAATAAACTGTCAGGTTCTGGGTTCAATTCTCAGCCTTGCCCTTTCTTCCCAGTTTGACAGGAAAATCAAACTAAGTGTCCAAGTCCTTCAGAGGAGACACTTAACCAATCCAGTCTGTGTGTGCTTATGGACTTGTGCATGTCGTAAGAACCCACAACAGTTGTCTAAATCTAATCAGTTAAGCAGGGAACAAAGCAGTGTTGTGAGTGTTGTTGTTGTGTGTGCAGATGTTTGTCATTCTGGGCAAGAAGATGGAACAGATGGACAACATTTTCCAGTACCTCCTCAAGGCGTCCTAGTCACCTGGCCTGCCTGTCTGTTTGTCTGCAGTCATGTGCTGTGCACAGCACGGCATGTTTTTTTTCCCCACACACTGTTATACTGATGATTATGTTTTTTATGAAACACTATATCTTCCAGCTTTCTTGCCACTGCTTTCCATTATCCTCAAAATAAAAGAAGAAATAAATGAATAAATAAATTTCTCAAGCTGAATCAGTCCCCCCCCACCACCACCACCACCACCACCACCAATTTTGCTTGATTCATAGAGTAGGTCTGCTGCAAGATTTTTGTTTTGTTTGTTTTTTTCTGAAAATTTATCATACCTGTTTTTTTAGTAGTAGTAAGAAATGTTTTAGGTGACACAGACTTTTTGTTCTTGAATTTTTTTTTCAAACTACTTGTTTTGGAAACATTTGAGTGGATGGGATAGCAAGAGATTTAATGAAATAGCACCCTGCAACCAAATTCAGGTATGCCAACCCATGAGTTTTGGTTTTAGGGATGAAGCCATTGACAATCAGGGACAACGAACAATTTTCTGGTGTCACTATACATAAGCTCTTCTTTTTGTGTGTGTGAAACATCATGTGTTATTACATGCTTTTTATTTTGACACTGTCCTTTTTTTGGGGATCATGAAAAAACCGCTATGATGGGCATTAACCTTATGACCACAACATTGTAGATCTGTGTTCATTTCCATTATATCTACTGTGCACAAGTGTACAGAGGCTGAGGTGGATACGAAGCACTCACTGGAGTTTGGGATCTGAAACCAGGACTTTAACTTTCCAGGACACACAGAAAAAAAAATGTGGGTTTACCTGAACACTTTGTCGAAAATGACAATTTTTCATAACAAGTATGGTCCCTCTGGAATAGTGACTTATGCCTATGAATTCCCCGGGGAACAAAGGGCTGCAACAACACCCCTCCAACAGACTCGGTTCTGGGAGATCTAGAAAGGTAGGTATAGATAATTGTTGAAGACATTCTGATTCACACACAAAGTTTGGCCTGGATAGCGTTGTGACACAGCTCTTAGTGCTTTCTGAAAAAAGGAAATATTATGTATGGTCAACATTTTTGTAAACTTATGTGGTTGATACAGCTGTTTACTTCAAGAAAATGGAAAATATGGTACGTGTATAATGATTTTGTGCCCTACTAGTCCTTTACTTTGAGACCACATAGTTGAAACTTCACATCAAAATCGTAATTCTTTATTTTTCAAAATCATAATTCTTTTTTTCAAAATCATAATTCTTTTTTTCGTTCAAAATTATAATTCTAGAAGCAGCATAGAAAGGAAGGCCCCCTCTCTCTGTTGTTTTGTTTTTGTATAGTTTGCAGCAAAGAAAGAAAATCAATCAATCAAAACAAATCTAAGCCCAACAACAACAGAGGACATACGTTGAGGCAGATATGTTCCCTACTTTATACTCCATACCTTTTTTTTTTCATGTCACATTCTTCTGGAGTACACCCTCCACAAAAACCAATTTTTGCAGGTTTACAAAAAGGAAGAAGTCAGATTCCTCCATATTCCTTTGCACGTTCGCCAAAAGATCTAGGCTGAAACTTTTCAAAATTTATCGCTGGAGAAAGAACAGTAAACAGCTTGCACTCCCTCTTGCTTTGCCAAAAAAAAAAGACAAAAACAAACAAAAAAAACTTTATCAAATGCCAAAGTCCTGCTCAAGAGTAAAAAGTGTCAAATGGCCAAATTCCTGCTTAAAAGTGAAAAAAATGTTTTATGTTGATTTCTTACTGTGCTGCATTACTGAATAAATCACCTGTCAGAAAAAGGCCTTGGAAGGACCTACAACATGTTGAAATGTATTGGAGGGAAGGAGGGTTTCACCCCCCTGCCCCCCCCCCCCCCCCCCCAAGCCCACCAGGGCTTAGATGGCCCTGTCTAGTCTTAACCTCCATCCCCCCTCTCTATTCCAAATGCCCCCTCCCCCTCCCACATTTTTGTCTCTTCTCTTTTCCTTACCTCTCTACTGACCCCTGTCCCCCTCTCTATTCCAACCCCCATCCCAAACTAATCCCATCCCCATCCCCCCTCTATTCCAAATACCCCTTCCCCCTCCCACATTTTTGTCTCCTCTTTTCTCACCTCTCTACCAACCCACCTACCCCCCCCCCCCCCCCCCCCTTCTGTTCCTACCCCCATCCCACACTAATGCTATCCCCATCTCCCCCCTTCCTCTCTCTCCTCTATTCTTATTCCCTCTATTCCTACCCCTATTCCCCCTCAATTCCTACCCCGCCCCCCCCCCCCCCCTTCCTCTCTATTCCTACCCCACTCCCGTCTATCCCTACTCCCAATTCCCCTCTATCCTATCCCCTTCTATTTCTACGTCCTCCTCCTCTAATATACACCACCACCACCCCCTTTGATCTACTGTTCCTCTCCCTCTATTCCTACCTCCACCCCCACTCCCTCTATGTCTACCTGTGATAAGTTTATTTAATAATAATGATGATGATATACAGGATTTATATAGTGCTGAATCTTGTAAACCCCACAAATCAAAGCGCATTGTGATCAGTATTACTCTGTTACAAACCATTCCCTACAGTGTTTAATATTTTTATGCCACCTTTTGTTTTTTTCGATTGTGTGTCTATCAGAATCCGTCCTATATTCTATTTTTTTTTATGATTGTAATAAAAGTCTTTCAAATGAAATATATTTCTTGTTTTGTTTTATTTTGGGTTTGTTTGTTGTTGTTGTTGTTGTTTTGGGGGGGTAGGGGGAATGAGTTTCTATCTTTCCAGGCATGTGTACCTTCCGTATTTGTTCTTGAAAAAGTTGGAAAATACGGAAATATGATTTCATTCATCAAAATCCGAATTTCGTCAACAAAAAATCCGAAAATCTGCTGTCCTTCAACAAATCCATTCATCTCGCATTATGTCGTCTGCTATTGTTCAGAGACTAGTCTCCCCTTAGGCCTACAATGCCTGCACGCGCGGTACCTCTTTCAGAAACAACATGGCGGAAAGTGGTGTAGATTTTTTGCAGAAAAACTGACCTAACTGACACTCAAAAGTAAAGTAAGACGTGGAGTAAACGCTATCATAGTCCCTAAATCGGAGTTCTTGCACTGGGACTCTAATATAACTTCAACAACAACGGAGTAAACGCGAAGTGACACTAACAGGCCAGGATGGGGCTAGAAGAGGTACAGTTCCCGATTGGCAGCCGTTAGTGTCGTAAGACTATGGAGTTGCACTCTAGTTGTGCTCTAGGTGTTAATTATGATACAGTGTCAGTTGTGGCTGGCCAGACTGACACGGGAATGACAGTCCCTATGGCAGAGGGCACAGATGAAGTCTGACGCTAGTCTGTCTGCCTGGACTGCAGCCTTTCTTCTCATTCTCTGCCTCGTTCTGATGAGCAAGTGTCTCTTCGAACTTGGAAAGATCTTTCTGCACAGTCTGTCTCCAGGCTGACCGTTCGAGGGCTGTTGTTGCTTCCCAGTTGTTCTGGTCGATGTTCAGGGCTTTTTAATTCCCTCTTGCACACGTCTTTGAATCAACAACTGTGGTCTGCCTGTGGGACGTTTTCCCTGCACAAGTTCTCCATTGAGGAGGAGGTCTTTAGGGATCCATCCATCAATCGTCCATGTGCACGACATGGCCAAGCCAGCGTATTTGTCTCTTTGTTTCAGCAACAAAAAAGAATCTCACCATTGGTGAACCTCAGAGCTACTACCTAAGGAACGAGAATTAAAAAAGAACTAAAACTTCGTATCAAAAGAGTAGAACCTTCCACTCACACCCACCCCCACTCTCCCACCATCACCCAACTCCCCTCCCCTCCATCACCATTGGTGAACCTCAGAGCACTACCTAAGGAATCAGGATAAAAACAAACCTATAAAACCTATTAAAAGAGGAGCCACGTCCCCCCACCACCACCATCCCCACCCCCACACAACCCTTCCCCCACCATCACCACCCCCACTCCCACACAACCCTTCCCCCACCACCACCACCATCCCCACCCCCACTCCCACACAACCCTTCCCCCACCATCACCACCCCCACTCCCACACAACCCTTCCCCCACCACCACCACCATCCCCACCCCCACTCCCACACAACCCTTCCCCCACCATCACCACCCCCACTCCCACACAACCCTTCCCCCACCACCACCACCATCCCCACCCCCACTCCCACACAACCCTTCCCCCACCACCACCACCATCCCCACCCCCACTCCCACACAACCCTTCCCCCACCACCACCACCATCCCCACCCCCACTCCCACTCAACCCTTCCCCCACCACCACCACCATCCCCACCCCCACTCCCACTCAACCCTTCCCCCACCACCACCACCATCCCCACCCCCACTCCCACTCAACCCTTCCCCCACCACCACCAACATCACCCAACTCCCCTTCCCTCCATCACCATTGGTGAACCTCAGAGCACTACCTAAGGAAACAAACAAAAAAAATAATATAAAAAACCTTTAAAACTTTCTATCGAAAGAGGAGAATCTCCCTACCCCCACAACCCACTCCCCCCCAACCTTCACTCCCTCACCCCCACTCTCCCACCATCACCCAACTCCCCTCCCTTCCATCACCATTGGTAAACCTCATAGCACTACCTAAGGAACGAAAAAATATAAATACATAATAGAGAGAGTCCATAGCCTATCAAAAGAGTAGCCCCCCACCCCCACTCACCACCATGCCCCCACCACCACCATCACCCAACTCCCCTCCCCTCCATCTCCATTGGTGAACCTCATAGCACTACCTAAGGAACAAAGAACAACAAAAAAAAACATCTCTAAAAGCTCTTATCAAAAGAGGAGCCCCCCCACCCCACTAACCCCACTTCCAACACTCCCCACCCCACACCACCACCACCACCACACACCAACCCCAATCCCTCCCCTCTCCAATCACTTCTTACCAGGAGAAGAAGGACAACAACGATAACGACAACAACGACGAAGAAACACCCTCGCCAAGAACTGCAAGACAGCAACGAAATCAGCCGCCAGGAACAAACCTATGAAACCGACCACTAGCGCTAAACCCACAATCCCCACAGCCGCTGCGCTGAGGCGATCGTCCCGAGCACACACTTTCCTCCTGGTGTAACTGGAAGTGGAGCGTTTGTCCACGGTCAGATTGAGGCTTAGGCCTACTTGGGCCACCGAGGGAGATTGAGATTGAGGCCCAAGCGTCCCCGGAAACGGAAGTTGTTGCGCGAGTCTCCGACACGCGCATGGGCAGAGAGGAGTAGGAGGAGGAAGGTTTGGGGTGGTTGTTGTGGTTGTGGTGGTGGAAGGGGTGGGGAGGGTGGTTGGGGTGTTTGGGTTTGTTGGGGTGGTTGTGAGGTGTTGAGGGGTTTCTTGGTTTGTTTTTATTGTTGTTGTTGTTGTGTTGGTTTGTGGCTTGGTGGTTTCAGCAAGATTTCCTGTTGTTGTTGTGATCGTTTGTGGTTTGGTGGTGGTTGTTGTTGTTGTGGTGGTGGTGTTCGTTTGTGGGTTTGTGGTGTCAGCGAGATTCCCTGCTCTTGTTGTTGTTGTTGTTGTGTTCGTTTGTGGCGTGGTGGTTTCAGCGAGATTTCCTGTTGTTGTTGTGATCGTTTGTGGTTTGGTGGTGGTTGTTGTTGTTGTGGTGGTGGTGTTCGTTTGTGGGTTTGTGGTGTCAGCGAGATTCCCTGCTCTTGCTGTTGTTGTTGCTGTGTTCGTTTGTGGTTTGGTGGTGGTGGTTGTTGTTGTTGCTGCTGCTGTTGTGTACGTTTGTGGTTTGGTGGTGTCAGCGAGATTCTTCGCTATTGTTGTTGTTGTTGTGTTCGTTTGTGGCTTGGTGGTGTCAGCGAGATTTCCTGCTATTGTTTTTGTTGTTGTTGTTGCTGTTGTTGTTGTGCTCGTTTGTGGCGTGGTGGTGTCAACGAGATTTCCCGCTGCTCTTGTTGTTGTGTTCGTTTGTGGCTTGGTGGTGGTTGTTGTTGTTGTTGCTGTTGTGTTCGTTTGTGGCTTGGTGGTGGTTGTTGTGTTCGTTTGTGGCTTGGTGGTGGTTGTTGTTGTTGTTGCTGTTGTGTTCGTTTGTGGCTTGGTGGTGGTTGTTGTTGTGTTCGTTTGTGGCTTCGTGGTTGTTGTTGTTGTGTTCGTTTGTGGCTTGGTGGTTGTTGTTGTTGTTGTTGTTGTGTTCGTTTGTGGCTTAGTGGTGGTTGTTGTTGTTGTTGTTGTGTTCGTTTGTGGCTTGGTGGTGGTTGTTGTTGTTGTTGTTGTGTTCGTTTGTGGCTTGGTGGTGGTTGTTGTTGTTGTTGCTGTTGTGTTCGTTTGTGGCTTGGTGGTGGTTGTTGTTGTTGTTGTTGTGTTCGTTTGTGGCTTGGTGGTTGTTGTTGTTGTTGCTGTTGTGTTCGTTTGTGGCTTGGTGGTGGTTGTTGTTGTTGTGTTCGTTTGTGGCTTGGTGGTGGTTGTTGTTGTTGCTGTTGTGTTCGTTTGTGGCTTGGTGGTGGTTGTTGTTGTTGTTGTTGTGTTCGTTTGTGGCTTGGTGGTTGTTGTTGTGTTCGTTTGTGGCTTTGGTGGTGGTGGTTGTTGTTGTTGCTGTTGTGTTCGTTTGTGGCTTGGTGGTGGTTGTTGTGTTCGTTTGTGGCTTGGTGGTGGTGGTGGTGGTGGTGGTGGTTGTGTTCGTTTGTGGCTTGGTGGTGGTTGTTGTTGTTGTGTTCGTTTGTGGCTTGGTGGTGGTGGTGGTGGTTGTTGTTGTTGTGTTCGTTTGTGGCTTGGTGGTGGTGGTGGTGGTTGTTGTTGTTGTGTTCGTTTGTGGCTTGGTGGTGGTGGTGGTTGTTGTTGTTGTTGTGTTCGTTTGTGGCTTGGTGGTGGTGGTGGTTGTTGTGTTCGTTTGTGGCTTGGTGGTGGTGGTGGTGGTTGTTGTTGTTGTGTTCGTTTGTGGCTTGGTGGTGGTGGTTGTGTTCGTTTGTGGCTTGGTGGTGGTTGTTGTGTTCGTTTGTGGCTTGGTGGTGGTTGTTGTGTTCGTTTGTGGCTTGGTGGTGGTGGTTGTTGTTGTTGCTGTTGTGTTCGTTTGTGGCTTGGTGGTTGTGGTGGTGACGTCACTTGTGGTGGTGACGTCAGTGGTGGTGACGACGTCAGGTCTTTCTCCGTGACTCATGTAGCCTCCCTGGTCTTGAGCGCTCTCCGTCGTGGTGGAGGTGACGTCACCTTTTAGCGTGGTGGGCTTAGGGGGTGTGACGTCGTCACCCGTGCCTGACGTCACGGTGTCTGTCGTTGTCGTTGCCGTGGTCTTTTGCGAGATTTTGGAGATGGCTGCAGAGGAAACAAACAGGGTTTTTTGTTTTTGTTGTGGGGGGGGGGGGGGGGGGTGTTTGTTTGTTTTGTTTTTTTAGAAAGTCTCCTATCTCATATCAAGACAAAAATTAATGAAAAAGGGAAAGGTGAGGGTTAAATATTATTTTCATCGTATTAACGAGAAATGATGACGTCAAAAACCTTTGTTGTCTGGTGTGTTTTGGGCTTGCTGTGTATTTTTTTGGATTTGTTTTTGTTTTGGGGGTGTGAGGCTAGTGTGTGTGTGTGTGTGTGTGAGAGAGAGAGAGAGTGTGTGTGTGTGTGTGTGCGTATGTGTGTGTGTGTGTAGGTGTGTGTGGGGGGGGTCTTGGTAAGCACCATCCAATTCCCTCCAGTGACAAATATTTCTTTTGAATCTCCCCACTTCAAATGCTTGATACAACCACACCCGCTGCTGCTATCGAAGCAACAACAACAAACAACAACAAAACAGCTGAGCTTCAAAAGTCACTTGAATGAACCAGGTAACTGGGGTCACTGATTGGAAATCAGATGACCAGTGGTGATCAATGGTGTTGTAAAAGTTCTGCCTTGGTCTTGTGACTTGACTTGTGAGAGCATTGTAGTCTGTATTTACTTATTTAACATACCTGATTGATGCTGGGGCAACAGCAAAGTGAGAGGCTGCATGATCAGTGGTTTTATTTCCCGCTCATGGAATTCCACTTTACAGCTTAAGTCTTTAGTGATCGACTATGACTATATATATATATATATATATATATATATATATATATATATATATATATATATATACATGTGCTGCAGCCCTGGGGGGCTAGTTGGCCTTTGGAGAACATCTCCAACGCTGACTGTCCTTATGCCCTCTTGGCCGAGAGAGTGGGGATGTGCTGTGGCAAGGCATCTCCACTATAATCACATTTCGGCCCAGTTTCCGAAACAGCAGCTGCCTTCTCTGCTGAACACGACGGACAAACAAACAACATACCTAACAGTAACCAATAATTATATATAAGAAGATATCCTTAAAGTAGATCTAGCTGATGTTCGAACGCCCAAGATTCCGCCCAAAATGTTCTTCCAGATAAGACTTACAAATCAGGCCCTGTGTGAGAAAACGCTCGCGGCAGAACATCTTACACACACACACACACACACACACACACACACACACACACACACACACACACACACACACACACACACACACACACACACACACACGTTAAAAACCTGTTTTGCTTTTCGGAAGAGTAGGCCATTTCGTGGTGGTAGGAACGGATGACATTTTTAAAAAAACACCAAAAAAATCATGCACACAGGTGTCGTGTTTAGACACCACACCATCCATGAAGTTAAGTCAGAATGTGTTTTCCTTAATGGTGGGCAGAAACGGTCGCATACCCAAAATCTCACTAATGATGAACCTCGGAGCTCTAGCCGAGGAATGAAAAAAAAAAGGTGGTTGGGGAGATCAATCAAATCAAATCAAAATTTTATTTCCAGTGTGTACATTGAGTAAGCAATAAATTTGCTTTTTTTCATCAAGCCATCTATCTAGCAAAAAAAAAAAAAGCACAAACAAAGAACAAACTAACAGAAATGAAACAGCAAGCAAACAAGCTAAGGACAACCAAGATAACCCCACCCAAAAAATATTCAGCTGCAACATTGTTACAACTCATATCAACAAAATGAACTCGAAAGAAACTAAAGAAAACACAATGATAATAATAATAACAATAAAAAATAATTATAATCATTAAATAGAGAGATATTACTTTTTCATATCATCATTAGGGAGAGAGGGATAACCCACGACCCATAAACCCCTAACTCACTGCACCAAGGTAGGCCTACTATCACCACTCTCCCCAAAAGTCCTTCGGATGAGACTACAAACCCAGGCCCCGTGTGCAAACGCACGCAGAACATCTTGCGCACACGTTAAATCCTGTTCTGCTTTTCGTAAGAGTAGGTCATTGTGTGCCGGTAGGGAACAGATGACAAGATTAAACCAAAAAACTGCATACACACGGGGACTGGATGTAAAAAAAAAAAAAAGCCCATAAGTGCTTATTCCATTGTCCTCGATATAAAAGAATAAAATAAAATAAAATGCAAAAGAAATGTTTTATCCACTCACGACACTTAAACGTGCACATGAAGGATGCTGTAGCCGAATGGTTAAGACCGTGCCACGTTACATCAATCCCATGGATTCATGAAGTCGAGGGTTCGAATCTTGGTGGTGTCTAGTGAATTATGGATTTGGGGGAGGGGGGGAGGGGTTACAAATCTTCCAGGTCAGCTTCCAAGTGTTGACATGCCACTGCCTCAATTCCCTTCATGTCTATAGTTATACACGTGTAAGGCAAAGGTGTCCCATAACCTGTGTGGTCGTAGGGGAGCGAGGTGTCAGAGACCTCAGCTTCTCTAAGGGCCAGCATGTTGAGGGCAGTGGCGCCCATCTCCTCTCCCTCGCTGCTTTACCTTCCCTGACCCTAAACAGGGCAGGTACCCATTTACATCTGGGGGAACTGTACTGAAGCCAAGGCGCGCAAACAGGTCCCCCATCCAACTGGTAACCACGCGCACTCGACTCTGCTTAACTTGGAGAAAGCGAGTGCTTTGACCACTTAAGCTATCCCACCCCCATGTATGTATGTATGTATGTATGTATGTATGTATGTATGTATGTATGTATGTATGTATGTATGTATGTATGCATGCATGCATGCATGCATACACACCCAACAACAACGACAAAAAAACAACAGACAAAACACACAGGCTGTGCTGTACACACAACTCTAACAACTCACGCTGACAATTCGGCAGGTCAGAATGGCGCACCAGTCCCAAGGATTTTTCTGTAGTCATACTGAGGCTTTCAGTACACGTCCTGGAGCCGTTTCCTCCAGCAACCTGATGGAATCCCTCATTGCAAATCCAGGTGACCACATCCCCACACCTGGGATTGGTGTAATTAGGAGGTAGGCCGTTGTACAGAACTGTGGCGTTAGGAACTTGAGGTACCTCACGGCACTCTGTGAATGTTGGAAACAGAAGACATTAAGGTAAAAAAAAAAAAAAAAAAATAAAAAAAAATTAAGTAAAGGTGTTCTATAACCTGTGTGGTCGTTCATTTTTTTCATTTCATTTTATTCTTTTATATCGAGGATAATAATGGTATAAGCACTCTTGTGCTTTTCTTTTTACATCCAGTCCCCCGTGTGTATGCAGTTTTGTCAATGTCATCTGTTCCTACCAGCACACGATGGCCTACTCTTACGAAAAGCGGAACAGGATTTAACGTTGTGTGCAAGATGTTCTGCGTGCGGTTCGCACACGGGGCCTCGGTTTAAAGTCTCATCCGAAGGACTTTTTGGGGAGAGTGGAGTCAGCACTGATGTTAAGTCCCGGAGAAAAATCTCCTCGACAGGGAATCGAACCCGGGTCGTCAAATTGCCAGCGCAATGTTCTGACCACTAGGCTATCCGTCCCCCCCAGTAGTAGGTGAGCGAGGCGTCAGAGACCTCAGCTTCTCTAGGGGGCCAGCATGTTGAGGGCAGTGGCGCCCATCTCCTCTCCCTCGCTGCTTTTACCTTCCCTGACCCTAAAGAGGGCAGGTACTCATTTAGAGCTGGGGGAACTGTGCTGAAGCCAAGGCGCGCGAACGGTCACCTATCAAATTGGCAACATGCTCGACGCTGCCTAACCTGGCTGGGCAAGGCAAGGCAAGACAAATTCTTTTATTCGAGGATAATAGATAATCACTCGTGTGCTTTTTTACATCCAGTCCCCGCCCTTTCCAGGGATAACATCAAGAAAAAAAACTCTAACTACACAACAGTATTATTGAGAAAAAGTAGTGAGGAAAGACAAGTGCAGGTACCAACTTCTCAATCATTTTGAAAATGACTTATCAAAGATTCAAAATTGAAAATGACTTATCAAAAATTCAAAAATAACTACACAACAGTAATAATAATGATCCAAATACCAAGAGCAAGAAACCATACCAAGTATCAAACAGCATGCAAGAAATAGGACAGAGATACAATAATAAGGTAGTGATATAAAAAAAACAAACAGACACTCATTCAGAAACGAAAATAAGAAGTAAGAATCAATGATGATTCTAATTTGAAAGAAAAGGACAAAAAAGAAAGAAAAAGAGCAAACATGAGAATATGATGAGGTAAATGACTGAAAACATCAATCGACCACCATGGGGGGAAAGCGAGCGCTCTGACCCGAAGATAGGCCTAGTACATTTTTATTTATTTAGGACCCCCCTATGCGTGAACTTGAATGTCTGTCACGTGAACGAAAATGCACTGTGCTGCTGATAAGCGCCTGACAAGTCAGGCCCAGCACATCCGACTTCGGCGTGGTAGAGAATCGTTATCTTTTAAGTCTTTCTGGGTTAAAAAAAAAAAAAAAAAAAAAAAAAAAGGAAGGCAGAAGAATGGACCAAGAAGGCAGAAAAGAGAGGAGGTGACAGGAACAAAAAAGGAACCAGGCAAAAACAAAGAGAGGGATAGAAAAGAGGGAATTCACATCACAGAACTTCCAGATATGGGTGTGGGTGTTTATACTGATAGGCCCCCACCATCCCCATTTGGGATTCTACTTTTTCGAAAATTAACGGGATGGCCTAGTGGTCAGAACGTTGCGCTCGTGATTTGACGACCCGAGTTCGATTCCCGTTCGAGGGGATTTTTCCCCTGGAGTTAACGTCAGTGCTGACTCCACTCTCTCCAAAAGTCCTTCCGATGAGACTATA
>CM060349.1:9104220-9106720 GCA_030674155.1 Stramonita haemastoma
TTGTTTGTTTTTATTTATAGATAGATATATCTTAATTTTCAGGTTGTTGAATCATGCTAGTTAAACAATATTGGTGACATGTTTTTTTTTCTCTTTTCCTTTTTTTCTATGATAGATAGACTAGATGGCTTGATGAAAAACAAAGGCAAATCAATGCTTATTCAATGTACCATCTGCAAATAAAAATTTGACTTGTCTTGACATGACAGGGTTAATATCAGTGCTGACTCCACTCTCTCGGAAAGTTCTTCCAATGAGACTATAAACTAAGGCCCTGTGTGCGAAGGCATGCAGAACATCTTGCGTTAAATCCTGTTCCGTTTTCGTAAGAGTCGGCCATCGTGTGCTGGTGGGAACTGATGACAAGATTTACAAAATTGCATACACACAGGGAATGGATGTAAAAAAAAAAAAAAAAAAAATTTAAAGCACATGAGTGCTTATTCCATTACCCTCGATATAAAAGACTAAATAAATAAATACAAAAATAAATAAATAAAAATTAACGGTCCAGTTTGTCTGATCCATCCTGGTCAACGGGAGATAATCACGCTATTCTTTAGGGATTATCGTTTTTCTGTGTTATGTCCCATACATTGTATTATCACTAAAACCAGAGACTGTATTATAAGCTACGCTGCTAAAACCATCACTGACCGACACTGGTATGTAGTAGTAGCGTGGCCGAGCGGTCTAAGGCGCTGGTTTAAGGCACCAGTCTCTTCGGAGGCGTGGGTTCGAATCTCACCGCTGCCAATCATTTTTTCATTTTTTGGGTCTGATGATTAGCATGGGTATTTTTGGCTGGTTTTTTTTTTTAAATCATTATTATGGATTATGTGCGTGTGTGTGTGTGATGTAGTGTGGTGTGTGGTGACTGTAATACAATGTATGGGAGATAACACCATTGTGGATTAGACAAACTAGCTCATTTCGAAAAAGTAGAAGTATTATTTAAAAAGATAATTGAAAAAAAAACAAAAAAACGCCATCCAAACCAACCCATTCTCCTCGAGAAAAGAAATCATCATTAACAAACAACAACAACAACAACAACAACAACACAACAACAACACACACACACACACACACACACACACACACACACACACACACACACACACACACACACACACACACACTAACTTCTAATATATAATCCGTGTGGACTGGTTTTTTGATGTTTTGGTTTGATTGTTTGTTTTTTGGTGTGTTTTTATGTGTTTTTTGTTTGTTTGTTTGTTTTTGTTTTTCTTTTGTTTGATTGTATGTTTGTTAGGGTATATGTTATTTCCTCTCAGTGATGATGGGTATTATCATAAGGTATCGTTGTGTTTGTTGTTTTTTCCTTATCTTCTTTTAAAAATATAAAGTATGAATTGAAGTATAGGGATATTGTAATCTGACATAAATTGCTTATAGATTTTTTATTATTTTACTTATTTATTTTTAAATTTTGTTGTTGTTGTTGTTGTATTTATTCATTTTTTTAAAAATTTGTTTTATTATTATTATTATTATTATTATCATTATTATTATTATTATTATTATTATTATTAAGTCTTAATGTTTTTTGGTTACATTGTAATTGATATAAGCTGTTGTGTGTGTGTGTGTGTGTGTGTGTGTGTGTGTGTGTGTGTGTGTGTGTGTGTGTGTGTGTGTGTGTGTGTGTGTGTGTGTGTGTGTGTGTGTGTGTGGAGTGTGTTTTTTTTTGTTGGTTTTTTTTTTGACACTATATGATTTTTTAAAAAAGACTTTAGATGTGTGCATGTACCTACGAGTATACGAGCTGAGTGGAAGAGCGCAAACCCTGTGTGTGTGTGTGTGTGTGTGTGTGTGTGTGTGTGTGTGTGTGTGTGTGTGTGTGTGTGTGTGTGTGTGTGTAGATGCACGGGTGTGTGTGTGTGTGTGTGTGTGTGTGTGGGTGTGTGGGTGTGTGGGTGTGTGGGTGTATGTGCATATGTGTGTATGGCTTTCGAGTAGATTTTTAAAATATTATTTTATTTTTATTTATTTATTTTATTTATTTATTTTATTTATTTTATTTTCTCTTTTGGTTGTTGTTATAGTAGTTGCTTGTATTATTTATAGGCATAGTTTATTTTAAAGTTGTTGAAATCATGTTAGCAAGTTAATGTTGGTGAAATGTTTGTTGTTGTTGTTTTAATTGTTTGTTTGCTTTTTACCCTTTTCTTTCTTTCGTTGGGTTTTTTTTTTGTTTGTTTGTTTCCTAGGGATTTTCTACTTTGTTTTTTGTTGGTTTTTTGTTTTGTTTAGGATTTGATTTTTGCTATTGTTTTGATTTTTTTCTTTTCTTTTCTTTAGATAGATGGCTTGATGGAAAAAAGCAGATCGCTGCTTACTCAATGTACCATCTGGAAATAAAAATTTGATTGATTGATTGACACACACACACACACACACACACACACACACACACACACACACACACACACACACACACACACACACACACACACACACACACACACACACA
>CM060349.1:9111720-9116720 GCA_030674155.1 Stramonita haemastoma
ATAAATTATCGTTAACAACAACAACAACAACAACAACACACACACACACACACACACACACACACACACACACATACACACACACGCATACACACACACACACACACACACACACACACACACACACACACACACACACACACACACACACACACATACACACACACACACACACACACACACACACACACACACACACACACACACACACACACACACACACACACACACACACAACTGTTTTGTTGGGGGGGGGGGGGGTCTTCTCTTTTGGGGTTTTTTTCCCCTTTTTTTCTTTTTTTATTTTTTTCCCTCTTTTTTGTTTGTTTTTATTTATAGATATATCTTAATTTTGAGGTTGTTGAATCATGCTAGTTACACAATATTGGTTACATGTTTATTTTTTCTCTTTTCTTTTTTTTTCCTCGATAGATAGATGTCTTGATTTTTTATTTTAAAAAAATATATATATCAATGCTTATATTTTCAATGTACAATCTGGAAATAAAAATTTGACTTGACTTTACAGAGTTAACATCAGTGCTGACTCCACTCTCTCCGAAAGTCCTTTGGATAAGACTTTAAACCGAGGCCCTGTGTGCAAACCCAAGCAGAATATCTTGCCCACTTGTTAAATCCTGTTCCACTTTTCGTAAGAGTGGGTCATTGTGTGCTGGTGGGAACTGATGACAAGATTTACAAAATTGTATACACACGGGGGAATAGATGGGGGGGGGGGGGGGAGAAGAAAAAAAGAAATAAAAAAGCACATGATTTCTTATTCCATTATCCTCGATATAAAAGACTAAATAAATAAATAGATAAATAAATAAATAAAATAAATAAAATTAACGGTCCAGTTTTGTCTGATCTATCCTTGTCAACGTGAGATAAACACGCTATTCTTAAGGGACTATCAATGGTGTTATGTTCCCATACATTGTATTATCAGTGTATTATGTATTATAACTAAAACCAGAGACTGTATCATAAGCTATGCTGGTAAAACCATCACTGACCGATACTGGTATGTAGTGGTAGCGTGGCCGAGCGGTCTAAGGCGCTGGTTTTAGGCACCAGTCTCTTCGGAGGCGTGGGTTCGAATCCCACCGCTGCCAGTCTTTTACTTTCTTTTTTTTTTTTTTTGGTCTAGTCGATTTGTTTGGGGGGGTTTTTGGCTGTTTTTTTATATATGTATTTTAAATTATTTTTAGCTGTTTATTTTTTTTTTATCATGGATTAGATCTATATGTGTGGTGTGGTGTGATGTAGTGTGGTGTGTGGTGACTGTAATACAATGTATGGGAGATAACACCATTGTGGATTAGACAAACTAGCTCATTTTGAAAAAGTAGAAGTATTATTTAAAAATTACAAAAAAAAATTTTAAACACCATCCAGCCCAACCCATCCTCTTCGAGAAAATAAATTATCATTAACAACAACAACAACACTAACAACACACACACACACACACACACACACACACACACACACACACACACACACACACACACACACACACACACACACACACACACACACACACACACACACACACACACACACAACTGTTTTTTTTTTCCCTTTTTTTGTTTCTCCCCTCTTTTTTGTTTGTTTTTAGTTATATATATAGAGAGAGATATATCTTAATCTTGAGGCTGTTGAATCATGCTAGTTAAATAATATTGGTGAAATGTTTATTGTTTTCTCTTTTCTGTTTTTTCTTACATAGATAGAAGGCATGATGGAAAAAAGCAAATCAATGCTTATTCAATGTACCATCTTGAAATAAAGATTTGACTTGTCTTGACATGACAGGGTTAACATCAGTGCTGACTCCACTCTCTCCGAAAGTTCTTCCAGTGAGACTATAAGCCGAGGCCCTGTGTGCGAACGCAGAACATCTTGCGCACGTTAAATCCTGTTCCGCTTTTCGTAAGAATAGGCCATTGTGTGCTGGTGGGAACTGATGTCAAGATTTACAAAACTGCATACACACAGGGAATAGATGTAAAAAAAATAATGATAATAATAAAGCAGCACGTGAGTGCTTATTCCATTATCCTCGGTATAAAAGAATAAATAAAAATAAATAAATAAATAAATACAAAAATAAATAATAAATAAATAAAAATTAATGGTCCAGTTTGTCTGATCTATCCGGCCTGGTCAACGGGAGATAAACACGATATTCTTTAGGGACTATCGTTTTTGTGTTATGTCCCATATATCGTATTATCAGTGTATTATGTATTATCGGTAAAACTATCACTGATCATCACTGGTATGTAGTGGTAGCGTGGCCGAGCGGTCTAAGGCGCTGGTTTAAGGCACCAGTCTCTTCGGAGGCGTGGGTTCGAATCCCACCGCTGCCAGTCTTTTTTTGTCTAGTCTAGTTGTTCTGGGGTTTGGGGGTGTTTTTTGTTTTGTTTCTTTTTTACTTATGGAATGTGTGTGGTGAGGTGTTGTTGTCGGGTGGGGTGGTGCAGTTGTGCTGGTGGTGGTGGTGGTGGTGGTGTGTGTGTGTGTGTGTGTGTGTGTGTGTGTTGTTCTTGTTGTTGTTGATTTCTTTTTTTCGGGGAGGAGGGGGGTTGGCTGTTTGGTTGGATGGTGGGTTACCTTGGGATGAGACTTTAAACCGAGGTCCCGTGTGCGAACGCACGCAGAACATCTTGCGCACACGTTAAATCCTGTTCCGCTTTTCGTAAGAGTAGGCCATCGTGTGCCGGTGGGAACAGATGACAATATTTACAAAACTGCATACACACGGGGACCAGATGAAAAAAAGCACATGATTGCTTAGTCTGTTATCCTCGATATAAAAGGATAAAATAAAAAATAAATAATTTTTTGAAAAATTTATAACACTTCAGCTTTTTCAAATTGAGCTGGTTTGTCTATCTAATCCACAATGGTAAACGGGAGATAAGAGCTATATCCTTTAGTGACTATCAATGGTATTGTCTCCCATGCATTGTATTACACTCAACTCCGCTGATAAGAACCTCAATAAGAAAAAGAAGAAAAAAAGAATGTCCCTGCCTGAACAGGAAAACTATGCAGATTATTGCTTGTGGCGTCAGTCCTCACCAAGTTAAATCAAAGTAAAATTCTTTGGGGGGGGGGGGGGGGTATGAAAAGGTGAACATTTGAGCACAGGGGAAAAAAATAAACAAAACCTGCCAAAACGAGATTAAAACCATTTCTTAATTCAGATAACCGTTAGGGGCACCCTACAAATGGGAAAACAGCAGTTACAACAACTACAAGACATGAATACGCGCGCGGGCGCGCACACACACACACACACACACACACACACATACACACAACACACACACACACACACACACACACACACACACACACACACACACACACACACACACACACACACACACACACACACACACACGCCATAAGTATAAAAAAAAAATTAAAGAAAAGAAAAGAAAGAGCACACACACACACACACACACACACACACACACACACACACACACACACACACACACACACACACACACACACACACACACACCACACCATAAGTATAAAAAAAAAAATAATAATAATAATTTTTTTTTTTTTAAAAGAAAAGAACACACACACACACACACACACACACACACACACACACACACACACACACACACACACACACACACACAGGTAAAAAAAAAAAAAAAAAAAAAAAAAAAGTAACTGGCAGCGGTGGGATTCGAACCCACGCCTCCGAAGAGACTGGTGCCTTAAACCAGCGCCTTAGACCGCTCGGCCACGCTACCACTACATACCAGTGTCGGTCAGTGATAATTTTACCAATAATACAATGAATGTATCTTTCCTCGATAATACAATGTATGGGACATAACACAAAACCGATAGTCCCTAAAGAAGATCATATTTATCTCCCATTGACCATGGTGATTTTAATGGTCAAGTTTGTCTGGATCGCACGCATGCACTCACAAAGTGGGCTTGCACACACGTTAAATCCTGTTCTGCTTTCCGTAAGAATAGGCCATTGTGTGCTGGTGGGAACAGGGGGGAGAGAGACAGAGACAGAGAGAAGTCGAGCTAATCTGTAGGTAAAAACATTTAGTCAATATTATACTATGTAAAATATGTAAACTTTTTTTTTGGGGGGGGGGAAAGAGGGAGAAAACATAATCAGTTTTCTTCCCTGTTTAACAACAACAACAACAAAATACAAGTGACATCAAACCTAACCTGACTTCAGGAGAATCGAACACACAGAAAGGGCAAGGAAGGGAAAGGAGGGGGGGGCAGATTAGCCTAGTGGTTAGAGCGTTATGCTGGCATTCTAACAGCAAGTGTTCCAGCCACCACCCAGATACAAGTTCCATTGTGTGCCGGTGCGAACAGATGACAAGATTTACAAAACTGCATACACACAGGGACTGGATGTAAAAAAAAAATTTTTTTTTAAAAAGCACATGAGTACTTATTCCGTTATCCTCGATATAAAAGAATAAATCACACACACACACACACACACACACACACACACACACACACACAACACACACACACACACACACACACACCCCACACACACACACACACACACACACACACACACAGAGTAAAAATAAAAAAATTTTTAAAAAAGGACTGGCAGCGGTGGGATTCGAACCCACGCCTCCGAAGAGACTGGTGCCTTAAACCAGGGCCTTAGACCGCTCGGCCACGCTACCACTACATACCAGTGTCGGTCAATGATGGTTTTTCTGATGCAGTACACTTCACACGTGGGTACAGTCGTGTGTACACTGTCTATCTATCTATCTATCTAAGCCTATCTATCACTCGTGGGTACAGTTGCGGGTACACTTTCTTTTTATATTTCTTATATCAGAGGTTTCCTATAATAGGCCTACGAAGATATATATATCCTACAGGAAAAAAATTTCAAGTGCATTATTTTCTTTATACTCATAGAAATGGCGAGAAAGAGAGAAAGAAAAGGAAAA
>CM060349.1:9124220-9126720 GCA_030674155.1 Stramonita haemastoma
CTATCTATCTATCTATCTATCTATCTATCTACCTATCTATCTACCTATCTATCTACCTATCTATCTATCTATCTACCTATCTATCTATCTATCTATCTATCTACCTATCTATCTATCTATCTATCTACCTATCTATCTATCTATCTATCTATCTACCTATCTATCTATCTATCTATCTACCTATCTATCTACCTATCTATCTATCTATCTATCTATCTACCTATCTATCTACCTATCTATCTACCTATCTATCTATCTATCTATCTACCTATCTATCTATCTATCTATCTATCTATCTACCTATCTATCTATCTATCTATCTATCTACCTATCTATCTATCTATCTATCTATCTATCTATCTATCTACCTATCTATCTACCTATCTATCTACCTATCTATCTATCTACCTATCTATCTACCTATCTATCTACCTATCTATCTATCTATCTATCTACCTATCTATCTATCTATCTATCTATCTATCTATCTATCTACCTATCTATCTATCTATCTATCTATCTACCTATCTATCTATCTATCTATCTATCTATCTATCTATCTATCTATCTATCAATCACTCGTGGGTACAGTCGTGGGTACACATTCTTTTATATCAGAGGTTTCTTATAATAGGCTTACGAAGATATACAGGGAAAAAAATTCAAGTGCATTTCTTTATAATCATAGAAATGGCAAGAAAGAGAGAAAGAAAAGGAAAAGAACACACCTGTCTCATCAAGGACTTTTGGGGAGAGTGGAGTCGTAATTGGAAAAAAAGTCACAGAAAAAAAGTCTCAGGAAAAAAAAGTCACAATGGTGGCTGTGTGATGTACTCTCTTCTACAACAAAAAGTGTGTGTGTGAGGCAAGGCAAAATTCTTTTATTCGAGGATAAGAGATAAGCACTCGTGTGCTTTTTTTACATCCAGTCCCCGCCCTTTTCAGGGATAACATCAAGATAAAAAGATAGCCTTAACTAGACAACAATTATAGTGATTCAAATACAAAGAGCAAGAAACCATACCAAGTATCAAACAACAGGTAAGAAATAAGACAAAGATACAATATTAAAGTAATGTTATAAAAAGGCACTCCTTCTGAAACGAAAATAGAAATAAGAGTCAATGATGACTCTGATTTGAATAAAAAAAAAAACAAAAAAACAACAAAAAAAACAACAACAAACAAACAAACAAAACAAAACAAAAACAAAAAAAGGCACAATAATTAAGGAGCAAACATGAGAATATGGTGACGTTAAATGACTGAAAACATCAATCCACCACCATCTATCATCAAAATAAGTCCCATAAAACATAAGATTTTGATAAAAGGGGAGAAAGAACAACAACAGGTAAGAAATAAGACAGAGATACAATATTAAGGTAATGTTATAAAAAGGCACTCATTCAGAAACGAAATATGAAGTAAGAATCAATGATAATTTTGATTTGAATCAGGAAACCAAACAAAAACAAGACAAAGCAACAAAACAAAACAAACAAACAAACAAAAAAACACAAAAACAAACAAACAAAAAAACACCTCAAAACAACAACAACAACAACAAAAATCAACTACATTCAGCACGTGATTATTAAATAGCAGAAAATGTGAATAAAGTATTTCTCAATATGGATGGTAACATGTTTAGACAACAGGTAAGAGAGAGAGAGAGAGAGAGAGAGAGAGAGAGAGAGAGAGAGAGAGAGAGAGAGAGAGAGAGAGAGAGAGAGAGAGAGAGAGAGAGAGAGAGAGAGAGAGAGAGAGAGAGAGAGAGAGAGAACATGAACATGAACATGAACATGAACAAGATTTATTCTTCAGGCCACCAGCCCCAAGAATGGGGTAAACAAAGCATAGCAAAGCAAAGCAAATAATGCAAAAATAAAATAAAACCTCATGACATATATGGCAACTGCTAAAACATATCAAGTGTGAACATGTGTCCTTTTAGATTAAACTGACCTCTTTTAAATGATGTTATTTGTTTGTCAAGTCTCCAAGTTTTCAACAAAATCCTGCCTTACTTTTAAGGCATTGAAAAGATATAAACTTAGCCTACGAATGGTAAATACAGAGCCATATTTCAACACATTTACGTATGGTTGATCGATTGGGACCAAGTACTTATACCTTAGATTTTCATACAGAATACAATTTCTTATAAAATGTTCTTCATCTTCCACTACCTTACACAACTTACACATGTAGTCAGTATCCTTCTTAAAAGTTCTCCTGAAAGATGATCCATTAATTGGTAGCAAGCCGAGACGAAGCTTAACTAAACAATCCCTAAAACATTTTATACCCATGTATTTGAAATAAAGTTCACATCCAAAGTCAGCTTTAAAACAGTCTATATGTCTGATATATGTCTTTAGCCACTATAGACCCATTCCACTCTTGTAAGTATACATCTATCATTCTTTGCTTAAACAACGATATAAAAGTATGTTCACAACCAACTCCTTGCTCCAACCAGGCATACCCAAAACCA
>CM060349.1:9131720-9134220 GCA_030674155.1 Stramonita haemastoma
CCTTAGACCGCTCTGCCACGCTACCACTATATACCAGTGTCGGTCAGTGATAGTTTTTCTGATGCAGTAGGCTACACTTCACACGTGGGTACAGTCTGGGTACACATTCTTTTATATCAGAGGTTTCTTATAATACCCCTACGAATATATACAGGGGAAAAAATTCAAGTGCATTTCTTTATAATCATAGAAATGGCAAGAAAGAGAGAAAGAAAAGGAAAAGAACGCACCTGTCTCATCAAGGACTTTTGGGGAGAGTGGAGTCGTAATTGGAAAAAAAGTCTCAGGAAAAAAAGTCACAATGGTGGCTGTGTGATGTACTCTCTTCTACAACAAAAAGTGTGTGTGTGAGGCAAGGCAAAATTCTTTTATTCGAGGATAATAGATAAGCACTCGTGTGCTTTTTTACATCCAGTCCCCGCCCTTTTCAGGGATAACATCAAGATAAAAAGATAGCCTCAACTAGACAACAATTATAGTGATTCAAATACCAAGAGCAAGAAACCATACCAAGTATCAAACAACAGGTAAGAAATAAGACAAAGATACAATATTAAAGTAATGTTATAAAAAGGCACTCATTCTGAAACGAAAATAGAAATAAGAATCAATGATGACTCTGATTTGAATAAAAAACAAAAAACCCAAAAACAACAACAAAGAAACAAACAAAACAAAACAAAAACAAAAAAAGGCACAATAATTAAGGAGCAAACATGAGAATATGGTGACGTTAAATGACTGAAAACATCAATCCACCACCATCTATCATCAAAATAAGTCCCATAAAACATAAGATTTTGATAAAAGGGGAGAAAGAACAACAACAGGTAAAAAATAAGACAGAGATACATTATTAAGGTAATGTTATAAAAAGGCACTCATTCAGAAACGAAATATGAAGTAAGAATCATTGATGATTTTGATTTGAATAAGGAAACCAAACAAAAACAAGACAAAGCAACAAAACAAAACAAACAAACAAAAAAACACACACACAAAAAACAAACAAACAAAAAAACACCTCAAAACAACAACAACAACAACAAAAATCAACTACATTCAGCACGTGATTATTAAATAGCAGAAAATGTGAATAAAGTATTTCTCAATATGGATGGTAACATGTTTAGACAACAGGTAAGAGAGAGAGAGAGAGAGAGAGAGAGAGAGAGAGAGAGAGAGAGAGAGAGAGAGAGAGAGAGAGAGAGAGAGAGAGAGAGAGAGAGAGAGAGAGAGAGAGAGAGAGAGAGAGAGAGAGAGAGAGAGAGAGAGAGAGAGAGAGAGAGAGAGAGAGAGAGAGAGAGAGAGAGAGAGAGAGAGAGAGAGGAGAGAGAGAGAGGAGAGAGTACACAGTACATTTTAAGCCAGGTAATGTTGCCTACAATTATCAACTGACCAATAATATCATCACTTAATACTATCTATCTTTCTAGTTGTGCACATATAGAAAATATACCATATGATAAATGTGATACGAAAAATAAAATATCAAAAACATACTCTTTGAAATCAGTTACAACTACACAATGATAAGATACATATAAAAATGTTTACACACACACAGTGAGTGTGTGAGAGAGACAGAGACAGAGACAGAGACAGAGATTTGATTTGATTTATTCTTTTATATGGAGGATAATGGAATAAGCACTCTAGTGCTTTTTTACATTCAGTCCCCGTGTGTATGCAGTTATGTAAATGTCATCTGTTCCCACCGGCACACGATGGTCTACTCTTACGAAAAGCGGAACAGGATTGAACAAAAGCGGAACAGGATTGAACGTGTGCCCAAGATGTTCTTCGTTGAAATTAAAGTCTCATCCAACCTGATTGTGACTTTTTTTGCTGTGACTTTTTTTCCTACTCAATTTTGTGACTTTTTCTCTGACTTTTTTTCCTACAGCAGTGGAGTCAGCACTGATGTTAGGCCTAACTCCAGAGAAAAAATCCCCTCCACCGGGACCTCAGGTTGTCAAATTGTGAGCACAACGTTCTGACCATTAGGTTATCAGTGCTGACTTCACTCTCCCAAAAAGTCCTTCCCATGAGACTTTAAACCGAGGCCCCTGTGCCAACGCACGCAGGATATCTTGCGCACAAGTTAAATCCTGTTCCGCTTGCTTTTCGTAAGAGTAGGCCATCGTGTGCCGGTGGGAACAGATGACATTTATAAATTGCATACACACGGGGACTGGATGTAAAAAAGCACAAGAGTGTTTATTCCATTATCCTTGATATAAAAAAAAGAAAGAAAAAAGAAAGAAAGAAAGATAGATAGATAGATAGTGTACCCACGACTGTACCCACGTGTGAAGTGTACTGCATCAGGAAAACCATCACTGACCAACACTGGTATGTAGTGGTAGCGTGCCCGAGCGGTCTAAGGCACTGGTTTAAGGCACCAGTCTCTTCGGAGGCGTGGGTTCGAATCCCACTGCTGCCAGTTTCTTTTTTTTTTTTTTTTTGGTTTAGTCTCTTTGTTTCTTTGGCTGAGTTT
>CM060349.1:9146414-9151414 GCA_030674155.1 Stramonita haemastoma
AATGATGTTTACCAAGATAGTATGATTTCTCTGTTTTAAATGCTGGTATGACGAATGCTGAACCTGTTTCATAGTTTTCTAAGACAGATCCATCTGTGTATACTTTTAAGAATTTAGCATACTTATTTTCGATATGTGATCAGACATCTGCAACCATGATATTTTGATTTTCTTTCTTTTTTCCATTTGTACATTCTATATCAAAACATGCTTTATTTATTTCCCATGAAGGACATGGTACAGCTTCTTTTTGTGTTTCTAAGTCGTAATGATTAAGTTCAGATTTTTTAAAAAGGTCTGATACGTAAGTGCCAATAGGCGTTAAACACGAAATATGTCTTGCTCTTTTCGGAAAATTCGTTTCAGCTTGAACTTGTAACTCACTAGAAACAAAATTTTCATTTGCTGTGCTCCGTAACACATATTTGGCACATGAAAGTTGTCGGTATTCAGCTAAGGAAAGTTCCCCAATTTCGTTATAAGTTCCTATGGTGGATGCATGGAATGGCACACCAAGTGCAAGTTTGTATGCCTTACTGTCTATACTTAAAAGTTTTTAAAGTAAATAATTGGGAGCACTAAAAAAGACTTCTTGTCCATAAGATAGTTTGGAACGTACAAGTGACGTAGACAAGCATTTTAGAGTGAAGATATCTTGTCCCCATGACTGTCTACTAACCATTTTAAGAAAATTGATACATTTTCTTGCTTTTGTTAAACTATATCCAATATGAGCATTCCAGGTTAACTTTGATATTAAAATACCTAAAAAATTTACAGTATTTGTGTACTGAATTGTTTCCCCTCCAATCATAAACTGTGGTAGTGTATCTGGATCACTGCCATTGTTAAAAAGCATAATGTGTGTTTTTTCTGTGGATAACGTCAGACCATTTTCAAAAATATATTCATATAAATGATCTAGCTCTTTTTGATATATCTTTCTAGTATAATTAATCATCCTCTTTGTTGTACTGCGCTTCATAGTGACATTCATCCATATACATATATCATCAGCATATTGTACTAGGATTACATCTTTAGACAGTTTTGTTGGTAAGTCATGTAACAGTATATTAAATAGAAAAGGGGCTATAACAGAACCCTGTGGTAAACCCATGTGTAGTGACCTAGAGTGTGAATACGTATTCCCTACTCTTACTTGCATACTTCTGTTACATAAAAAAAACTTTTGATATAATGATAGAGATGCCCAGAAAATCCAATAGTCTTTAATTTATGCAGCAATTTAGCATGCCAAACTTGGTCGTAGGCTTTTCTGACATCAAAAAATGTTGCAAGTACATTTTTTCTTCTGGCAAACTGTTGCTTGATTTGTGTTGTTAGCTTAAATAGATTATCAATAATCAATAATAATATATCAATAATAGTGTGTGTGTGTGTGTGTGTGTGTGTGTGTGTGTGTGTGTGTGTGTGTGTGTGTGTGTGTGTGTGTGTGTGTGTGTGTGTGTGTGTGTGTGTGTGTGTGTGTTATTTTTTTATTTATCGGGTCGTCAGATTGTCAGCGCAATGTTCTGACCATTAGGCTATCCCGTCCCCACAAGAGAGAGAGAGAGAGAGAGAGAGAGAGAGAGAGACAGAGACAGAGACAGAGACAGAGACAGAGAAGACAGACAGACAGACAGACAGACAGACAGACAGACAGACAGACAGAACGTAAAGCGAAAACAAACCCCAAAAAATCTATGAAGTGGTCCGGGTCAATATCTATGTCAAATGTTTGATGTAAGCGAAGTTGACATTGTTGACTTTAAAACAGTGTCGTGTCTTTGAACTGGAATGTTAGGATTGTCTTTATTCATGACTTTCTTTCAAACGTTACAACACATATGTACTCTCCGTTAAAGGTAACTAGATAAAAAAAAGAATAATGAAAACAAAAACTACAACAACAACAAACACCAAAAATCCCATTTTCTGGCATTATATCGCCAAATTGACAGAAATTTGCAAAAGATGAAATCTACAGGACTGAGAATATTTTTTATTTGTTTTATTCTTTTATATCGAGGATAATGGGATAAGCACTCTTGAGATTTTTTACATCCAGTCCCCGTTTTCAGAGATTTCAGTAGTTCATCACCATTATCATCGTCATTGTCATCATCATAATATCTCTCTCTCTCTCTCTCTCTCTCTCTCTCTCCTCTCTCTCTCTCTCTCTCTCTCTCTCTCTCTCTCTCTCTCTCTCTCTCTCTCTCCGTCAACCAAAATCAAAAAAATCAAACCAACACAAGATGTTTAATCTTTTTTTTTATTTTTCAATTTTGTAGTGGTTTTTTCTGTTCTAGGTCAAATTTCGCATTGCATTCTCTTCTTGATGAATTTTTTATTTGTTTTCCCCATTTATTTTGACAGTTAGGCTCGCACTAGTGAGTCTGTTTAATCATCAGTATCCGTGTGTGTGTGTGTGTGTGTGTGTGTGTGTGTGTGTGCGTGCGTGCGTGCGTGCGTGCGTGCGTGCGTGTGTGCGTGTGTGTGCGTAAGTTTGTGTGTGTGTATAAGTTTGTGTGTGTGTGTGTATGTGTGTAAGTTTGTATGACTTTGTCTCTGTGTGGTGTGTGTGTGTGTGTGTGTGTGTGTGTGTGTGTGTGTGTGTGTGTGTGTGTGTGTGTTCGCGCGCGCGCACATGTGCATACGTGTTAAGTGCGCGCTTTGAAAACCATTATTCCCATGTCAAAAAGCTGGTTGGTGGCCGTTTTAATGAAGAACTTCTCGTGATCTGAAACAGAAAGGCCATCAGCATAGAGAAGTCTGCAGGAACAGTTATGGCATGTATGTATGCCAACATATTATACAAGCGCCTGCCTGTCTGCATGTCTGCCTGCCTGTCCGTCTTGTCTGCCTGTCAGTCTGTCTGCCTGCCTGTCTGTCTTGTCTGCCTGTCAGTCTGTTTGTTTGTCCGTCTGTCTCTGCCTATAGTTATGTCTTTCTGAATGTCTGTCTGCCTGTCTGTCTACCTGTCTGTCTGCCTACATGTCTGTCTGCATGTCTGTCTGTGTGTCTACTTGTCTCGTTTGTCTTTCTGCCTGCCTGACTGACTGTCTTTCTGCATCTCTATCTGCCTGCGTGCATGTTTGTCCGTCTGTCTCTGCTTATATATCTTTCTAAATGTCTGCATGTCTGTCTGTCTGTCTACCTGTCATACTATCTGTCTGCCTGCCTGCCTGCCTGCCTGCCTGCCTGTCTGCATGTTTGTCTGCATGTCTGTCTCTGTCTGTCTGCCTGTCTGTCTCTGTCTGCATGTCTGTCTGCATGTCTGTCTGTCTGCATGTCTGTCTGTCTGTAACTGTATGTCTGTCTGTCTCTGTCTGTCTGTCTGTTTTGAGGGAATTCAAAGAAATGAATGATACTGTACAGAATGCAATAGTGGTGATATTGATGACGATTTTCATTACATTTTTATTTTGGTCCAGTGTTTAATGAAGCTCGTAAAAGAAATGTTTAACAAAATACTACTCTAAACATCCAAAACACTTTGAAGTATGAACAACTCTTTTCTTCACCAAATAAGAAGTTTTCTGCTCAATGTTGTTAAAATGATTGATAGTATCAGAAATAACATCTAAACTTTGTGAGTTTAATATGTGTAAACAGACATTTTTTTTGTTTGTAAGTTCGATAGTAATTGTTCAAATAAAATTATTCAGTTACATGGTGCATTTATGTTGTTCAGTTATGATTCTGTTTATTGCTGTTATGTAAAATCCTCCATATCCCTAAAGGGATGACAGGAAATAAAGAATTTGAAATTTGTCTGTCTGTCTACCTGTCTGTCTGTCTGTCTGTGCCTGTCTATCTGTCTGTCTGCATGTCTGTCTGTCTCTGCCTGCCTGCCTGCATATCTTCACACCTGTCTGTCTGTCTGTCTGTCTGTCTGCATGCCTGTCTGCCTATCTATCTGCCTGTCTGCATGCCTACCTGTTTGCATATCTGTCTTTCTGTATATCTGTCTGCCTGCCTGCCTGCCTGTCTGTCTCTGTATGCCTATCTGCCTGTCTGTCTGCCTGCCTGTCTGTCCGTCCTTCTGTCTATATCTCTGTCTGCCTGCCTGTCTCCATGCCAGTATGTCTGTCTGTCTGCCAACATGTATGTCCGTCTGTCTGCCTGTCTGTCTCTGTTTGCCTGCGTGTCTGTCTGCATGCCTGTCTGTATGTCTGCACGCTGCCTGTCTGTCTGTCTGCATGTCAGCCTGCCTGTCTGTCTGTCTGCATATCTGTCTGTCTGTCTGCATGTCTACACACATGTCTGTCTGTCTCTGTCTACCTGCATGCCTGCGTGTCTATCTGTCCATCTGCATATCTGTCTATCTGCCTGTCTGCATGTCTATCTGCATGCCTGCATATATGTCTGCATGTCTGTCTGCATGTTTACACACCTGTCTGTCTGTCTGCATGTTTACACACCTGTCTGTCTGTCTGCATGTTTACACACCTGTCTGTCTCACCGTGGTTTCCACAGGAAAGGATCATGTCCAGTCATAAGAGCTCCCCTGAATAATGAAAAATGCACATTTTATTCGGTGTCAGTGTGCGTAGATCGGTTTCAGATGTGTGTGGTGTGTGTGTGTGTGTGTGTGTGTGTGTGTGTGTGTGTGTGTGTGTGTATTTGTGTGTGTATGAATGTGTGTGTGTGTGAGAAAGAGAGAGAGAGAGAGAGAGAGAGAGAGAGAGTGGTGTGTGTGTGTGTGTGTGTGTGTGTGTGTGTGTGTGTGTGTGTGTGTGTGTGTGTGTGTGTGTGTGTGTGTGTGTGAGTGTGTGTGTGTGTGTGTGTGTGTGTGTGTGTGTGTGTGTGTGTGTGTGTGTGTGTGTGTGTGTGTGTGTGTGTATGTAGTACACACAAACGCACACATACGCGCAAGGATGAGGAAGGAGCGCGCACACAAAACTTTTTCCGTGTATTATTTATCTTTGGGAATGTCTAATATTACTTTTTGTGTGAAAAGACGTAAAATTGAAGAGCGCACACACACACACACA
>CM060349.1:9176414-9183914 GCA_030674155.1 Stramonita haemastoma
TTTTTCTGGTTAAATTTTTTTCCTATGTTAACTTGAGTACTTCCTTTATATGTTATGCTGTATACATCTATCTGTATATATATATATATATATATATATATATATATATATATATATATATATATATATATACACACATACATATACATATATATATATATACACATACATATACATATATATATATATATATATATATATATATATATATATATATATACATGTGTACGTGTGCATATATGCATGTGTACGTATCTGTGTTTTTTTTTCTCTTCATAGTGTCTTCATGTTGTTGTTTTTATTCGGTTTTTGTTTTTTTAATTTAGTTAGAGGTTGTTTTTATGTTATCCCTGATAAGGGCAGGGACTGGATGTAAAAAAAAGCACATGAGTACATATTCATTATCTTCGAAATGAAAGAATTTGAATTGATTTGATCTCTCTCTCTCTCCTCTCTCTCCTCTCTCCCTCCATCCTCTCACTCTCCTCTCTCTCTCTCCTCTCTCTCTCTCTCACTCTCTCTCCTCTCTCTCTCTCTCTCTCTCTCTCTCTCCTCTCCTCTCTCTCTCTCTCTCTCCTCTCTCTCTCTCTCTCTCTCCTCTCTCTTCTCCCTCTACCCCCCACCCCCACCCCCCCTCTCTCTCTCCATCTCTCTCAGCCCTGTCTCAGTTTTGACAAAGAGGTCAATCAAATTCTTTAAAATGGTTCGCACATACTCACTGGGTAAGGTGGGTGGTTCGTTGTGGGGTTTCTCCGTGTGTGTGTGTGTGTTTGTCTACCCCAGTCTCCACCCGGGATGATCAGAATGTGGGAAGAGAATGATTGTCCCCTGACTCTGTCTGTCTAGTATAGTATGCCTAGTGCGTCACCTTTGAAAATAAGCCAGAACAGCCGACTCAGCGAACTAGTAGACTTTAGTTTTCGTGTTTTCTGTATGTCTTGTCTGTCTGTGTTAAAGTGTCTGTCCGTCTGTCTGTGTTAGAGTGTTTGTCTGTCTGTGTTAGAGTGTTTGTCTGTCTGTGTTAGAGTGTCAGTCTGTGTTAGAATGTCTGTTTTAGAGTGTCTGTCTGTCTGTCTGTGTTAGAGTGTGTGTCCGTCTGTCTGTGTTAGAGTGTGTGTCTGTGTTAGAGTGTGTGTCTGTGTTAGAGTGTGAGTCTGTGTTAGAGTGTGTGTCTGTGTTAGTGTGTGTGTCTGTCTGTGTTAGAGTGTGTGTCCGTCTGTCTGTGTTAGAGTGTGTGTCTGTCTGTGTTAGAGTGTGTGTCTGTCTGTGTTAGAGTGTGTGTCCGTCTGTCTGTGTTAGAGTGTGTGTCTGTGTTAGAGTGTGAGTCTGTGTTAGAGTGTGTGTCTGTCTGTGTTAGAGTGTGAGTCTGTGTTAGAGTGTGTGTCTGTGTTAGAGTGTGTGTCTGTCTGTGTTAGTGTGTCTGTCCTATGTTAGAGTGTGTGTCTGTCTGTGTTAGAGTGTTAGAGTGTTAGAGTGTTAGAGTGTTAGAGTGTGTGTCTGTGTTAGAGTGTGTGTCTGTGTTAGAGTGTGTGTCTGTCTGTGTTAGAGTGTGTCTGTCTATGTTAGAGTGTGTGTCTGTCTGTGTTAGAGTGTGTCTGTGTTAGAGTGTGTGTCTGTGTTAGAGTGTGTGTCTGTGTTAGAGTGTGTGTCTGTGTTAGAGTGTTAGAGTGTGTGTCTGTGTTAGAGTGTGTGTCTGTGTTAGAGTGTGTGTCTGTGTTAGAGTGTGTGTCTGTGTGTGTTAGAGTGTGTCTGTCTGTGTTAGAGTGTGTCTGTGTTAGAGTGTTAGAGTGTGTCTGTGTTAGAGTGTTAGAGTGTGTGTCTGTTTTAGAGTGTGTGTCTGTGTTAGAGTGTGTGTCTGTGTTAGAGTGTTAGAGTGTGTGTCTGTGTTAGAGTGTGTGTCTGTGTTAGAGTGTGTGTCTGTGTTAGAGTGTCTGTCTGTGTTAGAGTGTCTGTCTCTTCTCTCCCCAAGATGTGCATGGGGTTTTCTTCACACTCCCTTAAGGAGCGTGACAATGGTGGAGATGCGGGGTAAACTGTTAGGATAGTTAGGTTGGTTGTGGGTGGGTGTTTTGTCTCATTGCGTCTTGGTTTGTTCTAAACCCTAAGTCATTGGTTTATTTATTTATTTATTTATTTTTCCTCTGATGGGGTGTAGTCAGTCACAGTGGTTAATCTTTTAAAAATCAGTGCCTTTGAGATTTAAAACCCTGTGATGTAAAACCTTTTTTTTGGTTACTACTTCTTTCTATGATTTTTAGTCTAGCAAGTTATAAGCCAGCTAATCCCAACTGAGTGATTGTGTTTGTCTTCCCCCCAAGTTCTAAAAAAAATGTCGACCCGCAGAAATGCAAGTACGCCAGCCACTCCTGGGCCAAAGACCCGAGGCTCGAAAAAGGACGAGGTGTCTCCTTCTCCTGGAGCTTTTGAGAAAGAAAGGCTGTCAGGTTGGGTAAAGGAGCAACTAGAGGGTGATTTCTCTGACTCCCCTGCGAGTGAGGCCAAAGGTGAGGTTTTTTTTTTCTGAGGATCCTTATGCCAAGTTCCGCAGGTTGGGTTCGGAGTTAGGCTTGTCGGGGGAAGTACTCGCTCGTTTTATTGTAGATTTAGTGGACAAAGAAGAGGCTAGACGCTTGAGAGAAGAAGAAAGAGAAGAGGCTAGGCGGTTAGAGGAGAGGAAGGAAGCCAGGCGTCTAGAAGAAAGAGAGGAAGCTAGACGCTTAGAAGAAAGGAGGGAGGAAGAAGCCAGACGCAGGTGGATTGAGGATAGGGAGGAGGCAAGGCGCGTCAGAGAGGAAGAGAGGAGTTACAGAGAGGCAGACAAAGAGGAGGAAAGACAAAGATTTGAAAGAAAGCTGGAGCTTAAACAAAAAGAAATTTCAGTCCGCAACGCCCAGTAATTTAATATCCAACCTTTCGATGGGAAAGATGACCTTGATTCATTTCTGACCCATTTCGAAAGAATTGCAGGACTAAATAAGTGGAAGCAGGACACTTGGGCAGCCCATCTGCTTACATTACTGCAGGGTCGAGCTAGAGATGTGTGTCTGAGTCTCTCTCCCCCAAGATGTGCAGATGTATGATGTCCTGAAGGCTACTCTCTTGCGGTGTTTCGCCTAGATGCGGATACGTATCGGAAAAAGTTCCGATCCATGCGCAAGACTAGTGAAGAGACCTTCGAACAATTTCTATCCCGTTTGAAGACATGTCTCTCTCGCTGGTGTCTGGCGAGTAGCCGAGATGAAGACAATGTCCATGACATTAAAGATCTATTCCTGCAAGAACAGCTCATTTCAACTCTGACACCTGAGCTAGTTGTTGAGGTCCAGAAGGAGGAACCTCGTAGAGCTGAAGATGTTGCTCGCATTGCAACGAAAGTTGCCAATGCGAAAAGAGCGGGCAGGTTAGCTGAGGCAGAGCTCAAGGCCTCAAGAGGTTCAGACAGGAGAATTGAGCAGGGTCAGTTCGATTCAGTGATTGGCGAGAGGGTACCTACTCAGGATAGTTCCGAGTTGAGGCCAGGCCAGACTAAGTCACAGCCAACTTCTGGGGCTGCAGGTAGTTCTACCCGAGAGGGTCATTCCAAAGTGCGATCAAGCAGAGGTGAGGGCCGTCAGCCACTTTTTTGTTACGGATGTGGGAAGACAGGCCATGTCGCTAAGGAGTGCAGGTACTTGAAGGTAGTCTCTGCAGTGATTAGGCCAGAGTAATTCTGAGGAACAACCTTCGAGGCTTCCCCCTACCTTGTGCAATTCCATGCGCAGCCAAAACATACACTCCCCGTTGCGAAGCAAAGGTGAATGGTCAGGTTGTGCAAGGACTGCGAGACACTGGAGCTCACATGATTGTGGTTGCTCGTCATTTGGTTTCCCCTCACTCATTCACCGGAGCTACTGTACGGGTCGTGCTGGCAGAGTCCAAGTGCTCGTCTGTGCTACCCATTGCCAGGGTCGACTTCCAGTCCCCATTCATCTGTGGCCAAATTGATGTAGCCGTAATGGAGGCACCGGTCATGGATGTCCTCATTGGCAATTCAGCATGGGGAGTTGATGGCACGATCACGAGAGTACCTGTATACGCAAATCCCCAGATTGTTGGAGCAGTGGAAACCAGGGCCCAGGCTACTCAGAAATCCAAACCTCATTCGCCTTTGGCTGTCCCAGGCTTAGAATTGCAAGTGACTCATGAGGTGTTGGCAAGCAAACAAAGCCAGGATCCCAGCTTGCAGAAGGCAAGGGGAGTTGGCCGGAAAAGGAATAATTCAAAGTACAGGGTCTGGCGAGGTAGAGTACCGGTATGAGCAAGGGGTATTGGTTCGAGCCTTCAAAAATCACTGTGGCTCTTCCACCCAGATCTGCGTACCGAAGGACCTTCGCTCTTCTGTACTGCAGCTTGGGCATGATGCTCCTATGTCAGGTCATCTGGGGGTCAGCCAGACGCGTGAAAGAATTTTTCATCAATTTATTGGCCGGGGATGTGCGCTGATATAAGAAAATTTGTGCGATCTTGTGAAATGTGCCAGAAGATGAAGGGAAGAATCATTGGGGTTCTCTCTGGGGAAAGATTCCATTATTCAAAGGAATCTCGCAATTCTAACACCCTCCCAGAAGCCTCGAGTCCAGCAGGGGAGAACTGACAGGAAGGGCACTGCAAGTGCGACCGTTCAAAGAGGCAACGCAAGCCATTCCTGGTGGAGGAAGTGTTGGGGCAGATGTCCTTGGCCATTTTCCCAGGGTAGTGGTAGAATGTGTTGGTGACATAGATGTTTTAGAAAAAGTGTACTTAGATGTTGTTTTTGTTTGGGAATTTAAGTATTTTTGTAAGTGAACCAGATTTTTAAGTGGCTCCCTTGTGTGCAAGTGTGGATATTTCTGTGTTACTAAATTATTGCCATTGTTTTTCTCGAGGTAGTTGAACTTATTCATTTTGGCAAGTTGGTACTGTGAAGGGTTTATTCTCATAGGGACTTTGTTTAACTTGGAGGCACAGAAGTAGGTTGAGGAACCTGTCACTGGAATCAATATTCGTTAGGTCTGGTTGACAACAAGTCTCTTGTCACAGTGTTAACTTTTTTTTTGCCGTGGCAAATGCCACCGGATTGTTGGTGTTGTTCATGGTGGTGCATTGTTTTCTTATGCGCACTGTGTCTTGGTTACAGTTCAAACCAGGTGGTTTGAATTTAAGGGGGGTATTGTCACGGTTCGCATATTTTTTTTTAATAGATCGTTTTACGTGTATAGTGGCTAGTTGTCCAGTGCTGCATTTTCTGCACTTACTTCTGTGTGTATAGCTGTCTATGTTCATTTCCTTTTCTCTTGTATAGATCTAGGCTTAGGCGAGATCTCTCCAGAAGTTCCGCAGCGAGAGTAGATCTAACGGTCAGATCAGCGGAGCGGCTGCAGGCTTAGGCTGAGCAGGAGGACGTGGTCGCCGTGCCAGTTTTTTAGCTGTTGGGCGCCAGCAGATCTAGTTTTGGCTCCGTTCGAGAGGCAGGAGAGAGCCTATGCCTCGTAGGAGGTTTGCTCTCCAGTTCCTGCCTTTGTTCTTCGTTCTTCATCACTGTTTGTCGCTTGTCACTGTTTGTCGCTTGTCGTGGGTTGGGGTGCAGGAGTGTGCCATATCAGTTCCAGTGACGGGTGAGAGTTTGTACTTGTCGTAGTTATGTCTGGTTCTGCGTGGTTTTGGTGTGTTGTTGTTTTGGTTCTGATAATGGGCATTGGTTCTTGTTGTTAATTAAACATTTGGATTGAAGAAATATAAGCATATTATGAGCGTTTTGTTCTGAATTATAATTTTTCGTGAAGTATCACTAGTATTGGTGTATAGCGAACGTAGGGGTATTTATCCTTAGTTATGTGTTGTTGTTTTGTTTTGTTTTTAAACATCAATGGTTCGTGTGGAAAGGGTTTGCATTGTGTTTTGTAATACTCGGCATTGTTTTATGTTGGAATTGATATGGAAATTTTTGAGTTATGTGCGATACAGTGCAATTGGGTGTGTTTGATGGTAAGTATGGATTGATATTGTTTTGTTATAAATATGCTTCATGACAGAGTCTTTCGAATGTTTTTGAATTAAACCTATTTGGATGTTAATAGCTATTATGAGGTGTTGAATGTGGATTAGATTAAGGTACATAGATATATATATTTTTCCCGAGTACAAGGTGGAATCCTTGAATGTGGAGAGACAGGTATTTTGCCAAACTAAAAAGAATCAAGAAATAACTTTAGTTACCAGTGTATGTGGAGGATTATTAAGTATCGCCTTTTACAGGTTTCTGTTACCACCAGTTCTTGTTCGTCACCAGTTCCTGTCGACCTCCAGTCATCAAGTCCTTCCTTGTACCTTGTCTTCAGCACGTCTTCTTCGTCTGCTTCGTCTTCACATCGTATTGTCAGGAAAGTGATTCTTTTGGTGTGTGGTTTTTGCGTGTTTTCTTTTTTTTAATTCATTTTGAACTTCAAAAACTGTGTTAGAGAAAAAGGAAAAGAGTGAGAAATACAGGACCTTAAATTAGAGCTAAAATATAATATTTAGATTAGAGTGCGGTTGTATGCGGGTGTGAAAACTTGTACATTTTTTGCTGTGATTTTTGCATTGTTATTATTTTTGTTGTTGTTTACTATATAAGATTTTGTGAGCGTGAGGAAGTGTATTTTGGTGCGTTGGTTTTGCCTTGTTATTTTTTTTTTGATTGTTGATTTTCATTATCATCAAAAATTGAATCGTAAAGATTGGAAATTTCTCCTCTGTGTTCTGCGTTTGTTGTTGTTGGAAAGTTAGATAGAGTGGGTATGGGTGGGGTTTTCTTCACACTCCCTTAAGGAGCGTGACAATCCTTTACCCAACCTGACGTGACTAGACTAGACGAACAAGTGACAAACAGTGACGAAGAACGAAGAACAAAGGCAGGAACTGGAGAGCGAAACCTCCTACGAGGCGTAGGCTCTCTCCTGCCTCTCGAACGGAGCCAAAACTAGATCTGCGTGGCGCCCAACAGCTAAAAAACTGGCACGGCGACCACATCCTCCTGCTCAGCCTAAGCCTGCAGCCGCTCCGCTGATCTGACCGTTAGATCTACTCTCGCTGCGGAACTTCTCGAGAGATCTCGCCTAAGCCTAGATCTATACGAAGAGAAAAGGAAATGAACATAGACAGCTATACACACAGAAGTAAGTGCAGAAAATGCACGCACTGGACAACTAGCCACTATACACGTAAAACGATCTATTAAAAGAAATATGCGAACCGTGACAGTCCGTCTGTCTGTGTTAGAGTGTGTGTCTGTCTTTGTGTCTGTCTGTGTTAGAGTGTGTGTCTGTCTTTGTGTCTGTCTGTGTTAGAGTGTGTGTCTATCTGTGTTAGAGTGTCTGTCTGTCTGTGTTAGAGTGTCTGTCTGTCTGTCTGTCTGTGTGTCTGTCTGTGTTAGAGGTGTGTCTGTCTGTGTGTCTGTCTGTGTAAGAGTGTCTGTCCGTCTGTCTGTGTTAGAGTGTGTGTCTG
>CM060349.1:9191414-9208914 GCA_030674155.1 Stramonita haemastoma
ACACACACACACCACTCACATAAACAGCTTATATCAGTTACAATGTCACCAATACCATTATTTAAGACTTGAAGAAAAGAATCCATGAAAGTCAATAAGCAATTTACGTCAGATTACAATATCTCCATACTTCAGTTCATACATTATATACTAGAAGGAAGAAAAAAGAAAAAACAACAAACACAACAGTACCATATGATAATAACCATCACAACTGAGAGGAAACATAACACGAATATACAAATAAACAAAAAACCAAACAGACAAAATAAACAAAAAGAGTAAAGGGGAGGGGGGTGGGAACGGATGGGGATGGGGTATCAAGGAGGAAGGGGAGAGAAAACAAACAGCAAAAGGAAGAATTATAGTAATGATTTATGATTATATTAATAAACAAAAAACCCCTGCACATACGAACAAAAACAAACAACGCAAAACAAAAAAAAAAAAACCAAAACACACACACACAAAAGGGCCTTATCCACTAACCAAATTAATATAATAGTGCTAATAGTCCCTTTAATAAAAGTAATAAAATAAATTCAAAAACCGTTTATACTTAAAGTATTGAACTGGGTAAGAAAAAAAAAAGTCTCCATCTAGTCGTAAACAGTCATGAATGGAACTCGGAACAAAGACCTTGGTGAATTTTTTTTTTCTTTTTTTTAGTCATGACTTTAATACTTTTCATCATGTTTGACAATATTCTAAAATAATTCCGACTTTCCTTTCATCTTCCTTTATTTTAGCTGCAAGCCGGCTACCCAAACCCACTCTGGCTTTTTTTTTTTTTTTTTTTTGCTGGAGGGGGAGGTAGGCTTTTCCTAATGCTCTGACCAGCAGTGACACAAAGACAGACTCACTGACTTCTGTTTGCATTTGAATTCTCACACCATCAGTTAAAAAATATCCCCGACCACAATGACATTCATTCCAATATGCTTTTAAAACACGTAAGTGACAACGGGGGTTGTTAATTCCAGCCATGTTATCTTTACAGCCAGAAAGCACAGACACTGACTACAAGTCAAAACAGCTTGAAAGTTTTACAGGGGTTGTACAAAACTTTGTATTTTTCTCCCAAAAAAAGTCAGTTTGGGTTGTCAAGTGCCAATGGTGTGGTGTGTGCTCACCACTTGTTTAAAGATATGACATCAATTCTGTTTAAACGCCTCATAGAATACAGAAAAAATGGAAGCAGTACTGGTTACAGTAAACATCTTTTGTTGATTCTCTAAAGGAACATGCAACATTTTCCCCACTCATTCAGATGGACAAGCTTGATTTCACCACATAATGTGGTAGGTAAAAACGAGTTTGTAAAAAAAACAACAACAACAAAAACCAAAACCCTTGGGTTGTAAAAGTTTATACACAATTTCCAGTTGGGATTCTAGAGCAAGCTCATTTGGGTTGCGCCCCCCCCCCCCCCCCCCCCCCCCCCCCCCCCCAAAAAAAAAAAACACAACCAAAAAACACCAACAAACATCAACAACAACAACAAAAGAACAAAAAAAAAACTTGCCACCCAAAAGCAAAGACTTAACATGCTACTGGCAAATGGGGTTTCCAAATCACCTTTCATGAAAGTAAATTCATAGGAAAGCAACATCAAATGCAATACATTGTAAAATAATGGACATAAAACTTATTCTGACCCTTGATAATAATAATAATAAAATAGGAAACACGTAGGGGCAGCAAAAGTGGAGGGCATAAATTCATTCAAGTCTACCAGATACCATACACAACTGTTTAAGAATACTAACATAAACAAAAGTTAAAGACCTGATTTAAACCATTTCTTTCAGGTTGTTATCAAGACCTGATACAGGCAACAAGCTACACACATACACTATCCTTCACTTAAGGTGAAAAATGGGCCATTGCTTGGAATGTAGGTAACATGTAATTAAACCAATTACACAACTAACCAGATAAAAGCAGACATATTTCAAGCCTCCAAAATTAAAAATGCCAAACAAGAAAAAAAAATACTGAAAATGAATTCTAAAAGCATCATGTAATTCATTCAAAAAAAGGCAATATTGTGTTGAAAGGAAATTATGAAAAGAAAAAGGTTTATCACTCTACACCTCAGTATTTCAAATTGAGATATATTAAAAAAGAAGAGAAAAGGAACATTGCCTTTTGGTAATTTAAATCCAAGAAAACTGTGCTAGATGTGTCAACACAAATGTGAAAAAACTTCACTCTGCACTCAGTATTTCAAACAGAGTACATTAACAAATAATAGTAATAATAAAATAAAAGGAACATTGCTTTATGGTAATTTCAGTCCAAGAAAACTGTACTACATCCTTCAACACAAATGTGAAAAATGCTTCACTCTACAATCAGTATTTCAAATAGAGTACTTTTTTTTTTTATAAAGATAAAATAAAAGGAACATTGCTTTATGGTAATTTTAAGTCCAAGAAAACTGTAATAATCTTTCAACACAAATGTGAAAAATGCTTCACTCTGCACACAGTATTTCAAATAGAGTACATTAAAATAAAAAATAATAAAAGTAACATTTCCTTTTGGTAATTTAAGTCCAAGAAAACTGTACTAGATCTTTCACCACAAATGTGAAAAATGCTTCACTCTGTACTCAGTAATTCAAATAGAGTACATTAACAACAAAAATAATTTTTTAAAAAGAACAAAAGGAACATTGCCTTTTGGTAATTCAAGTCCAAGAAAACTGTACTAAATCTGTCCACACAAATGTGAAAAATGTAATTGACAAGAAAAGTGTAAAAAGGAAAGCACTTTAACAACAAAACTAGCTATCCACCAGCATTCCTTGCTGTAATATACTTTTTTCTTACTTGAACAAAGTGATCTATAAAAAACAAAAACAAAAACCCCAACCCAAAACAATACAGGTAAGTCTTTCATACAACTGCTTGTAAACAGACCACTAAAAAAGAAAAGCACACATGCACACACCCGCATACGCATGCACACACACACACACAACACACACACCAATTACTAAACACACACACACACCCCAATTACTAAACACACACACACAACCCCCCCCCCCCCCCATTACTAAACACACACACCAATGACTAAACACACACACACCAATGACTAAACAAACACACACACCAATGACTAAACACACATACACACCAATGACTAAACACACATACACACCAATGACTAAACAAACACACACACCAATGACTAAACACACATACACACCAATGACTAAACACACACACACACCAATGACTAAACACACACACACACCAATGACTAAAACACACACACACACCAATGACTAAACACACACACACACACCAATGACTAAACAAACACACACACCAATGACTAAACGCACACACACACACACCAATGTACTAAACACACACACCAATGACTAAACACACACACACACACCCCAATGACTAAACACACACCCCAATGACTAAACACACACACCAATGACTAAACACACACACAATGACTAAACACACACACCAATAACTAAACACACACACCAATGACTAAAACACACACACCAATGACTAAACACACACACCAATGACTAAACACACACACCAATGACTAAACACACACACACCAATAACTAAACACACACATCAATGACTATACACACACACCAATGACTAAACACCACACCAATGACTATACACACACACCAATGACTAAACACACACACCAATGACTAAACACACACACCAATGACTAAACACACACACCAATGACTACACACACACACCAATGACTACACACACACACCAATGACTAAACACACACCAATGACTAAACACACACACCAATGACTAAACACACACACCAATGACTAAACACACACACCAATGACTAAACACACACACCAATGACTAAACACACACACCAATGACTAAACACACACCAATGACTAAACACACACACCAATGACTAAACACACACACCAATGACTAAACACACACACCAATGACTAAACACACACACCAATGACTAAACACACACACCAATGACTAAACACACACACCAATGACTAAACACACATCAATGACTAAACACACACACCAATGACTAAACACACACACCAATGACTACACACACACACCAATGACTATACACACACACCAATGACTATACACACAATGACTAAACACACACCAATGACTAAACACATACACCAATGACTACACACAATGACTACACACACACACACCAATGACTACACACACAATGACTAACACACACAATGACTACACACACACCAATGACTACACACACACACACACCAATGACTACACACACACACACCAATGACTAAACACACACACACACACCAATGACTATACACACACACACCAATGACTATACACACACACCAATGACTAAACACACACACCAATGACTAAACACACACACCAATGACTATACACACACACCAATGACTATACACACACACCAATGACTATACACACACACCAATGACTAAACACACACACCAATGACTACACACACAATGACTACACACACAATGACTACACACACACCAATGACTACACACACACACACACACCAATGACTACACACACACACACCAATGACTACACACACACACCAATGACTATACACACACACCAATGACTAAACACACACACCAATGACTAAACACACACACCAATGACTATACACACACACCAATGACTATACACACACACCAATGACTATACACACACACCAATGACTATACACACACACCAATGACTATACACACACACCAATGACTATACACACACACCAATGACTATACACACACACCAATGACTATATACACACACCAATGACTATACACACACACCAATGACTATACACACACACCAATGACTATACACACACACCAATGACTATACACACACACTTCACCATTTCCTACTTTTACACAAGGCAGGTTTCCTAAGAACAAAAGTAAAAGCAAGAAGTAAGGCTGACTATAGCTGTACACCAGTATTCTTTGCCAAATATTTTTTCATGACTTGAACAAATTGATCATTAAAAAAAACAACACAAAAATAATACACGCAATTCTTTCATACAACTGCTTGTAAACAGTTTACAATCAACCACTAAACACACACACACACACACACACACACACACCACACACACACGCACATGCACACACACACTTAGTAAACACACACACACAGTAAACACACACAGTAAACACACACACACACACAATTACCACACCAATTACTAAACACACACACACACACCCACCACACACACACCATTTTCTACTTTCACACAAGGCTGGTTTCCTAAGAACACAAAAGTAAAAGCAAGATGGAGGGTTAACCATAGCTGTCCACCAGCTTTCCTTGCTGAAATATTTTTCCTACTTCAACAAATTGTTCATTAAAAAAAAAACCAGCCAAAGCAATACAAGCAATAACGGCAATTTTCATACAACTACTTGTAAAAAGTTTACAATCAACCACTAAACACACACACACATAGACACCCACACAACCAATACACACACACACACACACACACACACACACACACACACACCAATTACTAAAAACACACACATAACCAATTACTTAACACACTCACACAACCAATTAATAGACACAAACACCACACATACATATACTTAACTCACTCACACACTCTCTCTCTCTCCCACCATTTCCTACTTTTACACAAGGCAGGTTTCCTAAGAATACAAAAAAGTAAAAAGCAAGAAGACAGGCTGACCAAAACAAAACAACAATCTGTACCACACAGCTTACCACTGTGCTCTGCTAAAATACATATCTCAAAAGTTTGCTACACTGGAATTTTAAAATACAAACATTTGAAATGAAGTTTAACAATTGCAGAAAATACAAATGGATATAAACAGCTACAGTACAAAGGGTGGATAAAAACATTAAAAGCAAAAAAAGCAGACAAGACATCTTGCAGCAATGCGGAGTGATCAATGTAGCCTATTTCATGTCAGTTTTGCCAACACAGATTTTTTTGTAGGGCTTCTATAACCCCTTATCCTTTCATTCCTTTTTCCCCTGCCGTCTTCTGTTAATCATCTTCGGGGCTTTTTATGCAAGGTTGTGAGATAAGATGTACACATGAAACTTTTTAAAAATAAATATCTTGCTTTTGATATTCCAATGCTTCCTTCACCTCCATCTTTTCAACAACAACAAAAAGACAAATTTTTAAGTCAAATTTTCGTTAAAGCTGCAGATTTCTTTAAACCATACACGCAGAGAAAACTTATTTCAGTAAGTGCCATTGTCCACTTCACATCCATACACAAAACCACACACACACAAATACCTGTGGTATACCATTCCATACATTTGCATGTAGTACAACCACAACCACCCTCCAAAACTCATTCCCAGGGGCCTGAATACTTTCTACTTCTTAATGCAGATAACCACATAATTATTCAATAAAACCAGCAGCACCCCCTACTTCTTTTATTACAAAAAAAAAAAAATTCTAAAATACTCCCCCACTCCCTTCAAATTATTCAGTCATGCACTCTGAAAACAGCAATCTAATTTTCTTATTATTTTCTTCTAAAATGGTCCATGCCCCCCACCCCCCCCCCTCCCTTAACCTAATCACAGACAGTAACACAGAATATGTATATTTTATCTAAAGAATGCTATGCTTCATCTATAAAAAAAATATATACAACTATAAAAACCGTATCTAAAAATATGTATCCTTTTTATATCTTACAAAAAAACATGAAAAATTCATCCCATTCCCATACACTAGAACATATTTTACACCCCCCCCCCCCCTTCCCAAAAATCTTTTCCCCTAGAATTCTAACACCCTCCTCCTACCAGCTCTGGCCCTAAAGTCAGGTTATGGCCCCCTTAATGGTGGGGGGGAAAATGGTTGCACACGCAACAATCTGATCGTTGATGAACCTTGGAGCTTAAGCGAAAGCACACAAAAATCGATTGCATAAAAAAAATTTGATTATAAGCATTATTTTGGCAAATTTAAAACTTAATCTCTACTATTTGTGTAGGGTTCTTACGTTTTTCGAGAGCACAAGGCAGCTCTGTGCTTATCCATTTACTTTCAATAAACAAATCAATTCTATTCACTGAAAAGGATTTATATGTTTAGCTATTGTGTGAGCATAAAACATTTATCCACCTGCCTTTTGTGTCCACACGTGGGGGCCAGGTTTAGAGTTAATGTTAGTGTAAGGGTTAGAGTTAAAGTGTTAATAGCAGGAAAGGGTTATCTGAACATTAGAACGCATGTGGACACAATAGCACATAGACAAATGGTATGTAGCTATAGACACAATGGTTTTTCATTTCATGTGTATTTTCCCACTGACCTCAATGGCTCTATACCTATCTCGCAATAGCTTTAAATCAGAATCACCTGTTCTATCAAAAAGCTGAGGCTATGTGTTGGACTTCAGTATCCACAAACATTTCCAGTTTTGCTATTAGTGATTTAAGGTCATAGACTTTTTGAGCAAGTTGCATTCATTTAAATGATTAAAAAGAGCCCAAACTAAACCATGTAAATCCCTGACGTAGAAATGCGGCTACCTTAAATGGTGGGCAAAAATGGTCACATCTGCAAAAATCTTAGAATTGGTTAACCTCAGAGCTCTAGCCTAGAACCCCCCCCCCCCCCCCCCCAAAAAAAAAAAAAACAACAACAATAAAAAAAAAACCTAAAAAAAATAGCTAAGAAGAAAATCTGACATCCAGCCCTCTATTTTCTATCCCTGCTGCTCTAGATGTACATCCAACTCCCTTTCCTCTTTCCTTTCCTCATTAACCTGTATTCCCCACAACTATCACCTTTACACACACAATTTTCCTATTAACCTGGTATCTCCCCACAACTATCACCTTTACACACACAATTTTCCTATAACCTGGTATCTCCCCACAACTATCACCTTTACACACACAATTTTCCTATTAACCTGGTATCTCCCCACAACTATCACCTTTACACACACAATTTTCCTATTAACCTGGTATCTCCCCACAACTATCACCTTACACACACAATTTTCCTATTAACCTGTATCTCCCACAACTATCACCTTACACACACAATTTTCCTATTAACCTGGTATCTCCCCACAACTATCACCTTTACGCACACAATTTTCCTATTAACCTGGTATCTCCCCACAACTATCACCTTTACGCACACAATTTTCCTATTTTAAAAAAAAAGTCTAACACTGATGTTTTCTAAAATAAAATTTTTTAGACATCATTCCTGAAGTTGGAATACAGCTACCTTAATGGTGGGCAAGAACTGTGGTGTTTGGTACACCTCAGAACTCCAGCAAAGAAAACTGAGATTGGGGTGTGAGGGGGGGGGGGGGGGGGGGGAGTAGGGTTATTGAATTTGATTTCCATTTTAACTGATTTTAGCCTTTATGTGTGCTTGACACCACAATACAAACAGGACTGGTATACCATTGGCAAATCATAACACAGGTTTGTTCACAATACTGACAGAAAAAGAAGAAATGATCTGGTTCACTGTTTAAAAAAAAAAACATGTTGGCAATCCCACAAAGCCTTTTACAACAAGAGTATTTTTTCATACCACCCTTAAATCACATTCAATCAAAAGAATAAATAAAAATTTAATACAATGAACCTCGTTACTAATTCTGCCAACTTCAAAACCTTGGTACTTATACATATGCCAACAGAAATGAATATGCTTGTAAGTCATCTCATGACAAGGTTATTTATCATCAATATCTTTGGATTATTTAGCACATGTTTCTACTCTAGTCAAAATCAATGATTGTTTTATTGACGTCTTTCCAACTTTATCTTTGGGTTTTTTTAGCACATATTTCTACTCTAGTCAAAATCAAGGATTGTTTTATTGCCTACTTTCCTCTTTGTATTTTCGAAGTCTTGGACACTTAGCTGCCCAATGATCACATAGGTTATGAAACATTCACCTATTTACCAATGACCACATGGGTTGTGAAAGCCGCCGCTGTGGCCTAGTGGTTAGGGTGTTGTACTCGTAATCTAAAGGTTGCGGTTCGATCCCAGCTATTCCGCTATGGCGTTGTGCCCTTGGAAAAGGCACTTTACGGCTATTTTCTCACCCCACCCAGGTGTAAAAGGGGTACCAACCTTGTGTTGGGGGTTAATCCTGCGATAGACTGGCGTCCTATCCAGGGGGAGTCTATGACTCTCAGTCGCTTAACGCCACAGAAACCGGGATAAGCACCGGCCTGATGAACCTTATGGCTCGGACAGACATGGGTTGTGAAACATTCACCTATTTTCCAAGTTTTTTTGGGGGGGAGGATTTCTTGTTCCAAAAACGTCAAAAACTCCACATTACAAAGTATAATACAGATTATATTATACATTATACAGATCACAAAAGTATTGTTTCATTTGATCCAGCTCATTGTTAAAAAAAAAAAAGGAAAAAAAAGGAAAAAATTGTTGGCAATCCCACAAGGCCCTTAACAACAAGCGTTATTTTGCATACAACCCTTAAATCACATTCAATCGTGTAATCATCAAAGACACTCCCAGAAAATCATTCAGTTTAAATCTATTCACTATTCAAATTCAAAATCAATCAACTGTGCAACAGATAAAATGTCAATACCATATTACACTAGGATGCCAGCCGTTTGGTTATGATTAAAAAAAAAAAAATTACAAAAGTTGAAAAAAAAGTTGAAAGTACATATTAAAAGAATATTTCAATATTCCAGATTGTTTTATTTTATCCAATAAAATGGAATTTTAAAGAAAATTTCATGTATACAAAAAATCTCAATCTGCCAGATTCTGCTTATTTCTTAAAAAAAATAATTAGAAAAAAATCAATGCTTGTTTTATTGCCTACTTTCCTTTTTTTTTCCCCCCCCAAGGTCTCAGATACTTAGCTTCTCAATGAACACATAGACTATGAAACACATTCACCTATTTTCCAATAACTTATGGGGAAAGGGGGATTTCTTGTTTAAAAAAATCCATCCACATTATCAAGTATTTAATACAAATGTACAAGGAACTGATTATCACGAAGATTTTCTTTCAATTGATCCTGTTCACTGTTAAAAAAAAAAGTAAAAAATTGTTGGCAATCCCACAAAGCACTTTACAACATCAGTTGGTTTTTTTTGCTTACAACCCTTAAATCACATTCAATCATGTAATCAGCATTAAAGATACTAAAAAAAAAAAAACCCATTCAGTTCAAGTCCATCCACTTCAAATTCAAAATGAGTCATCAATGTGCAACAGATTAAATGTCAATACCATATTACACTAATCATTTTCCCATAGGGCAACTAATAGCAGGCAATATTGAAAATGCCAGCCGATCTGATTTCATCAAAAATTGTTGAAAATTTTTAGAAAAAAAGTTTAAGTACATATAGATGAAACAAAGTTGTTTCAATTTTCAAGATTCTGTTTTCTAAAACAATAAAAAAAAAATTATAAAAATTTTTTTTACAAAAAAAAGGTTTTAAAGTTGTATGTATAGAAAAAAAAACAACAGAAGTCTCAATCTTTCAGATTCTGCTTATTTCATTAAAAAATGGAGGGAAAAAAAACAGTTGAAAGTACATATAGATTAAACAAAAACATTATTTCAATTTTCCAAATTATGTTAATTTTTCTTTTTCATTTCTTAAATTGCTGCTGAAGTTGAAAGAACATATAGATAAAACAAATGTTTGAATTTTCCAAATTCTGGTTATTTCATAAAAAAAAGAATTGTTGCAAAAATTGAAAGTACATAGATAAAACAAAAACTTTTTTTTTTCATCTTCGAGGTTCTGCTTATTTCATTAAAAAAAAGTTGAAAATTTTTTATGTAAATCCATTCACTTTAAATTCAAAATGAATCATCAACTGTGCAACAGATCAAATATCAAAACCATATTACACTGATCGTTTTTCCATAGGGCAACTACTAGCAGGCAGTATTAAGGATCACAGCTGCTCTAATGATTTCTTTAAAAAAATAAATGTTGAAAAAGTTGGAAAAAAAATTTTAAGTACATATAAACAAAAAAAAAATTGTTTTAATCTTCCAGATTCTGTTCATTTCCTAAAAAAAAAATTGGAAAAAAGGTGGGGGGTATTATGTTGTACTTATAGAAAATAAAACACAGAAAAGTCAAACTTCCACAGTCTGCTCATTTCATTTTTTAAAAATTGAAAAAAAGTTAAAGTACATATAGTTAAAACCAAAAAAAATTGTTTCATTCTTCCAGATTATATTTCATTAAAAAAAAAATTTTCTGGGAAAAAGTGGGGGGTTTTAAGTTTCATGTATAGAAAAAAAAATGTAGACTCGATCTTCTAGATTCTGCTTATTTCATTTGTTAAAAAGTGTTGAAACTACATATAGATAAAACAAAAACATTTCAATTTTCCAAAGTAAAAGAATTGTTGTAAAAGTTGAAAGTACATATAGATGAAACAAAATCAAACTTTCAATTTTCCAAATTATGCTCATTAAAAAAAAAAATGTTTGAAAAGTTGAAGGTACATATAGATAATCAAATTTTTGCAACTTTCCAAAATATGCTTACTGCATTAAAAAAAATTGGAAAAAAGTTGAAAGTACATATAGATAAAACAAAAGCAAATTGTTTCAATTTTCCATAGTATGCTAATTTTTTTTTTTTTAACTGTTGCAAAAGTTGAAAGTACACATACATAAAACAAGAAAAAAGTTTCTATTTTCCAAATTAGGATTTTTTCTTAATAAAAAAAGAAATGGCGTAAAAGTTGAAAGTACATATAGATTAAAAAAAAAATTGTTTCAGTTTTTCCAAATTATGCTTATTTCACTTTTTTTTAAAAAATGCTGTAAAAGTTGAAAGTACATATAGATAAAAACAAATTGTTTCAACTTTCCAAATTATGCTTATTTCATTAAAAAAAATTGTTGCAAAAGTTGAAAGTACATAAAGGTAAAACAAAACTTTTTTTCAATCTTCCGCATTCTACTTATTTTATATATTTAAAAAAAAAAAAGAAGTTTAAAGTCCATATGGATAAAAAAAATAATTAAAAAAAACCAACCAAAAACATTGTTTTAATCTCCCATTTCTTTTCACACTTCTACTCTAAAACAGGCATTCTACATAACCATTCATTATATGAGTACGTTTTACTACTTTGCCTTATTTACATGCAAACAACTATTTTACTTTTCATATCTGGATTCTTTGGTCTTTTCTGTACTATTTACCTTTTTAGGGGGTCTGTCTCATATCACTGGATGTTTTTCAATGCTTATTTTTGGGGGGAAGGGGGGGGGGTGCTCTATACAGCTATTCAAAGGCAAAAAACCAAAAAATAACATGTTTTCCCTGGAAGAGTTACCATACAAAACCAACTCGGTGCGACAATGTCTTCAGTGACGTCCTCAGCAACTGGAAAGTCATCTTCCTTGACTGTAGTAGTGCTGTCCTTGAATGGTGTCTTTGGTAGACGTGTCCTTGACAGATGTCCTCAAAACCTCTGAAAAAAGAAAAATAAAGTGGTCAGACTTTCAAGAAAAGGCAGGAGAATGGACTGGCAAGACAGAAAAGGGGGACAGTGTGAAGTTACAAAAAAGATAAAAGAGTGGTTAAAAAAAAACGGCTGGGGGGGGGGGGAGGGGGGGCAGATTTCTCATCCCCTGCAAGACAGTGGACAAAATTTGTGTGTGTGTGTGTGTGTGTGTGTGTGTGTGTGTACGTGTGCGTGCGTACGTGTGCGTGTGTGTGTGTGTGTGTGTGTCTCTGCGTGTGTGTGTGTTGTGTGTGTGTGTGTCTGCGTGTGTGTTCTTCAATTTAACGTCTTTCCACTTAAGTGATATTAACGAATGTGTGTGCGTGCGTGCATAGGTGTGAGCGTGCATGTTTGTCCTACATTGACTTTTAAAAAGCCTGCCCCTCCAAACGATATATATATAAGATGTTCTGCATGCGTTCACACACAGGACCTCTCTTTATAGTCTCATCCAAAGGACTTTTGGGGGGAGACATTATGAGCACAGCACTCTAACCACCAGTCTGTCCCGCCCCCTCAAACTACAATCATTTTCAGTCTGTTTTCTGGACTTTCTTTTTTTTTTTTTTTTTTAAATCCATTTTGGATAGAAATGATGATAGCCTTGTCAAATCAGTCCTTTCTCTCTGATCAGTAATGCTCAATGTAACTGCCTTTCACAGACACTTGAAAATCAAAATGTTATCTGTACCTTTGATCGTGATGAGCGCTCATCTTGGAGAAACTGGAGTGTCGTCAATGGCTTGGAGAGATGACCATAGCAGCTTCTGTAAAAGATTAGCACTTTGTTAGAAACTTAATGGCTTTTTTTTCTTGAATGTAAAAATCATTCTAGAAATTGATTTTAAGAACTGATCACATTTTATTAAAGATTTGACTGGGGTTTTTGAAAGTAAAAATCAATTTCTAGAAAAATTAAAGTACTAATCAGAATTATTAATTCTCTTTTTTATATATATTTTCTTAAGGATAATGGAAGCATTAATGTGCTTTTTTTAATCCATTCCCTGTGTGTATGCAGTTTTGCAAATCTGATCTGTTCCCACTGGCACACAATGGCCCACTCTTATGAAAAGCGGAACAAGATTTAATGTGAGAGGTGCGCAAGATGTTCTGCGTGCAGTTCGCCACGAGGTTCTCAGTTTATAGTCTCATCCAAAGGACTTTAGGGTGGAGTGGAGTCAGCGCTGATGTTAACTTCAGAGGAAAAATCCCCTCGACCGGAAATGAAACGGTCATCAAATTGCAAGCGCAATGTTCTGACCACTAGGCTATCCCGGCTGTCAGATCATGAGCACAGCACTCTAACCACCAGTCTGTCCCGCCCCCTCAAACTACAATCATTTTCAGTCTGTTTTCTGGACTTTCTTTTTTTTTTTTTTTTTAAATCCATTTTGGATAGCAATGATTGCCTGTCAAATCAAGTCATTTCCCTGTATCAAATCATTTTCAGTCAGTTTTGCTGGACTTTCTTTCTTTTAATCCCTTTTGGACAGAAATGTTGATAGCCTGTCAGTCATTTCCCTGTATCAATTATTTTCAGTGCGTTTTTCTGGACTTTCATTGTTGTTTTTTTCTGATCCATTTTGGACAGGAATGATGATAGCCTGTCAAATCCGTCCTTTCTCTTTGACCAGTAATGTTTTAACACTGTAACTGCCCACCACAGGCACTTGAAAATCAAAATGTTATCTTTACCTTTAATCATGAGGGCGTTCATCTTGTTGGAGAAACTGGAGTGTGTCAATGGCTTGGTGAGATGGCCACAGCAGCTTCTGGTGTAGCTTCTGTAAAAAAATTAACATTTTGTTAGACATTTAATGTTTTTTTTCTTGAATGTAAAAATCATTCTAGAAAATGTTTTAAAAATGGATCACATTTTATTAAAGATTTGACTGGCTTTTCTTGAAAGTAAAAATCATATTCTAGAAAAAAGTACTCATCAGGAATATGCAGCATTATTTTTTTTTTTTTAGGATAATGGAATAAACATATATTTACACATGCACGTTTTTAACCATAACTAAGTTTTCAAAATATTTACACATGCACTGTTTTCAACCATAACTGTAAGTTTTCAATATATTTACACATGCATGTTTTCACGTAGCCGTATTTCATATACTACACTGCACTTTTATAACATAGTTGTAAGTTTTCAATATATTTACTTACACATGCACTATTTTCAACCATAAGTTTTCAATGTACTTACACATGCACTGTTTTTATCAACCATACCTAAGTTTTCAATGTACTTACACATGCACTGTTTTTATCAACCATACCTAAGTTTTCAATGTACTTACACATGCACTGTTTTCAACCATAACTAAGTTCTCAATATACTTACACTGTTCTTGTTCTTTAGAGGGACAGTTCAGTCGCTACCATACCAGCAGAAGCAGCACACTGCAGCCTGTGCAGGTCACCATGATGCTTCTTTTCTTGTCCTGCAGTCACCATGAAGATTCTCGGCCACTAGGGTGGAGTCAGGGTAGATCTCTGGAAGCTCCCCTGGCAGCAATGTGACTGCAGCACACGTTCTGTTGTCCGGCTGCTAGTCTGGCAAGGGCGCTGGGCCTGTACGTCCTCTATGAAGTTTCATGGACAGGTGGTAATGTAGGTGTGTTGGTCTGTTCTCAGACTCTACACGCCATCATGGAGTTCCATGGACAGGTGGTAATGTAGGTGTGTTGGTCTGTTCTGAGGCTGACTACACGCCATCATGGAGTTCCATGGACAGGTGGTAATGTAGGTGTGTTGGTCTGTTCTGAGGCTGACTACACGCCATCATGGAGTTCCATGGACAGGTGGTAATGTAGGTGTGTTGGTCTGTTCTGAGGCGGACTACACAGGCCATGCAAGGTGCTCATTCAGCACCTTTCCTCATGACAGCCACAGTCCTTGATGAGGCGATCAGAGATTGCTGTGTGACGCACACGATGACTTTTAACGAGATCAGGTTCTCCTGTGGGATTAAAGGGGGGACGGGTGGAGGCACTATGGAAATGCTGTATGATGCACATGAGGACTTTAACCATTAGATCAGGCCTCCTGTGGCATAAAGGACAGGGAGGGGGGGGTGGGGCACAAGGGAATACTGTATGATACTTTAACCACTAGATCAGGCCTCCTGTGAATAAAGGACGGAGAGAGAGAGGGGGGGGGGGGGGGGCACTAGGGAAATGCTGTATGATACACACAATCACTTTTTAACTCTAGATCAGGCCTCCTGTGTGATAAAGGTCGTGGGGGGGGGGGGGGGGGGGGGCACTGAGGAAATGCTGTAAAATGAAGTCACCTGTAACAACAAAAAAACCACTGGTTCCTAGATCAAACTGATGTATTCTGGTCATGTCCATATTTATCTACAGATACTTGTGAAAGAGGGACCATAACAACAGACATTGAAAGAAGGATGCAGACAATGGAGACGAGATGCTTTCGCAAACTTCTTGTTATCTCACAGAGATGAAAAATAAAAATAAAAAAAACAATAAGTAAAAAACCAGATTTGAAAAACGTCATACAGCCATAAGAAGAGCAGACTTCAGGGAAAAAAAACTATAAACTGAAGTGGCACAGGATTTTACCAGAATTATCTGGACTGTCAAAGACTGTCCTACAGGGAACAGGGCGAAATAAGGCAGAGGGAGAAAATTACAGGAAAACATCAAAGAGTGGACTGGTCTTGAGAGTTTAAACATACTACAGAATGAAAAGAACAATGAAGAGTGGAAGAACCTGCAGAAAAATCTTCAGTGGTGCCTTATCTGTCGACCAAACTAAAGTATAGGTGAGAGTTGACCAGACAAAAGTATAGGCGAGACCAGACTTAAGTATAGGTGAGAGTTGACCAGGTTAAAGTATAGGTAAGAGTTGACCAGACAAAAGTATAGGCGAGATTCACAAGATCACTGTCACCAAGATTGCTCTCCTTTCATCTCTTGCAATATTGTTTTGGGCGGATTTTAACATTTTATTTTTGGGTTTACCTTTTGTTGTTTTTACTATATTTGGGGTTGTTTTTTTTTAAAACTTTATTTGGGGATTGTTTTTATTTTAGGGGTTTTCTACTTTTTTTTAAAAGGGGAATTTGAGTTTATTTTTCCGCCATTTTGGGGGGGGTTGTTTATTTTATTCTATTTATTTTAACATTATAATTCTACTTTTAGAATTCTATTACATTTATATCATTTTTATTTCATTTTTAATTATATCTTATTTTATTTCATATTTTATTCATTTATAGTTGTTTATTTCATGTTTACTCCATTTTATTTCTTATCTTATGTTTAATTTTTGTTTATTTTATTTTGCTTTATTCTTTCTTTACACAATAAAGCAAGAACTCTGGATGCAATCAGGTTTGGTGTCCAGTGATCCCATGACAGACAGAAGGACTGAAGACAGAAGGACTGAAGACAGAAGGACTGAAGACAGAAGGACTGAAGACAGAAGGACTGAAGACAGAAGGACTGAAGACAGAAGGACTGAAGACAGAAGGACTGAAGACAGAAGGACTGAAGACAGAAGGACTGAAGACAGAAGGGATGAAGACAGAAGGGATGAAGACAGAAGAGGATGAAGACAGAAGGACTGAAGACAGAAGGAATACAGACAGAAGGAATACAGACAGAAGGACATGAAGACAGAAGGACATGAAGACAGAAGGACTGAAGACAGAAGGAATACAGACAGAAGGACATGAAGACAGAAGGACATGAAGACAGAAGGACATGAAGACAGAAGGACTGAAGACAGAAGGATGAAGACAGAAGGAATACAGACAGAAGGACATGAAGACAGAAGGACATGAAGACAGAAGGACATGAAGACAGAAGGACTGAAGACAGAGGGATGAAGACAGAAGGAATACAGACAGAAGGACATGAAGACAG
>CM060349.1:9213914-9253914 GCA_030674155.1 Stramonita haemastoma
TTTGCGCGCACGTTAAAACCTGTTTCGCCTTTCACAAGAGAAGGCCATGTGTGCTGGTGGGAACAGATAATTTACAAAACGGCATGCACACAGGAACTTTTTACACTGTGTGTAAAAAGGCACACAGGGGCCTATTTTATTCTAGAAATTCTTTTTTTTAAGTAAAAAAAATCACGTCAGAAGATTTCACACAGAAATCTTGCCCATCATAATCTCAGCACCTTTTTTTTTCTACAACCTGGAATACAAAGTCCTCCCCCCACCCCCTCCCCCTTTGAAACAATCATGAATAGCAAACAAATCAGACTACTACACAAAAACAAAACAGTTAAGCCATACCTGTAGCCTCAAGTGGAAAACTGCACTATGTGGCGACGCTGCATGGTGTGGATTTTTTTTTTTTTTTTGCAGGCCTTTACAAAAAAATCTTGTCTCAGTCATCGCCGAATCAGAAATGGAAGTATTGGTTTGGCAACAGTTCTGAAACCCTCTGCGTGTGGATGAGCAGAGTTCATTCCCAAGCACATCACGTGCGTAGAGTCGTAGGCCTACATGCTTTTTTTTTTTTTTTTTTTTTTTTAACGCTATCAAGGCTGATGGGGTATCAGCGTTGACGATGATAACTTGTGGGTGTTGTTTTTTGGGGGGGTTTTTAAATATCTTTTTTTCCCCTTAGTCCTTTTTTTTTGGGGGGTGGGGGTGGGGGAGGGGGTGTTTTGTTTTTATTTTGTTTGTTTTTTACTCACTGGTTGCTGATTGGCTTATTTCTTTCTACATGCCTTCAAGTGTTTTCTGACTTTTTGTTTTGCTTTGTTTTTTGTATTTTGTACCACTTTATGTCAGGGCAGCCGCCGCTGTGGCCTAGTGGTTAGGGCGTTGTACTCGTAATCTAAAGGTTGCGGGTTCGATCCCAGCTATTCCGCTATGGCGTTGTGCCCTTGGAAAAGGCACTTTACGGCTATTTTCTCACCCCACCCAGGTGTAAAAGGGGTAACAACCTTGTGTTGGGGGTTAATCCTGCTGATAGACTGGCGTCCTATCCAGGGGGGAGTCTATGACTCTCAGTCGCTTAACGCCACAGAAACCGGGATAAGCACCGGCCTGATGAGCCTTATGGCTCGGGACAGACTTTAACTTTTTTTTTTAACTTATGTCAGGGCAGATTTCTCTGCGTGAAATTCAGGCTGCTCTCCCCGGGGAGAGCGTGTCGCCACATGTGCAGCGCCTACCCATTTTTTTTTCTTTTTCCTGCATGCAACTGTATTTGTTTCCCTATCAGAGTGGCTTTTTTCTACAGAATTTTGCCAGGGTCAACCCCTTTGTTGCCGTGGGTTCTTTTACGTGCGCTAAATAGTGATGTGTAACGCACATGGTGGCCTGCATATGCATTGTTGTTGGTGAAGTTGTATAAGAGTCCCAGCGGAAATACTCCCATTTAGGGACTGTAGACACTTCAGCGCCTCGGGCCACCCCCAAAAATAGTACAACTCTGTTGAAGCAACGAGAGAGACAGAGAACAGCCCGCACAAACACCGCACCGGTGAGCTTTTCGTAAGAGTAGGCCATCGTGTGCCGGTGGGAACAGATGACATTTACAAAACTGCATACACACGGGGACTGGATGTAAAAAAGCACAAGAGTGCTTATTCCATTATCCTCAATATAAAAGAATAACTAAATAAATAAATAAATAAATGAACTGAAACTATACTGAAACCAAGGCACCCAAACAGTCACCCATCCACTTAGTAACCACGCTCGATGTTGCTTAACCTTAGCTTGGGAAAAGGGAGTGCTCTGACCACTGGGCTATCCCGTCCCCATGTACATGCACAAAAATCTGTAGACACAAAGTAAATCCGGTGTTTAAAATAAAAGGGGCCAGCATATTGAGGGCAGCGGCGCCCATCTCCTCTCCCTCGCTGCTTTACCTTCCCTGACCCTAAAGAGGGCAGGTACCCATTGACAGCTGGGTGAACTGGGAGGACTGTACTGAAGCCAAAGTGCGCAAACAGTCACCCATCCACTTGGTAACCACGCTCAATGTTGCTTAACCTTGGCTGGGGGAAAGCGAGTGCTCTGACCACTGGGCTATCCCGTCCCCATGTACATGCATGAAAATCTATAGACACAAAGTAAATCGGGTGTTTAAAATATACCTAAGATTTCATGACAATACTGATCTTTCTTCTCTAGGGGCCAGCATATTGAGGGCGGCGCCCATCTCCTCTCCCTCGCTGCTTTACCTTCCCTGACCCTAAAGAGGGCAGGTACACATTGACAGCTGGGTGAACTGGGTGGACTATACTGAAGCCATCCGATTGGTAACCATGCTCGCTGCTGCTTAACTTTGGCTGGGGGAAAGTGAGTGCTCTGACCACTGAGCCCCCAAACATTTTATAATTATAAAACAGAGTTTAAAAAAAAAAATCTCACGCTCTCACCAGACCCACACTCAAAACAATATAAAAAATCAACAAGATTTTTTTTTTTGCAATACAAAATAGTTTACTGTGTTTTTCCCGATATGTCCCACAGCCACAAAGTCTTACACACCCACATGCAGAACATCCCCACAGACACATGTATGAACACAGGACACACTGACGGACAGACAGACAAACAAACAGACAAATCCACAGAGCTAAGCAAATCAATGCATGATGAATATGACACACGACAAGTTAACAGATGTATGTATGTACACATTAAGCAATACACATATCCAAAAAAAAAAAAAAAAAAAAAAAAAAAAAAACATCATCAAAGTCAGCTGTGAAAAAAAAAATTTCAAAAAGGAAAAAAAAAATTGACATTATCAAACAATATTGTAAATATGTTTGCAAACAATGTACACACACACTATAAATGAGGAGAAAAATCAAATAAAAACTGGCCAAGCCGTTTTGAAGCAGCTCCTTATTTTGTTTTTCAACAGTGTTCTTCTAATCAATTGCACCACATTCAACACTGAAATAATTCATATAAAAAGACATGAAATATCTATTAAAAAAAAACCAAAAAAAAACCCAAACCAAACCTGGCTTTGTGACAGTCTTGTTTTCAAAACAATCTGACATTAAAAAAATGTCAGTACACACACACACACACACACACACACACACACACACACACACACACACACACACACACACCACGACTACACTCAAATGCTTTCTTCTCTGTAGATCTTAAATATGCTTCTTAACTACCTAAACTTCATTTATATTTGATGGCAAACTATTGCAATACACCCTCATAACACTCCATCATGTAACAGGTAAAGAACAACCACAAACCTCAAACCGTTATCATCTAAAGTCAAGCTAAAAAGAAATAATAAAAAAAATAATAAATAAACCACTGCTGTGTTAGTCCAAAAATAAATAACAAAACAATACGTTGAGCAGGTCTGAAACATTGATGGGTTTTATCCAAAGCTTTGCCCAGCTAGCCACACGTGTAAAAGTGTGTGTGTGTGTGTGTGTGTGTGTGTGTGTGTGTGTGTGTGTGTGTGTGTGTGTGTGTGTGTGTGTGTGTGTGTGTGTGTGTGTGCGTGTCATTTGATTATGATTTGTATCAATCAGTATGTCTGTCAGTATTGTAATAACCCTTCAGCGATGATTAAAGTGTCTTTGACTTGACTTCACTTGAACCTAAAAAAATGACGTTAAAATCCCAGTCATCCATGAAGCAGTAAATCACTACTCCAAGATGTCCAAACACATCAAGCCAAAAAACAACCACCAACAGCGACATAGGGATAATGTCGCCCTGCCCCCCCCTCCCCTCTCCCCACCCTGGCAAAACCCACACCACAATCCCATCAGTGTACAGTCAACCAATCACTAGACAACGACAAAGCCACAACCGTTCACAACAACGACCACAACTCGGCAACGTCACAACCGACACTTTCACATGTGACGACAACGATGGCATCACAAACGCATCATCGCTCCACACTAAACATCACGCATACATGTTTTGACCCCGTCCCTGACACGAATGAATGAATGAATATGGCAAGAAAAAGTTCAGTTCAGAAACACAGAAAATTGGATCAACAGTAGGAGTCATTCTGTTATGTTTTCACGTCAAAGCAAAAGCATGATACATTCTAACTTATTTTGTTAGTACTTTCTCAGAAGTCGAAGCAACATTTTTTCTTGAAGTCTCCTCTAGAGGAGAATGTTTTGATTTTAGCTTCTGACATTTTTTCCTTTAAAAAAAAAAAAGAAGAAGAAAAAAATCCAGCAAATTCTTGAAAAGAAACAAAGATTAAGTCTGAAAAATCTTGATACTCAGGCACAAACTATGCTTTTGTCAGAAATTATCCTTTTTTACATATATTTTGCCCATGCACATACGCATGCACGCACGCACGCGCAAACACACACACACTCACACACATACACACACACTCCCCACTCTCACTGCTACACAGACTAAACAATGCATTTTGTTACAATGCTCATCACCACTGTAAGTAATATCAATGCATTCAGGTTTTGCTTCTAAAGGCTTGTGACATCTACACCAATCAGTCAAAAGACCTGTAGTGTAGTACTGAAGCAAAGTGCTGGCCATACATCAATTCCATTATCCTTAACCCTCTTATTTTCAGATTCTCTGAACACAAACTGCCCCTAGATTTCGCATTCCATCACAAAATCAGGTCAGGCACACATGCTCCCTCACCTTTTCCTCCTTCTAAGAACATACCAGCAGCTATAATTTACTTCCAGACTCTCAACAGGATTTCTACCTCAAGCCTGATAGAGCTTTGACATGTGGTAGCAATTAGTGATGGTCACAGCGTTGTGGAAATCTACTGAGTGTAAACCCTGGCAAATCCTGATTCGGGATTCAGGAGGGGTAATTTTTCAATCCCGGCAAATCGTGGTTCAGAACTAAGAGGGTTAAACAGCTCATCAATCCTTACTCTTACATTCTCATTCACCCACCCCCCAAAAAGTCAAAACTACATACAATTCAAGTTCATTCACAAAGATCATATATAAATCAATTTTTAAAAATGTGTAAACTTGGTTTTTTGGCAAAACAAAAAAAATCAACAACATAAAAGGCGCAAAGCATGCAAAAACAACATTTTGATCAGAATACATAATTTACTATGTTTGTGACGCGCGAGAGATACTGCGTAGATATAATAATAAAGAACTATGTGGATACACTCCACATATAAATATAGGTTTGATCCTGAGAATAATCTGTGACATTTTGACAAGCAACACAATAAACACGCAGCCCCACTTTCTTTTGACTACATAGTACAACCATAGGAAGAAAAACATTCATTAACAAAAAAAAAATCATTTTTGTCACTAACACTGACCTTGTTACTGGAAGGAAAAATTGTATATAAAAAAAAAAATAAAATCATTTCTTCACTTGTTCTGGCTCATGTGGTTTTGCATTAACAAAAAAATTTTAAAAAAGAAGAAAAAAGTGCATTTCAACCTTTTCACAACAACCTTTCACTTAAAAATGATGATATGAATTAGTAAGTAAACAAGCAAAAAAAAAAAAAAAAAGAAAAAAAAAAAGGATAAGCTCTCAAACAAAAACTCTTCAAATCATCTTTTCATCCCCGAAGTCGGAATACAGCTACCTCAATGATGGGGGGGGGGGGGGGGCCAATATGCATATGCAAAATCTCACCATTGGTAAACTTCTGAACTCTAGCTGAGGAACAGAAAAAAAAAAATCCCTCCGATTTTCCAAAATACAGTTCCTAATAAAATGGCTTACAATAATTATCAAAGTAACAGAATCTCAACATTCTAATAATGTCCTTCGTTTGGGGGTTTGTTTTTGTTTTGTTTTTTAAATTCAAAATGACAAAAAGCATTTCTGTAGTGTTCTCACTCATGTAGACACCAGACTTTGATATGAAATATTCTGAAGTTAAAGACCTAAGTTACAATAGACTGTGCAAAGTGTTGCAAATATGCATAACTGTTGAACTATTTTGCCAGTTTTAGCATTACGTACAACCCATTTAGCTCATCTTTTTCACAAGCTTTGCAAATACACAGGTCAATAACCCTTGTCTCCTTTGTTCTAATTAAGACTTCTTTCGTTAAATTTATTTGTCTGATGCAACTCTGAAAACTGAAAGCAGCAAATCATGTTCAAATATAAACTCGGGCTTGTTGTTGATGAGGAGATTATCTGCCCCTTGTTTCTTCAAATGTTGCACAATTTCCATTTTCAGTTGTCAATACGAGGCATCATCGGAGTGTAATGTTTTTTTTTTTCTTTCAATTCTTTTATTTTAAGATAATGAATTAGAATAAGCAATCATGCATTTTTCTTTTTTACTTTTCTTTTTTCTTTTAGATCCAGTCCCTGTACAAGCAGTTTTGTAAATTTTGTCATCAATTCCTACTAGGTACACGATGGCCTTCTCTTCCGAAAAGCAAAACAGGTTTTTTAACATGTGTGCACTATGATCTGTGTCAGTTCACTTTGGTTTAATAATACATGGAATTTATATAGCGCTATATCTTGCAAAAACAAATCAAAGCGCTTGCTTTTGACCTATACACTCTCACCTGAAGAACTTTCATACCTTCAAGTTGCTTTTTTGATTTTTTTTTGTTTTTTTTCCCATTCCTCAGCAAGAATTGAGGTTCACAAAAGGTAAGATTTTGCATAATAATGTAAACATTTTTGCCCATTAATTAAGATAGTTCTATTCCGATTTCAGGGATTTATATCACTTCATATCATGCTAACATCATCCCTGCTTCAGATGTCTATACAGTAGGTGGTTAAGTTTAGAACTTTGACTCAGAGACTCCCCTGGAAGTTAAACAGAATTAAAAAAAAAAAAACCAGTGTTTTTTTCCCCCTTGTTTCATGGGTGACAACGAATCATCAAAGGAAGAGGAAGAGATGTTTGAACAAATATGAAATGTAGCTATCTTGTGTCTTTTGATTATGATTCGTATCAATATGCTTGTCAGTATTGTAATTGCCCTTCAGGGATGATTTAAGTGTTTTTGACTTGACTTGTTCCTTCTCTTATATCATGGGTGATGTATCATCAAAATGAAAAATGACACGGTTCTTTCCCTTTGTTTTGTGGGTGATGAGTCATCAAGATGAAAAATTACATAGTTCTTTGCCTTTGTTTCGTGGGTGAGGAATCACTCTTTAAGTATTTAAATCCCTGAAGTCAAAACGCAGCTACCTTCATGGTGGGGGTATAAAACGGTTACATATGCAAAATCTCACCATTGGTAAACCTTGGAAGAGACCAGATGACACAGTTCTTTTAAAAATTTTCCTTGTTCTAACAAACCGTGGGTGGACTAGAAAAAGCACAGCTAAGTCTTTATCTTTATATGCGTTTAACTCTGCCTCATATTATTTATTTCACTGTTCAAGATAGTTTCATGTATATCTTACGCTGCCTGATATCATTTATTTCACTCTACAAGATAGTTTCATGTATATTTAAATCTGACTTATATTATTTATTCCACTCTACAAGATAGTTTCAGGTATATTTTACTATGCCTGATATTATTTATTTCACTCTTCAAGATAGTTTCATGTGTATTTTACTATGCCTGATAGTATTTATTTCACTCTACAAGATAGTTTCAGGTATATTTTACTATGCCTCACATTATTTATTTCACTCTTCAAGATAGTTTCATGTATATTTTACTATGCCTGATATTATTTATTCCACTCTTCAAGATAGTTTCATGTATATTTTACTCTGCCTGATATTATTTATTTCACTCTTCAAGATAGTTTCAGGTATATTTTACAATGCCTGATATTATTTATTCCACTCTACAAGATAGTTTCAGGTATATTTTACTATGCCTGATAGTATTTATTTCACTCTACAAGATAGTTTCAGGTATATTTTACTATGCCTGATAGTATTTATTTCACTCTACAAGATAGTTTCATGTATATTTTACTCTGCCTCCTGTAATTTATTTCACTCTACAAGATAGTTTCAGGTATATTTTACTATGCCTGATATTATTTATTCCACTCTACAAGATAGTTTCATGTATATTTTACTCTGCCTGATATTATTTATTTCACTCTACAAGATAGCTTCATGTATATTTTACTCTGCCTCCTGTAATTTATTTCACTCTACAAGAAAGTTTCATGTTTACTTTACAATGCCTCACATTATTTTATTTCACTCTTCAAGATAGTTTCAGGTATATTTTACTCTGCCTCCTGTAATTTATTTCACTCTACAAGATAGTTTCAGGTATATTTTACTATGCCTGATATTATTTATTCCACTCTACAAGATAGTTTCAGGTATATTTTACTATGCCTGATATTATTATCTATTTCACTCTACAAGATAGTTTCAGGTATATTTTACTATGCCTGATATTATTTATTCCACTCTACAAGATAGTTTCAGGTATATTTTACTATGCCTGATATTATTTATTCCACTCTACAAGATAGTTTCAGGTATATTTTACTATGCCTGATATTATTTATTTCACTCTACAAGATAGTTTCAGGTATATTTTACTATGCCTGATATTATTTATTTCACTCTACAAGATAGTTTCAGGTATATTTTACTATGCCTGATATTATTTATTTCACTCTACAAGATAGTTTCAGGTATATATTTTACTATGCCTGATACTATTTATTCCACTCTACAAGATAGTTTCAGGTATATTTTACTATGCCTGATATTATTTATTCCACTCTACAAGATAGTTTCAGGTATATTTTACTATGCCTGATATTATTTATTTCACTCTACAAGATAGTTTCAGGTATATTTTACTATGCCTGATATTATTTATTCCACTCTACAAGATAGTTTCAGGTATATTTTACTATGCCTGATATTATTTATTCCACTCTACAAGATAGTTTCAGGTATATTTTACTATGCCTGATATTATTTATTTCACTCTACAAGATAGTTTCAGGTATATTTTACTATGCCTGATATTATTTATTTCACTCTACAAGATAGTTTCAGGTATTATTTTACTATGCTGCTATACTATTTATTCCACTCTACAAGATAGTTTCAGGTATATTTTACTATGCCTGATATTATTTATTCCACTCTACAAGATAGTTTCAGGTATATTTTACTATGCCTGATATTATTTATTTCACTCTACAAGATAGTTTCAGGTATATTTTACTATGCCTGATATTATTTATTCCACTCTACAAGATAGTTTCAGGTATATTTTACTATGCCTGATATTATTTATTCCACTCTACAAGATAGTTTCAGGTATATTTTACTATGCCTGATATTATTTATTCCACTCTACAAGATAGTTTCAGGTATATTTTACTATGCCTGATATTATTTATTCCACTCTACAAGATAGTTTCAGGTATATTTTACTATGCCTGATAGTATTTATTTCACTCTACAAGATAGTTTCAGGTATATTTTACTATGCCTGATATTATTATGTATTTCACTCTACAAGATAGTTTCAGGTATATTTTACTATGCCTGATAGTATTTATTTCACTCTACAAGATAGTTTCATGTATATTTTACTCTGCCTCCTGTTATTTATTTCACTCTACAAGATAGTTTCAGGTATATTTTACTATGCCTGATATTATTATGTATTTCACTCTACAAGATAGTTTCAGGTATATTTTACTATGCCTGATAGTATTTATTTCACTCTACAAGATAGTTTCATGTATATTTTACTCTGCCTCCTGTTATTTATTTCACTCTACAAGATAGTTTCAGGTATATTTTACTATGCCTGATATTATTATGTATTTCACTCTACAAGATAGTTTCAGGTATATTTTACTATGCCTGATAGTATTTATTTCACTCTACAAGATAGTTTCAGGTATATTTTACTATGCCTGATAGTATTTATTTCACTCTACAAGATAGTTTCAGGTATATTTTACTATGCCTGATATTATTATGTATTTCACTCTACAAGATAGTTTCAGGTATATTTTACTATGCCTGATAGTATTTATTTCACTCTACAAGATAGTTTCAGGTATATTTTACTATGCCTGATAGTATTTATTTCACTCTACAAGATAGTTTCAGGTATATTTTACTATGCCTGATAGTATTTATTTCACTCTACAAGATAGTTTCAGGTATATTTTACTATGCCTGATAGTATTTATTTCACTCTACAAGATAGTTTCAGGTATATTTTACTATGCCTGATAGTATTTATTTCACTCTACAAGATAGTTTCAGGTATATTTTACTATGCCTGATAGTATTTATTTCACTCTACAAGATAGTTTCAGGTATATTTTACTATGCCTGATAGTATTTATTTCACTCTACAAGATAGTTTCAGGTATATTTTACTATGCCTGATAGTATTTATTTCACTCTACAAGATAGTTTCAGGTATATTTTACTATGCCTGATAGTATTTATTTCACTCTACAAGATAGTTTCAGGTATATTTTACTATGCCTGATAGTATTTATTTCACTCTACAAGATAGTTTCAGGTATATTTTACTATGCCTGATAGTATTTATTTCACTCTACAAGATAGTTTCAGGTATATTTTACTATGCCTGATAGTATTTATTTCACTCTACAAGATAGTTTCAGGTATATTTTACTATGCCTGATAGTATTTATTTCACTCTACAAGATAGTTTCAGGTATATTTTACTATGCCTGATAGTATTTATTTCACTCTACAAGATAGTTTCAGGTATATTTTACTATGCCTGATAGTATTTATTTCACTCTACAAGATAGTTTCAGGTATATTTTACTCTGCCTGATATTATTTATTTCACTCTACAAGATAGTTTCAGGTATATTTTACTATGCCTGATATTATTTATTCCACTCTACAAGATAGTTTCAGGTATATTTTACTATGCCTGATATTATTTATTCCACTCTACAAGATAGTTTCAGGTATATTTTACTCTGCCTCCTGTAATTTATTTCACTCTACAAGAATTTCTATCCCCAAAGTCGGAATGCGGCTACCTTCATGGTGGTTGCATATCGCAAAATCTCAACCATTGGTAATTTGTTTTTCAGCTGTAGACAAGAAAAAGGCCAAAAAAAAAAAGAAAAAAAAAAAGTGTTTAAAATTCAAAAGATGAAACAAGACAGAAGACAAGTCCCTAACACACCAAACCAAAAATGACCAACACACAAACCAAAATAAAAACAAAAAAAACCCCACTCCGTTGAAAATTTCACTTTTTATTTTATTTATTAAAAAAAAAAAACAGAAAAAAGGTCAAAGAACCCTTAAAGTCCCATGATGATTTCGTCACACTAATGTCCTATAATGACCTGAGAGAGAAACACATACATACACACACACGCGCACACACAAAAAAGATTCAAGTCTAATATGCCACACAAACAAAACAAAACAAAACAAAACGTGTAAGTTAAGCAGTCTGTACAAACACAGTAATCCCCCCTTCCCTCTTTTCCTTTCTCCCCCCCCCTCCCCTCCTTCCAATTTGTTTTTAAAGACTCAATTTGAACCTGTGTGCTAACCATACAGAGTGTTTGTCCTAAAGGTTGAAAAAGATGTTGCATTAACAAATCATCAGTGTGCGTGTTCATGAGTATCAGTAATTCTTATATTTCTTACAACTTCCACCATAAAAGAATTGGAAAATGTTTTTCTGTTGTTGTTGCTTCTATTTTGTTTTTGCTAAGCAAAAAATCTTTGACCTGACTTTGACGCATCCATTTCTTATGCCTTAAAAGAAAAAAAAAATGTTACCACACCAGCTGTTAAAAAATCAGGCACAACGTTCTCAAGAAACATAAACAAAAATGGCAAGACCGCAGAAGAACAAATATCAAGTTTATAAATCCTATACCAGCGAACTTGCACCTTTTGTTATGTTGCTAGAGCAATGTTTCATTGCTAGAGTGATTCCAATTTCAAGGGAAAAATTCATTTCGATCATCTACACTCTGTGTGTGTGTGTGTGTGTGTGTGTGTGTGTGTGTGTGTGTGTGTGTGTGTGTGTGTGTGTGTGTGTGTGTGTGTGTGTGTGTGTGTGTGCGCGCGTGCGTGCGTGCGTGCGTGCGTGTGTGTGCGTGTGCGCGCGCGCGCGCGTGCGTGCGTGTGTGTGTGCATGCGTGTATGTGTATATATCATCACCACTTTTGATAATATCATCAGGTTGGCCTTAACCTGTGTTGGTGCCTATACCAAGTGATTCATTGCACCCTTGCTTTAAAGTTAACAACTGAAGCCACAATACACAGCCCAACACAAGGAGAGCACAGTTGCCACACATAATGCGCCAGAACAATTCAACATAAATCGCCCACAACATACCAAATCCTGTCACGAAAAAATGACAAATGCACTGAATGAATGAATGAATGAACCATCCTCATTCCCCATGCAGACTTACAGACATGTAAGCATGCAACATGCGTGAGCACACACACATACATACAGACAAACACACAACCTCATTCCAAAAGGCTGTGTGACCTGGGCTGACAATAGTAGGGCACTGTCCATTAAGACCATCTCTAATCTCACTGAAGGTTGCATACTCTCTGTTCCCTCAAACTTTGATTCAAAATGATCCTAATCAAACGACACCTCCCAAATTTGATTCCTAACTTTTACAATCAGTTCCTCATCCATTTTTTATATCGTACATGTACAAAGAATCATACATGATTTTTTAGCAAACTGAGCACATCCACACAACTTATGCAATAAACCACACAAAAACAGACTGAATATCATAAATTACTCAGGTACATGTAGAAGAAAACCCTGAACCCTTCTTACAGCAAAATTAGTTTGATTCTTTGATTGATTTGTTTGAAAACATAGGCAGACCTTGTGCAGGAAAAAGACAAAACAAAAAAAAGGTTTCAATCTATGAACCAGATCAAGAGAGAAAGAGCAGCAGACACAATTTCATTCATCCTTTCTACATCGACACACCAAAACAGAATGGAAGATAATCATCATAGCACCGTTCACACACATACAGAAAACAACACGAGAGAAACGCAACGACAAACTCAGAAACAGCATAATTACTCATCAAACTTCAGATGATAATGCCTCGAAAACCGTTGCTATTTTCTCATGATGTTAAGACAAATAATGGTGAACTGTGGAACACACACTTTACAAACTCTTTAAATGAGTCGAAAATCCCTTTAGAACACACCTTACATGAGAATCAGGATGGAAGATGATATATAACTGAAGGATAAACACAGTCTACCAAAATTTCACGCAAAAAATGGCCAGGACTCTCTCTCTCTCTTTCCCCAGTTGTTGAGGTGACAAAACCAGCAGATCAATATCCCAGAGAGAGAATCCACACTGATTTTCTGCACCATATACATCTGATTTCAGTCGAGCACTCATCAAGTACTTCTGACACACACACACACACGTTACTAAGTTAATTTAATATCAAAAGTGCCAAACCAAAATTATTGACATATTTGATTTCCATACAAACCCCCATGACTCCGATAAAAATTTGTATGCTCTATAAGATGCATTTAAACAGAACAAAAAAACAAACAAACAAAAAATCCCCCACCAAAAACCTGTGATTCAGCATTTTAAAACCATTAAAATTGTTTTTTTAAAAGGCATCAAAATTGGTTTATAAAAAAGCAGTTTGATTTGTTTTTGTTCCACCCCCCACCCCACCCCCCAAAAAATTCATGTTGCCACTAAAAGATTCAGCAAAATGCAGTTTGAAAAAAAACACCAACAAATAAACAATAAAACAAACCAAAAAATAAAACCCATATATCAAAAAAACCATGTGGTCACACATAATTCTTTTTCTTTAAAGTTTACACACGTACATTTGTTCTTTTTTCATCTGAAACTCTCATTCCTTGATCAGTCAAAACAAGACTTCAATGAATAACATCAATGCCTTGACAAAAAAAAAAATCTGATGACCAATGTGACCTAGAGAAGTTTTGATTCTTTACTTCATGAATATGGCAGAAAACGATAAAAAAAATTTTAAAAAACCACCAACATGTATACAACCCTATCATTCTTCAACTTTCATGTTTGAGGGCAGAACTCTTTGGATCTTATCTGTGAGGGAAGCCCAGTAGGTAGTGAAAGACTATGTGTGTCGTAACTCCTTTTTTTTTTGGTCTCGTTTTTGCCACGCGCAACGACTACCATTACTTTCTGCCCATCTTCTATCCTCATCAGTATCGTAAAATACTGAGAGAGAGGTGACAGTGTGCCCTAAGTTTATGACTGCATTCTGTATTCAAGCTGGTGAGAGTTCTATCAGAAACCAAAGTTTGCTTCCTGAATGTTTTGAATTTCTTTATAAAATGCTTAAAATGGTTGTAAAATGAGATCGCGATAAAATTACTGTAGTTTTCATCCTATCTTTTTCTTAGACAACTTGACGATCTTGATAAAGAAAACACCCAGTGTTAGGCAGGCTCTATGCTTTTAAAAACACATACAGTCCATAAATTAAAACTTACGATAAAACTAGACACACAAGTCTGTTATCTTAAAACTGATAATAAAAATAGACACAGTCTTGTTATCTTCAAACTGACAGTAAAAATAGACACTAAATGTCCATAACTTAAAACTAGCATTAAAAACAGATTACCGTGTTAACTGTTAACTGACAACAGAAATAAGACACACAGTCTGTTACCTTAAAACTGACAATAAAAATAGACACTAAATGTCCAATAACTTAAAACTAGCATTAAAAAACAGATTACCACATCCGTAATTTTTTCTGACTGCAAGTTTAACAAGTGAAAACGCATTAGTTAGAACACTTTTCAGCAGAGTGTAGAGGTAGTTTTCTCAAAATCAAATAATAAATCCTTTTATTTTCTTTCTATTATTTACGTGAGCCCAATGTGGTCAGCCTTTGCTTTCACTTTTTCAATGAAATACGACTTCCTGAAAAATCCTGGTATCACTGTGTTTCTTAGCCAAGAAAATTTACTGATTTTGATATGGAGATTTATATACCACTTGACTGAAGAAAAGACGAAGAATTTCATGGAAAACTTTGTTGATTATCTGTACAGGATGCAGACATGCACAATTTTTTTTACTTTCTCTCAAATTTTTGTTTGTTGTCCTGGGGTTTTGTGTGTTTTTGTTGTTGTTTTTTTAGCACAAAGCATTACATTCTCTTTCCTTTTCCCTTTTTCTTAAAGCACAAAAACAACTTTCTATTTCTTTTTTTTTGTTTTTGTTTCTTTAGTCAGGTATTCACCATCCCTGTGCTGGTAACACAGAAGGCCACTGCAGCAGGAATCACTTTGCAAATTACCTATATTCTACAAGATGGTGAAAAAATTTCAACCATGCACCATTCCCACTCAACCTAACTCTCAACTATCTCGTTCTGTGTCTGTTCTGATTCCACTCTCTTTTTTTCTTTCTCTCTTTATTGATTTATTCTTTTATATTAAGGATATAACCACTCACATGCTTCTTTTACATCCAGTCCCCTGTGGGTGTGCAGTTTTGTAAATCTTGTCAGGAAGGTCAATAACTTGTGTAGGACCGGCCACGATTTATAAATTTATTTATATGTATATCTGTCAACAGAGAACTGAAACGAGTTCACCAGCAGTATATTGTTTTATGTAACAGCCATTTTCCACTTCTGCCCAACATAAAGTTAACTTCTTTTTTTTTTAAAAGTATTATGTATTTTCAATTTAAAACATAATTTTAAAAATCATGATGTCCTATCAATTTATCATCGACGACTTACCAAACACACACACATGATCCATTCTGTATTCAATCAGTTCACACATCAGAAAAAAAACCACATCATTTTGATTCCACCGACAGAAACCATGCCAAATAACGACTCCTGCAGTCATTACATAATGATGACACGACACACAACTGACTCTGCAGAAGACAATGTTGTCATGTCACTTAATGCACACTGTTATGTCGTGACAATAACAACTTCTCACCATCAACATTTAAAAAAAAGCACATGAACCAATATACAATTCGTTATGACCATGTAAACTACCAACATCCACGCACACTGTATTGACAAAAAAATATATTCTTGGACACTGTTTCTTGTTTTGATTTCAAATAAAAAACAGAGAAGATTAAAAAAAAAAAAAAACGAATATAAATACACCCACATCAATGCATGGGCTGCAAGAGGGATGCATGGTGGGCTAGCGTTTGTGACCACACGAAATGCGTGTGACCCCCTGGTTCTGACTCAAGTGTCCAGACAAAATTAAGTACAATGCAGGAAAATGTAGCGGTCATCTTATTTCATACACATACATCCATCCTCAGCAAATCCATACACTAACTCACTCACTCACCAACACACACACACACATCCCTGTGCTCATCAGTTGTGAAATCTCTCTAGTCAGTATTTAGGATACGATGCATGACTATATATTCCAGCTTCTCTGGAGAGAAAGAGAGGGGGAGAGGAGAGGAGGGAGAGGAGAGGGGGGGAGAGAGGGGAGAGAGAGAGAGAACCCTTTTCATTCAATACGGTATCTTTTTTTTCTTTTTTTCAATATGTCCTTTACATGCTAGTTCAAAACCTTTGAGAGGGGTCTCCAGTCAGTATTCGGGATACAATGCATGACTATATTCCAGCTTCTCTTTCCATTTCAGTTTTCCTTTCTGAAGGTATAACTGCATGCTTTTAACATCCCATGCAATTTCTACTTGGAATTCCCTAAATTCATAAAGTAAAAAAAAAAAAAAAAAGTAATAAAATTCAGCAAAATTTCTGTATGGTAACTGCCCGTCAGGGGATGATTTAAGTGTTTTTGACTTTGACTTTAACTTGACTTTGACTTGAAAATGTTCCTCTACTTATCTACACCTTACTGTGGATCTGCTGGTCTTTTTCAGTGTCATTACTCCAGAATGTTTCATGCGCACTATAGCTTCTATTAGTAAGTCTTAAATTCTGACTAGCAAATTCATGTTATATATTTACAATATCTCATAATACGAAACACTTATTCTTTGATACCCAAGTCAGCTCTACAATTTTTTTTCAGGTGGAAGAACAGCTTCAAAACTGGAGTAAGTGCGATAGAATTTAACCCTGCTTATCAGATTCTGACACAAGACAGCAGATACAATCTATTTCTCAGAAGGAACAATGGGGGCAGAAAAAAAAATCACATACAAAATCAGAGCTCAAAGAAAAATCTTCAAAATATGAAGTGCCGTGTTAGAAGTCACCTTTATCTGACTGGGACCCACAAAAGATGAGCACATGAACACAATTTAATGACAGTTTATAACTCACCTCACACACTTTCAAACACACACAATTTTCAAACAGTAACCTAAATCTGACGCTTCTCCATTCAAACCAATTCTTCTCTCTCTCTCTCTCTCTCTCTCTCTCTCCTCCTCTCTCTCTCTCTCTCTCTCTCTCTCTCTCTCCCCCTAAACCTCATTTTTAATGAAGCAAACACTAAAAGAACACAAAAAACACGCAGATTAAAAAGCACCCCAGACATATTTTCTGCCTACCATGATGATTTTCGCTGACCCAGACTGGACACGACGACAATGCACACAGGTTCACCTCCTTGGTGGGTGTGTACAGTTACAACTGACATAACGATCGATGATGAGGGTGTAAGGCCTTGCAATCCTCATCGGCTAATGCTGCATAAATTATGTACATACACACACACATATACATGCATACACACACTTTCCCTCCGGAGCCAGGTACACTTGCGCACGTGCGAGCGTGCACACACACACACTACACACACTACAAACACACACACATACACAACACACACACATACTCCCTTGAGAGCCAGGTGTGCATGCACACACACACATGTACGCATGCGCGTGAGCACACACACACTCTATACACACACACACTGACACACACACACACTACACACACGCACACCCCCCTCCCCCCCCCACACACACACACTACACACACACACATACAGGCACATGGTCAGACCCTAGTGCATTGTCTGACACCCCTTTGATTTTAGCTTTGCTTTGCTGCAAACAGCAGTGCTGTCTGTCTGTCTGTATGTATGTCTCTTCTCTCCTCCTCCTCTCCTTCTCCTCCTCACCAGAATCTAGGTACACATTTTCTTTTGCTTCTGTTCATCTGCTTGCTCACTTGTAGATCAATGCATTGTTGGTTTTTTTTACAACCAGCAACCCCCTCAGCCACAAATAATGTCCAGGGTTTTGTTGAGGTTGTTTTTTGTTTGTTTCTTGTCCACACACAAAGAGCTCCACTACACCTCTCTTCCTTTCTTTCTCTCTCTCTAAGCACAGAAATAGTTTATTGGCAGTGCTTCCGAAAAACTCTCCAGTCATTTTGCTGTTCGCTGTGTCTTTTAAAAGAAGCAGTCTGGAGTGTGTCCCCACTCTCCACAAAGACAAGTTTTAGTCACACAAAATGTTTGTTTTTGGGGGGAAAAAAAAAAAAAAAAATCTCCACAACACCATTCGTTACTATCTTTTTTTGATGAAGCCTCGAATTCTCCAATCCACTGCCTCTCTTCTCTTCCAGTGACAAAAGCCCTGGTGAAAATTTTTTATTTTTCCTCCACAACACCATTCGTTAACTATCTTTCTTAAATGAAGCCTGAATTCTCCATTTTACTGTCTCTCCTCTTCCAGCTATTAAAAGCCCTGATGACGATATATCGACGATTTCAGCGTTCGCACTGTCCATATGAACAGTCTTGAAGATGTCATCGTCTCTCTCAAGATGATGACTGGTTTGATGTTTTCACGCTAAATCCATGTCGTCACAAAACACTGACTGTGTTGTTTGTACTTTTGAAAAAATTTTGTTTTTCCATTTTTGGGGGCTGGGTGGCAAGGGAGTGAAAAGAAGAAAGAGAGAGGGTGGGGGGTGGGTGGGGGGGTGGAGGTTTTCTTTGACAGTAAACTAGCAACTGGTAAAAAAAAAAAAAAAAAGAAATCTCCACACCACCATTCGTTAACTATCTTTCATAGATGAAGCCCAATTCTGAGATCGTAAGAAAGCAAGGGATGTGATCTCCGATTCGCCTCATTTGCCTCGCTATCATGATCTTACAATCATGTCCGTTGCCTTCTTACAATCTCAGAATCATCTCCCTTGCCTTAAAAAAAAACAAGAACAAAAAACAACAAAAATCTCCCTTGTCTTTCTAAGATCTCAAAATCACTCCCCCCCCCCCCCCCCCTCTCCAATATCACTCCCCTCTCTCTCTTGCCTTGTTACTAAGGTCTCAGAATAGATTAAATCTTTCCACTATCCCTGCCCCTAACCCTACTTGACTGGAGAGGAGAAGAGAAAACAAGACTGTGGTTCCATTGGACATCAATCCCAATCCATCCATCAGTCAAGTTAGTCTTGCTGGCAGGCAGGCAGGCTTTGGTTGGTTGGTTGTTGTTGGTGTTGTAGAGTGTGCATCAGGCAGGTGTGGGGAAAATGGAGGGAGGTGGGGGGGGGGGGGGGGGGGGAGGAGACCTCATTCAAACTCCTGCTGTGTGATGGCGTTGAGATCTTTCATCAATCCCTCCAGGTTGGCCATTTCTGCCGACAGTTCCTCCGTGCTCAGCGATTTCTGGAAACAAAAAGAACGACGACATTAATTAACCCTCTTAGTCCCGATTTCCTCAACAATTTCTGGAAAACACAAAAAGCAATGTTGACATTAACCCTCTTAGTCCCGATTTGCTCAACGATTTCTGGAAAATACAAAAAAGCAACGATGACATTAACCCTCTTAGTCCGATTTGCTCAACGATTTCTGGAAAAAAAACACAAAAAAGCAACGATGACATTAACCCTCTTAGTCCCGATTTGCTCAACGATTTCTGGAAAAAAACACAAAAAAGCAACGATGACATTAACCCTCTTAGTCCCGATTTGCTCAACAATTTCTGGGAAAAAACACAAAAAAGCAACGATGACATTAACCCTCTTAGTCCCGATTTGCTCAACGATTTCTGGAAAAAAACACAAAAAGACAAAAGTAACGATGAAATCAAGTACACTTTTCAGGAGTTCATCATCATCATCATCATCATCATCCTTTACACCCAGCGGTGTGTGTAGGGCAGCAACAAAGACTTTCCACCCCTGCCTATCCTGGGCCAGCCTGGTCAATGAACTCCAGGAGTTCACAGTGCAGAAATTTATTTATTTTATTTTATACCTTTTTATGTCACAGCAGATTTATTTCTCTGTGTGAAATTCGGGCTGCTCTCTCTCTCCTCGGGGAGAGCGCGTCGCCATAAGTGCAGCGCCTACCCTTTTTTTTTCCCCCTCAGGGATGGTGTCTAAACACAACACCTGTGTGCATGCTAGGTTTTTAAAAAAACAATTTTGTCATCCGCTCCTACCGGCACACGATGGCCTGCTCTTCAAAAAGGCAGAGCAGGTTTTGTGTGCGCAAGATGTTCTGCATGCGTTCGCACACGGGGCCTCGGTTTATAGTCCCATCCGAATGACTTTGACATTCAGTTCGATTTTTTCATCAAACTGGGAAGAAAGGGCGAGGCTGGGTACGAACCCAGAAACTCACGGTTTACTTGTTGGCAGGTGAATGTCTTAACCATCCTGCCACCTTCCTTCCTTCCTTCTGCCACCTTCCTTCCTTCCTTCTGCCACCTTCCTTCCTTCCTTCCTTCTGCCACCTTCCAGCATCACTCAAGTCAAGGGTCCCAGGTCTAGTGCTAAAATTTAGCACACCCCTTCCTTTTACCTTAGCCACCGCTGTAGTCTAGTGGTTAGGGCGTTGGACTCGTAATCTAAAGGTTGCGGGTTCGATCCCAGCTTTCGGCTAGGGCGTTGTGCCCTTGGAAAAGGCACTTTACGGCTTATTTTCTCACCCCACCCAGGTGTAAAAGGGGTACCAACCTTGTGTTGGGGGTTAACCCTGCGATAGACTGGCGTCCTATCCAGGGGGGGAGTCTATGACTCTCAGTCGCTTAACGCCACAGAAACCGGGATAAGCACCGGCCTGATGAGCCTTAAGGCTCGGGACAGACTTTAACTTTTAACTTCCTTTTACCAAGTCCAAGGGTGGTCAGTTCCTGCTAAAATATAGCACCAGCTGGGCTGCGATGGGATGGGATGCATAGCAGCTGAGAGCAACTAAACACCCAAACATACACATAGTGACAAACACATACAATATATGTATATATACACACAAACACGCATGCACACCCACACAACACACGCACGCACGCGCGCGCGCACGCGCACACACACACAAACAGACAAGCACCAAACAACACAACACACACACAAACACACACACACACACACCACACACACACACACACACACACACACACACACACACACACACACACACACAAACAGACAAGCACCCAAACATACACACACACACAACAACACCAACAACACACACAAACACACCAAACCACACCAAACACACACAGTGAGAATAACACCAACACAAAATGACAAAACACATACAACATACACACCCACAGCGACAAAAAACAAACCACACAAAAAGTGACACACACACACACAACACCCATCCCTCCCCCCACCACCACCACCCACAACAACCCCATACCGTCATGTCCTGTTCGTTCTTGCTGTGCTGCGTGACGTCAGGAGCCTTGGAGGTGAAGGGCAGAGGGGAGCGCGTCTTGACCGGCCCACTGGACACTGGGGGAGACGGCTTCTTGTAGGGGCTCAGGTTGGGCTGGGGCTTGACTGTTTGAAACATCATTCAATCATTGTCATAGTCTTCTTTCTCTCTGTGTCTCCTTATCTCTTTCTATGTTTCTATATATAGAATTTTTAAGCATGTATGCCTCTCCCTGTGTCTCTGTGTCTCTATGTTTTTATATATCTATAGATGTGTGTGTGTGTGGCCCACTGGACACTGGGGGAGACGGCTTCTTGTAGGGGCTCAGGTTGGGCTGGGGCTTGACTGTTTCAAACATCATTCACATCATTGTCATAAATTCTCTCTCTGTGTCTGTCTGTCTGAAACTCTCTCTCTCTATATATAATATTTATGCATGTATGTCTCTCTCTCTCTTTGTGTTGTGTGTGTGTGTGTGTGTGTGTGTGTGTGTGTGTGTGTGTGTGTGTGTGTGTGTGTGTGTGTGTGTGTGTGTGTGTGTGTGTGTGTGTGTGTGTGTCTCTCTCTCTCTCTTCTCTGTCTCTCTCTTTCTGTCTTTCTCTATGTTTTTATATATCTATACATGTGTGTGTGTGTGTGTGTGGTGTGTGTGTGTGTGTGTGTGTGTGTGTGTGTGTGTGTGTGATCACTGGACACTGGGGGGGACGGCTTCTTGTAGGGGCTCAGGTTGGGCTGGGGCTTGACTGTTGTAACATTGAATGTCATTATCATTGTTAGTCTTCTTTCTTTTGTCTGTCTCTCTCTATATAATTTTATGCCATGAATGTCTGTCTCTCTATCTCTGTCTTTTTTATGTGTGTGTGTGGCCATTGGACACAGGGGCAACGGCTTCTTGTGGGGTAGGTTGGGTGGGTTGACTGTTTTACATTGATGTCATGTCATGTTGTCTCTTCTCATCTCTTTTCTATATATTGAATTTTTGCACATGTGTGTGTGTGTGTGTACCACTGGACACGGGGGGGCGATGGCTTCTTGTAGGGGCTCAGGTTAGGCTGGGGCTTGACTGTTGTAAACATTGACATCATTGTCATAGTTAGTCTCTTTCTGTCTGTCTCTCTTTATCTATCTCTCTTATCTCTTATCTATGTTTTTTATCTTTATCTCGTGTGTGTGTTCGTGTTGTGTTGTGTGTGTTCGTGTTTGTTGTTGTAGTGTTGTTATGTATATGTTTTTGCTTTGTGTGTGTTGTGTGTCGTGTGTTTGTGTGTTGTGTATGTGTTGTTATAGTGTGTGTGTGTGTGTGTGTGTGTGTGTGTGTGTGTGTGTGTGTGTGTGTGTGTGTGTGTGTGTGTGTGTGTGTGTGTGTGTGTGTGTGTGCCACTGGACACTGGGGGGAACGGCTTCTTGAAGGGGCTCAGGTTGGGCTGGGGCTTGACTGTTCAAATGACGTCATCATCATTGTTGACTTCTTTCTATCTCATCTGTCCTGTTTCGTCTCTCTCTCTCTCTTCTCTTATCTATCATCTATCTACTATCTACTATCTATCTATCTCTATCTATCTATCTATCTATCTATCTATCTATCTATCTACTACTATCTACCTACTACTATATGTATATATTATATATAATCTGTGTGTGGCCACTGGACACTGGGGGGACGGCTTCTTGTAGGGGCTCAGGTTGGGCTGGGGCTTGACTGTTCAAACATGTCATCATTGTCATAGTTAGTCTTGTCTTTCTGTCTGTCTGTCTCTCTCTATCTCTACTTTTTTTTTTTCTTTTTTTTTTTATAATTTCTGTCTATGCATGTATGTTTCTCTCTCTCTCTCTCTCTCTCTTCTCTCTCATGTGTTTTTGTCTGTTGTGTTGTGTGTGTGTGTGTTGTGTGTGTGTGTGTGTGTGTGTGTGTGTGTGTGTGTGTGTGGTGTGTGGTGTAGTAATTGATGTGTTGTGTGTGTGTGTGTGTGTGTGTGTGTGTGTGTGTGTGTGTGTGTGTGTGTTGTGTCAGTCTTCTTTCTGTCTCTATGTCTCTATATATCTATACATGTGTGTGTGCGTGTGTGCGTGCGTGTGTGAGTGAGTGTGTGAGTGAGTGTGTGTGTGTGTGTGTGTGGTGTGTGATGTGTGTGTGTGTGTGTGTGTGTGTGAATGTGTGTGTGTGGTGTGTGTGTGTGTGTGTGTGTGAGTCGGTTTCATTACAGAATGGTAAATCAAATGTGCAATGCATATGCACTTCCTTTTTTTTTTATATCAAACTATTCATCTATTGAATAGTGATGATGATAATGATAATATCCATAATAATGTGTTCTCACATATGTGCACATGTACCTTTAAATGTGTGTGTGTACATGACTTGCACATATATTTCCATACATGAATGCATGCATGTGAGTTTATCTCTCCACCTGTGGTGTTACATGTGCCTGCATAAATTAAAATATACAAGCATGCAGATCTCTATCTATGTATATATCAATGTCATGCTGCAACGCATTATATTAGGATAATCCATGCGGATTTAATCAGTAAAAATATCAGTAACACAAATGGTAGTAACTCGAGAACTGCACACAACTACCTACCAAACAACAAAAATCGTATCGTATGCAATGCCGTATTACATAATTTTAAACAACCTGTACACAAGATAATAAAAAAGAACACAGAGAGAGAGAGAGAGAGAGGAGAGAGAGAGAGAGAGAGGAGAGAGAGAGAGAGAGAGAGAGAGAGAGAGAGAGAGACAGAAGAAGAAAGACAGACAGACAGACAGACAGACAGACAGATGGAGCAAGAGAGAAGAAGAAAAGACAGAGAGAAGCATAGAACACAGAGAAAAAGACAAGGGGAGAAGAGACCAACCCAGAGAAAGTGAGAGAGAAATGTCTCCACATAAAACCCACGCATATCCTAAGTAACCCATTCCCACTTTTGTAATTTTTTTGTCATTTGTGATTTAATCTTCATTTCGAAACTACTGACTCCCGTTTTCAAACCCATATCATATTTTCACTCTCAACTTGAAAAGCTACAACCTTTCTATTTTACTCCCCAAGTCTAGAATAATTTTTCTGACTAATTCTCAACCATATTTCTAGTATTCATGTCAATGTTTTAATGTTAACTGAAACCATCTTTCAATCTTTCACTCAACTTCAAGTCAACAATATTTCAGACTTGCTGTCTACTTTAAATTTCTGGCTTCTGTTTTATTTTCAAATTTATCCACAATTCCCAATGCACTTGGCTTAGAAGCTGCTAGCTTCTTTTACACATTCACTGTTTGCTTTAAACACACACATTTTATGACTTGATTTAAAAAAAAAATTTTTTAGGAATTCACTACCCAGTTTAAAACACAATTCTTTTTCTCACTTGCTCTCATACTTTGACCTCCAATTTTTTTTATGACTTGCTGTCCACTTTAAATTCACACCTTCCAGGATCTGACATGTATACACTTTAACTTTATGACATTTTTTACTTACCATACATGAAAAGGAAACAACCCATCAATCTCACTACTTTTCTCCAACACAAACAACAATAAAAATTTTGTGGGGAAAATAAACTAAAAAAATCACAGGGGTAGGAAGAAACAATACACCCACTTTACTGAAGAAAATACAAAAATTGAGAAAACACAAAAATATAACACCAAACTTGATAGGAAAAAGACACAAGGTGAGGAACAGTAAACAAATAAATAAAAAGGTAAATAAAATGAGGTTACGGTGATATGGTGCTATATATACATATATATACACAAAACTGTCAGAAGTACCATGCACACAGACATATGACTGCAAAGCTATCAGTTACAATCAAATCCCAATGCTGCAAACTGAATGCTAGAACAGATTTAATTAAAGCATGAGTACAAGAATGTATATACATGTATATATATATATATGTACAGCATTTATCCTCTTACACAATACACTCACTGTAGCAAGTATGTACAGTTGTTTTTATGAACAATGTCGTAATGTAGCAAAATATGTACAACAGAACCAACGATATATTGTCTTTACTCTCATCAATCAACATTTTACCCCTCCAATTTATGATCTACATTATATATATATATATATATAAATATATAATTATATATATATATATATATATATATATATATATATATTACTTATAGTCTAGCAAAACTGCTTAAGTCAAGCAATGACTGCAAAGACATATGCCAGTTTTGCAGAGGTGTTGACAATATTCAATGCTATAGAGCTTCAAAGCAGTTACCCAACTTTACACACAATTGTTCCTCAAAAAAACAACACAAAAAACCCCTACAAAACCCCCTAAAAAATGAACCATTTAATTTTGGCATTCATTAAGTTTTATCTGTTAAAAGCTCTCTAAGCAAGACACAGAATTAGCGCCCCCACCACCACCACCTGAGAAAAAAAAAAAGTTAAAAAAAAAAAAAAAAGATACCTACCCCGACCAACATGTCTGGGGGTGGGGGTGGCAGGGGCCCCGTCAGGGGACGAACACGCCTTGTTGAACCCCCTCCCACCCCGACCCAGAGCATGCGGGGTGCTCTCCCCTGCACCTGTCACCTGCGTATAGCTGGGAGGGGGCTCAGGGGAGCGGGGCCCTGCAAGGGATAAAGGAAATCATATTTACAAGGGGGAAGAGGAGGGCTGATGCGAAAATAAAAGGGTGCTCTCCCCTGCACCTGCACTGCTATAGCTGGGAGGGAGGGCCTCATGGGATAGAAGCGGGGCCATGGCAGGAGTTTTAAGCGACAGGAAATCCATATATTATCATCGGGGTAACGAGAAGCAGTTGTCCCTTTCCCTGTGGGTGGATGTGTCCGACAGCCAGCGAAAACTGGGCCTGAACCTTAGATTATAACCCTACCACTATAGCGCTACAAGATAAGAATCAATTACTGAAAGAGCTGATGATAACAGACATACCTTAACCTCTTGCATCGTGTCTCTGAACACAAATGCCCTAGATTGATTCCATACAGGCACACATGCTATCGCTGGCCTTTTCCTCCTTCTAAGTACATAATACCAGCAGCTATAATTACTTCCAGACTCTCAACAGGATTTCTACCTCTAGCCTGATAGAGCTTTGGCAATGTGGTGTAACAATTTAGTGATGGTCACAGCATGATGGAAATCTACTGTGTGTAAATCCTGGCAAATCAGGTTTTGGGACTAAAAGGTTTTAACCCTCTTGTATTCGTATCTCTGAACACAAACTGCCCCTAGATTTCGCATTCCATCACGAAATCAGGTCAGGCACACATGCTCCGCTCACCTTTTCCTCCTTCTAAGTACATATACCAGAGCTATAATTACTTCCAGATTCTCAACAGGATTATTACCTCTAGCCTGATAGAGCTTTGACATGTGGTAGTAGCAATTTAGTGATGGTCACAGCGTGATGGAAAATCTACTAGTGTATCAATCCTGGCATATCCGGATCGTGGACTTGGGGGGGGGTAATTATTCAATCCGGCAAATCCCGGATCAGGACTTAGAGGGTTATAGAGGCAAAGAATGATGGAACACTGACTCCATAGACAGAAAGACAAGCTACATCTGTCACAGGCTGAGAGGAATGGTGGTGTATTTTTTTAACTGGGCGTGGATGGGTCAGTTCTGGACAGAGAGGAATGATTTAGGCTCTGAGCACAATGTTGGAGCATCTTTATCTATAACACTGGAGAAATTAGAAAGAAAACACCACCTATTCTGCTTGTGATGATCCTCTTTTTCTCTGTCTGAAAGATCTTTTTTTTGTTGTTTGTTGAGTTTTTTTCTCTTTGTTTCAACTTACTTCATTTAAAAAAAACTGCGGTTGACCGGAGATTTATAACAACAATGACAAAAACCAACCAAACCAAACAACTGGAAACATGGGCTTTTGTAACTTCACCATGGATAGACTTTCATTTTTTTCTGATTTTTTTTTTTTAATGAACTATTCATTACCCATTGATTACAAGTTTCAGATGCAGTAACTTCTTTCTGAATAGCTATGCTTTTCTATCTTTTCTCCTTTTGTTTTTTCCCCCAATCTTAACACTGCAAAGCCTAAAGATTTCATACCAGATCTTAGCTCTTCCTGATGTCCTAACACTGCAAAGCCTAAAGATTTCATACCAGATCTTAGCTCTTTCTGATGTCCTAACACCAAAGCCTATAGATATCATACCAGATCTTAGCTCTTTCTGATGTCCTAACACCAAAGCCTATAGATATCATACCAGATCTTAGCTCTTTCAGATGTCCTAACACCAAAGCCTATACCAGATCTTAGCTCTTTCTCAGGTCCTAAAACCAGAGCCTATATCAGATGTTAGCTCTTTCTGGGAACCAAGCCAAAACCTAAAGATATACCACATCTCAGCTCTTCCTGATGTCCTTATACCAAAGCCTATAACTATCATACCAGATCTTAGCTCTTCCTCAGGTCCTAACACCAAAGCCAATAGATATACCACATCTTACCTCTTCCTGGGGTCTTAACACCAAAACCTATAGCTATCATACCAGATCTTAGCTCTTCCTCGTGTCCTGGCACACAAGCCTATCAGATACTACCCCTGAAAATAATTGTCCCCAGTACCTAGTAGATTTCAAATGATGACTGGCCTGCTGCTAAGTGAGTGAAAGCAATCAATCAGAATTCTGCTGAAGCTTTTACAGTCAAACACAAAGTGAACTGCACTGGTTCTCCATGCACAAAGGGAAGAAGAAATCAAACAAGGGTGTATACAGTGCAGGGGTTGTTGTCGGGAAAAAACTAAATGTTTCGCAAAATCATAAACAGAAGAAATAAACATGAGGTGAAATAAAACATGGGAGGAGAAGAAAAAACATGAATTGAAACACAGACAACTACTGATTGATAACTGCTACAACTAACAACATACATTTTTTTTTTAATGTGTGTTCACAGCTGCAACTAAGTAAAAAGTATGTGTTTCATAAGAAATAATCCCACTTTTAAAATAACATATTAAGCACAACAACGAAATCTTTACCAAGATAATTGAAAAACAAGTATAAAAAAAGAAAAATAAACAGATTATACATGAATTTCAGTTTTACAAAATATAAATTGTCACAACATGCATATTATACAGCAAGACACACTAATAAATCATCACACAAAATATCAATGAACATGCAAATTGGAAGCACAATCAGGGGAAACAAATCCAAGGGAAATAACATCACTCCACAAATGAGTGTATCACTAGGATGGCCACCAGATGCAGTTACAAGAGTGTGAACACTGATATGTCTGAGAAAAAATACTGTCGACCGTTCGCATCTGACTCGATATGTCTGAGAATTTAAATAAAAAGATAGGATACTGCTCTACTGGTACACTGTACTGTACAGCAACTCCCCTCACCTTTCAATCTCCTAAAGAGATGATCAATCCCCTGTTAGCCACACTACTACCACTGCACACTCTTTAGCATCAACAAAGTGAACACACAACAAAAAGAAGGGAAACACTAGAATGTTCAGGTCTGCTACTGAAGACAGCAAGTTATCTCTATCTTCCCTTTAGTCACACACATACACATACACACACACACACACACACACACACACACACACACACACACACACACACACACAGTCACACCCACACCTACACCCACACCCACCACACACACACACACATATACACACACAAATACACCGGTATCACTGTATGTGGAATGACGTAAAATTGAAAACTACACACACACACACATACACACACAGACACACACACCGGTGTCACTGTATGTGAAAGGACTAAAATTGAAGACCACACACACACACACACACACACACACACAACACACACACACACGGGGGGAACACTAGAATGTTCAAGTCTGCTACTGAAAACAACAAGTTATCTCTATCTTCCCATAAGACACTCACCACTCAACCAGAAGAGCAGAAGGGAAAGTGTGTTTCACAAATTAACCCACACAGCAAAAGGGTTAGTTAGTCACTATTTTCAAACAACAACGCAAACAGGCAGTGGAACACTGTGTGACTATAGCGTCACACACACAAAAAAACGATAACAAAAAAAAAAGAAAAAAAAAGAATGGGTAGGTGGTTCCACTACCTGACTATACCCACACAAAAAAAATACCAAAAAAAAAAAAAAAAAAAGAGTAGATAAGTGGTTCCACTACCTGACTATAGCATCACACAAAAAACAACGATAAGATAAAAAAAATAAAAAAATAAAAAAAAATTTTTAAAAGAGTGGGTAGGTGGTTCCACTGCATGACTATAACGTCACACAAAAAAACGACAACTACCTGACTATAGCGTCACACACACAAAAAAAACGACAAAAAAAAAAAAAAAAAGAATGGGTAGGTGGTTCCACTACCTGACTATAGCATCACAAAAAAACAACAACAAAAACAACAAAAAAAAAAAAGAGTGGGTAGGTGGTTCCACTGCCTGACTAAAGCATCACACACACAAAAAAACGACAATAAAAAAAAAAATTTTTTTTTAAAGAATGGGTAGGTGGTTCCACTACCTGACTATAGCATCACACAAAAAAACGACAACAAAAAAAAAAGAAAAAAGAGTGAGTGGGTAGGTAGGTAGGAGGGTAGGAGGGTTAGTGAGAGTGGAGGGAGGGGGGAGGGAGGGATACATGCCATAGCCAATCCTGGCCACAAAGCCATCCTCTGGGCCATCAATCACACCCGCACGGTCGTCACCGTCTTCGCTCTCGCTCGTCGTCATCGCTCCTTTGTCTGCAACATCATCCATCATCGCAGCATGCTCCATGCAGTGTCTGTGTGTGTGTGTGTGTGGAGGGGGGGTGGGGTGTGGGGTGGGTGGGTGGGGGGTTATGGGGGGTGTAGTGTGTGTGTGTGGTGGGGGTGTTTGTGTGTGTGGGGGTTGTGTGTGTGTGTGTGTGTAGAGTGTGTGTGGGGTGGTGGTGGTGTTTATGTGTGTGGGGAGGGGGTGGGTGTTTGTGTGTGTGTAGTGTGTGTGGGGGGGGGGGAGTGTGTGTGTGTGTGTGGGGGTGGGGTGGGGTGAGGGTAGGTGTTGTGTGTGTGCGCGTGTGAGGGGGGGGTTGTGAGTGTGTGTGGGGGGGGAGGGTGTGTGTGTGTGTGTGTTGTGTATGTGTGTGTGTGTGTGTGTGTGTGTGTGTGTGTGTGTGTGTGCGTGCGTGCGTGCGTGCGTGTGTGCGTGCATGCGTGCGTGCGCGCACATGTGAGAGTGTAGGTGTGCATGAGGATGTGTTGGGTCAATGTGTATGTGTAAAATGGTACATCATGCCAACATGCATGTTTTTACTTGCGTGGGAGCATGAATGCATGCATGAACGTGCAGATATGTGCATAAGACTCCCACAAGTGCATCCACAAGTGCCTGAGCAAGGCTGCAAGCATGCAAGCATACGAACGCACAAATTTGCAAATGTGCACAAAGTGCAAGAGTTTGCTCCAAGTGCGCAAGAGGCTGTGCATTAACCCTCTTAGTCCTGTACCAGGATTTGCCAGGATTGAATAATTGCCCCCCCCCCCCCCCCCCGAATCCTGAACCCACATTTGCCAGGATTTACACACAGTAGATTTTCATCACGCTGTGACCATCACTAATTGTTACCACATGTCAAAGCTCTATCAGGCTAGACGTAAAAACCCTGCTGAGAGTCTGGAAGCAATTATAGCTGCTGGTATGTTCTTAGAAGAAGGAAAAGGCGAGGGAGCATGTGTGCCTGACCTGATTTTGTGATGGAATGCGAAATCTAGGGGCAGTTTGTGTTCAGAGACACCGAACGCAAGAGGTTTAAGTTAGTGGCATCAAAACTTTTCTCCAGAGACCACAGCTGTCAGTTTCCCCACTTTCAGCTACTTTCAGCTGCTATTCATTCCAGTTCCAATTCCATTCCATCCCAGCCCAGCTGGTGCTAATCATAGCAGAAACTGACCATACTGGGCCCTTAACTGCGTTATGCTGGATTCGAATGCTGCAATGCTGGAGTTTCACCCTCTCAGTCCTGAACCAGGATTTGCCAGGATTGAATAATTGCCCCCCCCTGAATCCCAAACCAGGATTTGCCAGGATTTACACACAGCAGATTTCCATCACGCTGTGACCATCACTAATTGATACCACATGCCAAACCTCTATCAGGCCAGAAGGAGAAACCCTGTAGAGTGTCTGGAAGTAATTATAGCTGCTGGTATGTACTTAGAAGGAGGAAAAGGTGAGGGAGCATGTGTGCCTGACCTGATTTTGTAAGGAAATCTAGAGGCAGTTTGTGTTCAGAGAATCCGAATGCAAGAGGGTTAACAAAATGCCTACCTGTCTGTTAACTTATGCCCCAGACTTTAGCCATCAGTCCTAACTGCATCATGAATCTGAACCAGGATTCTGGAAAAGTTACTGTGTATGCAGGCAGGAAAAGAATTTTTGGCAGCGTGAAAAATGGCACACATCTGCATGTTATGTTGGCAGTGTGGGAAATGGCAAACACCTGCACTTTGTGTTGGCAGTGCAGGAAATGGCACACATCTGCACATTATGTTGGCAGAATGGAAAAATGACACACTTCTGCACTTTGTGTTGGTAGTGTGGCGAAAATGACAAACTTCTGCACTTCATGTTGGCAAACTGGGAAATGGCACATGCCTGCACTTGATGATGGCAATATGACACATATCTGCACTTGATGCTGATAATATGACACATATCTGCACTTGATGTTGGCAATATGAAACATAATTCACTTGGATGTTGTCATTATGACACATATCTGCACTTGGATTTTAGCAATATGACACACATCTGCACTTTCATGTGGCACATGGCAAAAGTGTAGTTAGATGTGGAGTAAGGTTACTTGATCATCTCACACAGACCAATGCATACATTTCAAAGAACATGACACATGACAAGATGAAATCATGGCAGTTAGTACAGTGTGTTGCTATATACATTACAAGCAATTTTTGTCATTCTTTGGATTATTGCATTCACACACCATGCTTAGAATGGTCAACTTTCGTTTTTCAAAGAATTTTCTTTTTTTTTAGACAGAGAGAAACAAAAATGCCATGATTCTCTTCATTCAGAGCATGCACGTCTCATGAGATTTCTTAGAAAAAGGAGGACATATCTAAATATTTATATGCCAATTTTTGTTCCAAATATGTGCATGTTTTTATCATTAGTATTTCCTTAGTCAACAATTCCAACAACAAACTGACCGAATAACGACTTTTATAAACTGGACTCTAACAATAATACGTGAATGAAAGATTTTGAAACCAAATCTCTTTCTCACTTCATGTTTAAAAAAAAATTTTAAACAGGTTTTTTTCTTTATTATTTCTTGAAGAAAATTTTGTTCCAAAAAATTTAGAATCAAATTAAAAAAATACCTTTTTTCAAGACGTACGCATGTGCGCGCACACAAACACTCACACGTACACGCACACGCACACACTCACACTCACTGTCACTCTCTCTCCTGCACTCCCCGTTTGCTTTTTTTTTGTTTTGCTTTTTATACAAAATATCTACAAAATTTCATCCCTGAGGGCAAAAACGAAAGCTCGAGATATCGCGCATGCCAAAAAGACTCACCATCACAGCAAAAAACATAGCAACACACACACACACAAACCAACACAAACACACACACACAATACACACACACACAATCAACACAACCACAGACACACACACACAAATCAACACAACTCACTTTGAGTGGAGTGAGGGATGTCCCCGGCATGTACCCGGGTGGCTGTGCCCCTGTGTACTGGGTGTTGTACTGGTGCGAGGGTACACGGGTCTCATGCCCACGGACCCCCCTGACCCATGCCCCCTTCCCCGTAGCCCAGGATGTGACCGTTGGGCAGTGCGGTTACTGTGGCCACCGCTGCAGGTATAGACACACATTTTTTTTATTTATTACTATTCATTTGTATCAATTGGGGTCAAGATAGCTCAGTGGTCAGAGCGCTTGCTTTCCCCCAGTCAAGTTAAATGTTTTGAAACCAGAACTCATTCTTGCTTCATGTAACAAAAAACAAAAAAAAACGTTTTTGTCTTTATTATTTCTTGAAGAAAATTCTGACAACATTGACAGTTAAGCAGCGTTGAGCATGGTTACCGGTTGGATGGGTGACCGTTTGCGCGCCTTGGCTTCAGCACAGTCCTCCCTCCCCCAGTTCACCCAGCTGTAAATGGGTACCTGCCCTCTTTAGGGTCAGGGAAGGTAAAGCAGCGAGGGAGAGGAGATGGGCGCCGCCCTCAATATGTTGGCCCCTTGAGAAGCTGAGGTCTCTGATGCCTCGCTCCCCTACGACCCGCCTAGGTATGGGACACCTAATTGCTACCACATATCAAAGCTCTATCAGGCCAGAGGTACAGAGCCTGTGGTGAGAGTATGGAAGTAATTATAGCTGCTGGCAGAACATCTTGCACACATGTTAAAACCTGTTCAGCTTTTTGAAAGAGTAGGCCACTGTGTGCCGGTGGGAACGGATGACAAAATTGACAAAACTGCATACACATGGGGACTGGATGTATAAAAGCACATAAGAGCTTGTTCCATTATTCTTGAAATAAAAGGATAAATAAAATAAAAAATAATAAAATAATAGTCTGCATGCACCTGTACGCCTGTGTGTCAAGTACTATACATAATATGTATTTAGTTCAGGTTTTATTTTCCTGGATGTTTCTCTTTTGTATAGGAAATTATGAAAAAGAAACACAAAACAAAACAAACAAAACAATGGCATGCACGTTTGATCAATATAACACTAGTATGGATAGCCTATGTTCTTATCTATATGCCCTTATTTGATTGTGCGCGCGCACACACACACGCACCCACACCCACACAAAACAGCTAACATACGTTCTCTAGGCGGTCCCTGTCCATCCACAGGCAGTGTGATAGGTTTGGGGCGGATGATGTTTCGTGGCTGTACAGGCTGGTACCTCTCTCACACACATACACACACACACGTATACACACACACACACAAAAACCAGTAACAACGTACGTTCTCTAGGCGGCCCCTGTCCATCCACAGGCAGTGTGATAGGTTTGGGGCGGATGATGTTTCGTGGCTGTACAGGCTGGTACCTCTCCTCTCCACTTGATGGGTAGCCGCTCTCACCTGATCATCAGAAACAACATTTTATATTTTAAAAAAGGAACAACGAGGAGGGTACAGGAAAGAAAAGGGAACAAGGCAGAAACAAAAGAGAGGGATAGAAAAGAGGGAACTCCTAACACAATTCCCAGAAGGTGGGGATGCTATTTTTACTGACAGGCCTCCCCCCAGGGAACTTCCAGCTAAATATAAAAGTGAAGTCAAACTCAGCTAATGTAGTAGCTTTTATTTCTAAAATCAATTTCTCAATAAATCAACCACTAAACCTACAATTTAAAAGCTTTACAAAACACCCTACCCCATCCCCTCCCCCAAAAAAACCCCAAACCAAAAAGTCCCCTAAACCTAACCATCCCCCCTCCACCCCCCCAAAAAAAAATCCGATATTACCACCCCACCCCAACCCCCCCCAAAAACTCACACAGCACACAAATCCAACATCACTCAGTCCAGAGTGCTAAATTTAACACGCCCTTTCCTCTCACCTAGTCCAAGTGTGGTCAGTTCTTGATACGAATAGCACCAGCTGGCCCCTACCTAGGCTGAGGTGGGGTGGAATACTAATTAGCAGCTGAGAGGAGCTGAAAGTGGAGTAAACTGACAGCTGTGCTCACCGACGAAAGAGTTCCTCTTCCTCTCACTGTCAGACACAGGGGGCAGATCGTCCAGTCTCTCCCACCCCACCCCCTCCTCGACAACCCCCCAAACCAACCCACCAAAACAATAAAATAAAATAAAAACAACCCAAAGTCTAACCATCTCACCCCCCACTCCCCAAAACCAAACAAACCAAAAAACTCCAAACCCAGCCTAACCCCTTCCTCCACAAACCAAAAAACTCCAAACCCAGCCTAACCCCTTCCTCCACAAACCAAAAAACTCCAAACCCAGCCTAACCCCTTCCTCCACAAACCAAAAAACTCCAAACCCAGCCTAACCCCTTCCTCCACAAACCAAAAAACTCCAAACCCAGCCTAACCCCTTCCTCCACAAACCAAAAAACTCCAAACCCAGCCTAACCCCTTCCTCCACAAACCAAAAAACTCCAAAACACTCAACACCACTACCCTCCCACCCCCAATCACCACACACCCCCCATCTCAAAAACTCACTGACATAGGAGTTCCTCTTCCTCTCACTGCGATCAGACACAGGGGGCAGATCGTCCAGTCCACACAAAACAAAAAAAAAACCACAAAAAACCCCAACCCAAACCTATCGCCCCTCCCACAAAACTAACCATCCCTCCTTTCTCCCCAAAAAAAACCTAACCATCCCCCCCCCCCCCCCCCCCCCCCCCCCCCCCCCCCCCCCCCCATCCCCCAAACAAACTGACCGACATAGGAGTTCCTCTTCCTCTCACTGCCATCAGACACAGGGGGCAGATCGTCCAGCCTCTCCCACCCCCTCCCCAATCTGATATTGCCACCACACACCCAACACCTTTCCACCCCACCCCAACCAAACCAAACCAAACTGACCAACATAGGAGTTCCTCTTCCTCTCCCCGTCAGACACAGGGGGCAGGTCGTCCAGCCTCTCTGTGGAGGCCTGCGAGGCATGATAACCCCCCAAACAACCAAACCAAACCAAACAAACCCCCCCCCAAAACAAAACAACAAGAAAAAACACAAACAAAAACCAACTGACCGACATAGGAGTTCCTCTTCCTCTCACTGCCATCAGACACAGAAGGCTGATCGTCCAGTCCAAACAAACAAAAAAACCAAAAAAAACCCAAACAAACAACAACAAAAACCAAAAAAAAACCCCAAACAACCCCCCCCCCCCCAAATACTACCCCCCACCCCCAAATCACCCCACCCACCCCCACCACACCAACTGACTGACATAGGAGTTCCTCTTCCTCTCAATGCCGTCAGACACAGGGGTCAGATCGTCCAGCCTCTCCCACCCCTTCCCCAATCCAATACTACACTACCCCCCCCCCCCCCACACACACACACACACAATGCACCCCCATCTATAAAACTCACCGACATAGGAGTTCCTCTTCCTCTCCCCGTCAGACACAGGGGGCAGATCGTCCAGCCTCTCTGTGGAGGCCTGAGAGGCGCGGGGCAGGGTGCTGGTGGCCACAGACACCGACGACTCCGACCTCCGACCTTTGTCCATGCGCTGCAGCTCCATGTGCGAGGGCTGGTGGATCCACAGGTCAGGGGGCACGTCCTTGGCCGTGGCCTTGACCGGCTTCACCGGAGACTTGTAGCTGTTTGGAGAGAGAGAGGAAGGGGGGGGGGGGGGAAGGTGTGAATAAAAAAATTTTTTTTTTTTTTCAGAGGGTAATAGATTAAAGGATTTTTTACCATCCATCCCTTGGGATTAGGGAAAGGGTGTGAGAGAGGGTCAGTGTTTGAGTTTGTATACAGTGTGGGTGGTGCGAGTTTGGGTTGTGTGTCAAAGTCAAAATTTTATTTCTAGATAGTACATTGAGTAAGCAATAAATTTGCTTGTTTTCATTAAGCCATCTATCTAGTAAAAAAAAAAGAGAGAGAGAGTGAGTGGTGTGTGTTGTGTTGTGTGTGTGTGTGTGTGTGTGTGTGTGTGTGTGTGTGTGTGTGTGTGTGTGGTGTGGTGTGGTGTGGTGTGGTGTGGTGTGGTGTGGTGTGGTGTGGTGTGTGTGTGCGTGATGTGGTATGGTGTGCATGCATGTGCATGCGTTTGGGATGGAGGGAAAGAGAGAAAAGAGAGAGAGAGAGACAGACAGACAGACAGACAGATAGAGACAGAGAGAGACAGAGGGAAAGAGAGAGAGAAAGAGAGAGAGAGATAGGGAGGGAGAGAGAGAGAGGGAGAGGGAGGGAGGGAGGGACAGAGAGAGGGAGATAGCGACACAGAGAGAGAAAAAAAGAAAGAAAGAGACAGACAGACAGACAGACAGACAGAGACAGAACCGTTTTCATTCAAAACGTTGTTGGGTGGGGTTTTTTCAAATACATCTTTTACATGCTATTTCAAAACCTTTGAAGGCTTCTGCACTGGTTTCAGTAATACTCCCATCATTAAAAAAACAACAACAAAAAAACAACAAAAAACCCCACCCCCCTCCTTACCTTCCTCGGTTCTGCATGTTGTCACGGCGATGGCAGAGGAAGACAGTGACGATGGCGATGACGACAACGAAGCCGATGCCAGCCACACAGGCGACGATGATGATGATCATATTCATGGGCAAACCTTCCGACTCCTCCGATTCTTCTGCTGTTCCCTCAGGCACTGTTTCAGCAGAAGACAATAAATAATCTTTTTTAAAGTTATTCATGTTTTGTTTTGTTTTTAGCCCTCTTGGTCCCCATCCAGAATTTGCCAGGATTACATTATTCCCTCCCCTCAATCCCGATCCTTGAATTATTGGGATTTACACACAGAAATTTTCCATCATGCAGTGACTATCACTGACCGCTACCATATGCCGAAGCTCTATCAGGCCAGAGGCACAAAGCCTGTGGTGAGAGTCTGGAAGTAATGATAGCTGCTGGTATGTACTTAGAAGGAGGAAAAGGCGAGGGAGCATGTGTGCCTGACCTGATTTCATGATGGAATGCGAAATCTAGGGGCAGTTTGTGTTCAAAGAATCAAAATGCAAGAGGGTTAAAATTGGTATGTTCAGTACCCAAATGTGCCCCTGTCGTCTGAATGCAGCTACCTTAATGGTTAGGGAAAAACCATGCGCATATGCTCAAATCAGTTAACAAGATTTACAAAACTGCATACACATGGGGACTGGATGTAAAAAAGCACATGAATGCTTATTCCATTATCCTCGATATCAAATAATAAATAATATTTTAAAAATAATAATAAATAAATAAAATAAATAAAAAATAAAAATCTGACCGCTGGTGAACCTCAGAGCTCTTGCTGTGGAATGAGAACTGAAGACTACTACTGTAGTTTATTCTTCTGCTTCTTCTACTACTACTACCACTACTACTTCTACCACTACTACTACTACCACTACTACTTCTACCACTACTACTACTACCACTACTACTTCTACCACTACTACTACTACCACCACTACTACTACTACTATTACTACTACTAATACACACACTATCATACATTTTTTATTATTGTAACCCCCCCCAAAAATGAATAAAAATGTTGGAAAAAAACAAAAAAAAAACCACACACACTCACCCCCACCCCACACACACCCCACCCAACTACCCACCCGATTCAGTCCTGTGCTTGACCACACGCGACACAGGGCCATATCCCACGGCGTTGCGCGCCTGCACTTTGAAGTAGTAGGTGGTGTCAGCGGTCAGTTTGGTGATGACCGTCGACAGCTTGTCCCCCAGCACCCCCTCCAGCACCCAGTCACGATCCTCCTGCCCCGCGTCCGTCGTGTAGTAGATCAGGTAACCTGGGGTGTACACACACACAACATGCACATATACACGTGCACACACATACATATTTGATCTTATGCATATGTATATATATACACATGAAGAGAATTAAGACACTGGAAGATCTCACTTTCAGGCAGGACATGGGGGGTCAAAACTGATGAAATTTTGTTTACAAGCTTATGTTAAAAGTTAACCCATTATCCTCGATATAAAAGAATAAATGATTATATATATATATTATATATATATATATATATATATATAATATATATATATATATATATATATATATATGTATATATATATATAAACACAAAGTCGCACGCACACACACACACACACACACTCATGCACACACACACACACACATGCACGCACGCACACACATAATAACAGAACCTCTTGCGCACACATTAAAACCTGTTCCGCTCTTTAGAAAAGCAGGTCACTGCATGCTGGTAAAAACGGATGACAAAACTAACAAAATACCATACACATGGGGACTAGATGTAAAAAAAAAAAACAACAACAAAAAAACACACAAGCGCTTATTCCATTATGCATATTTGATCTTATGCGTATGTATATACACATAAAGACTTGACCCTCCTCACCTGTGATCTGACCGTTGGGCCTCTGTGGCGGTTGCCAGTGGATACTGACCGCCAGGGGGTCATTGACCAGCTTCACCGGGGTCAAATCTCTAGGCTCCGACCCAGGGGCTGAAATCAAACACAGACCACTTGAACATCAGAATAAATCATTGGACGACCTGGGTTCGATTCTCGTTCAAAGGGAC
>CM060349.1:9258914-9281414 GCA_030674155.1 Stramonita haemastoma
CAGAGGGGCTCTGCTCTCTGTAGAGTGATAAATGAATAAATGAATGAATGAATGAATGAATGAATGAATGAATGAATGGAGGAAGGAAGGAAGGAAGGAAGGAATCACCAGGCGTGTTGGGCGCAGAGGGGCTCTGCTCTCTGTAGAGTGATAAATGAATAAATGAATGAATGAATGAATGAATGAATGAATGGAGGAAGGAAGGAAGGAAGGAAGGAATCACCAGGCGTGTTGGGCGCAGAGGGGCTCTGCTCTCTGTAGAGTGATAAATGAATAAATGAATGAATGAATGAATGAATGAATGGAGGAAGGAAGGAAGGAAGGAAGGAATCACCAGGCGTGTTGGGCGCAGAGGGGCTCTGCTCTCTGTAGAGTGATAAATGAATAAATGAATGAATGAATGAATGTGTGGAGGAAGGAAGGAAGGACGGAAGGACAGAAGGACGGACAGACGAACGAAAGAATGAATGAATGAATGGATGGATGAATGACCTAACAACTGTTACAGAGGACACAACAGAAATCAGGACACCCACCATCCAGGTCGCTGTGGTAGGTTGTAGCACGCAGCCACCCTGTCACAGGCCCTGTGCCGTTCACCGTCAGAGCCGATATCCTCACCCGGTATTCCGTGCCTTTCTTCAGACCTGCCACAATTTGCACAATTCAAAGATTTATTATCTTACAAATAGAGAAATTCATGAGGGTTATACAAGCCATACCATAAAAAAAGTAAATAGGAAAAAGAAAAATTATGGCAGAATAACACAAGCACAATATGCAACCATCACCTCGCACACTACAAGACATACCCATACCAATACCAGCACTGTATCATCATCATCATTTATTTATTTATTTATTTGTTTGTTTGTTTATTCACTTATTTATTTATTCATTTATAAGTTTTATTTATTTATTTATTCATTTATTTATTCATTTATTTATTTACTCTTTTATATCTAGGATAATGGAATAAGCAATCATGTGCTTTTTTAAAAATATTTTTTACATCCAGTCATAACTTCAGCAGTACAAAATGCAGGGTGGCAGGATAGTTAAGACATTCACCTGCCTAACAAGTGAACCATAAAGTTCTGGGTTCGATTCCCAGCCTGGCCCTTTCTTCCCTGTTTAAACACCCCCCCCCCCCCCCTCAAAAAAAATCAAACTGGATGTCAAAGTTGTTAGGATGAGACTATAAACTGAAGCCCCGTGTGCGAACGCACGCAGAATATCTTGCACACGTGTTAAATCCTTTATCGCTTTTTGTAAGAGTAGGCCATTGTGTGCCGGTGGGAACAGATGTCAAGATTTACAAAAACTTGCATACACATGTGGACTGGATGTAAAAAAAAAAAAGCATGAGTGCTTCTTCCACTATCCTCAATATAAAAATAAATAAATAAATATAGAAAAGAATAAAAAAGAGACCTCAGTTTCTCAAGGGGCCAGCATATGCTCACACACACACACACACACACACACACACACACACACACACACACACAACACACAATTATCCTTGATATAAAAGAATGAATAAATAAATAAATAAATAAATAAATAAATAAATAAATAAATAAATAAATAAATAGATAAATAAATAGATAAAAGAGAAAAAAAATTTTTTTTAAAGAATGAATACCAAGCTTACCAGTCAAAGCGTAGGTGTTGCGGTTGCCGTCAGTGGCCACAGTGTCTCCTCTGCGACTGCCCTCTGCTTTGTAGCGGATTTTGTATCCAGAATTATCCCGTTCTGAGCTTCCGGGGGAGGGGGCTGCCATCTGACAATGACTCGCTGCACACACCACCATCACCATGTTCAAAACATAACCTCTGTGTGTGTGTGTGTGTGTGTGTGTGTGTGTGTGTGTGTGTGTGTGTGTGTGTGTGTGTGTGTGTGTGTGTGCGTGTGTGCATGCGTGCGTGTGTCTGTGTTTGTATCCCAGAATTATCCCGTTCTGAGCTTCCGGGGGAGGGGGCTGCCATCTGACAATGATTCGCTGCACACACCACCATCACCATGTTCAAAACATAACCTGTGTGTGTGTGTGTGTGTGTGTGTGTGTGTGTGTGTGTGTGTGTGTGTGTGTGTGTGTGTTGTGTGTGTGTGTGCGTGTGTGCATGCGTGCGTGTGTCTGTGTTTGTATCCCAGAATTATCCCGTTCTGAGCTTCCGGGGAGGGGGCTGCCATCTGACAATGACTCGCTGCACACACCACCATCACCACGTTCAAAACACTTCACCTAATGTCTCATAGACTGAGAAATTCATGCAGGTACAAGCCATACATTAACCCTCTTGTGTTTGGATTCTTGTGGTGATGCGCTCTCTCCTGGGAGAGAGAGCAGCCTGAATTTCATGCAGAGAAATTTGTTGTGACATAAAGTGTTATGAAATAAAATAAAATAAATAAATGAATAAATAAAACATAAAATAAAGCAAAATATAATAAATTAAAATAAGATAAAATAAAATAAAATTTATGAAACAAAATAAAATGAAATGAAATAAAATGATAAATGAAATAAAATAAAATGAGTTAACATAAAATAAAATAAAATAAAACAGAATAAAATAAAACAAATTAAAAATAAAACAAAAATGAAAAAAATAAAATAAAATAAAATAAACTGATAAATGAAATAAAACTGAAATGAAATAAAACAAAATAAAACAGAATATATATCAAAATAAAACAAAAATAAAATAAAACAAGATAGAATAAAACAAAACAAAACATAAAAATATAACTATAGATAAAATAAAATAAAATGAAACAAAACAAGACAAAACAAAACAAAACAAAATAAACAAAACAAAATAAAACAAAACAAAAATTACATTAAATTTTTTAAAAATAAATAAATAAATAATAAAATAAAAAACAATAAAAATCAAATAAAATAAAACAAATAAAACAAAACAAAATAAAACAAAAACATTATAAAATAAAATCAAATTTAAAAAATAATAATAATAAAACAAAACAAAACAAAACAAATAAAACTAAATCAAATTTTCAAAATAAATAAATAAAAACAAAACAAAAAAAACAATACCCCCCAAAAAAACAACCCCCCAAAACAAAACAAACCAAGCTACTCACGGTGGCACTGGACACCTCCAGAGTGAAGTTCTGAGGCGTGGCACTGGGGGTGTCAGAATAGGTCCTGGCCACCACCTCTGCTGTGCTCATGCCAGGACCGTTCTGATTGTGTGCCACCACGCGCACACTGTACTCTCGGAACACGTTCAGGCTGAAGAATACATCCAGAACACATTTGTTTAGTTGGAGAGAGAGAGAGAGAGAGAGAGAGAGAGAGAGAGAGAGAGAACACACACACACACACACACACACACACACACACACACACACACACACACACACACACACACACACACAGGGGAACTGGGGTATAACAATAATGCATTTGTTTAGTCAGAGAGAGAGAGAGGGACTGGGTTATACTGGGTTGCACACACTCACACACACTACCATAACTTCCCCTACCCACCCCTCTCCAACCCTCTACACACACACACACACACAACACACACACACACACACACACACACACACACCAACCCCCCAGACACACAAAACACCACACACACACACACACACACACACACACACACACACACACATACACAAACACATACTACCACAACCTTTCCCTATCCACCCCTCTCCAACCCTCCACACCCCCCCCCCCCCCCCACACACCCCCAACCCTCCACCACACCCAACCCACACACCCACACTCACTTGCTGAGCACATAACTGGTCTTGGTGGCTCGGATGGGCTCGTCCCCGATAGGGGAGCCCACCTCGTAGTAGTAAAGGGTGTAGTGGGTGATCTGCCCCTTGGGCTCCAGCGGTTCCTCCCAGCCAACGGTGATGGAGGTGGAGGAGAGGGTGGAGGCCACCAGGTTGACTGGGGGACTGGGCACGTGGACTGCAGGTAAAGGTATAAAGGTAAAAGGTCAAAAGGTAAAGGTCAAAAGGTAAAGGTGTCCCATAACCTAGGTTGTTGTAGAGAGTGAGTGAGTGAGTGAGTGAGTGAGTGAGTTTTATTTATTTATTTATTTATTCTTTTATATCGAGGATAACAGAATAAGCAATCATGTGCTTTTTTTCATCCGGTCCCCGTGTGTATGCAGTTTTGTAAATCTTGTCATCTGTTCCCACCGGCACACGATGGCCTACTCTTACGAAAAGCGGAACAGGATTTAACGTGTGCGCAAGATGTTCTGCGTGCGTTCGCACACGGGGCCTCGGTTTAAAGTCTCATCCGAAGGACTTTTGGGGAGAGTGGAGTCCGCACTGATGTTAACTCCAGGAAGAAAATTTCCTCGACCGGACTCAAACCCGGGTCGTCAAATTGCCAGCGCAATGTTCTGACCACTAGGCTATCCGTCCCCCCCTGAGTGAGTGAGTGAGTGAGTGAGTGAGTGAGTGAGTGAGTGAGTGAGTGAGTGTGTGTGTGTGTGTGTGTGTGTGTGTGTGTGTTGTGTGTGTGTGTGTGTGTGTGTGTGTGTGCAGGAGGGAGTTAGGGTGAAAACATAACAAAGTACTTAAGTACTCTGAGTGCTCGCTCTCCCCAAGCCAAGTTAAGCAGCGTCTAGCGTGGTTACCAGTTGGATGGGTGACTGGTTGCACGCCTTGGCTTCAGCACAGTTCCCCCAGTTCACCCAGCTGTAACCCTCTTAAGGCAAGACACGGGTCTTAAAGTGGCCAAAAGCATGTGTTTTTTTTAGAATAAAAAATTGCTGGATACATTTATGGAGATTTCCCTGTGCGAATTTAAACAATTCAGACAAACTACATGCACAAGGGGACTAGATGTAAAATAAAAAAAAAGCACACGAGTGCTTAAATGTCATTATCCTCAATATAAAAAAATAAATAAAATAAATGACAGAACAAATAAATATCTAAAATTGACAAAACTGCAATCACATAGGGGTGGACTGAATGTAAAAAAAGAAATTTAAAAAAAAAAAAAAAAAAAAGCACACGAGTGATTATTCCATTATCCTCAATATAATAGAATGCATAAATACATGAATGAATAAATGAGTGAATGAATGAATATAAAAATAAATAAATAAATGAAAAAATGAATGAAATAAAAAAGAAAGAAGAATGAAAAAAAGAAAAGAAAGAAAGAAAGAAAGAAAGAAAAGAAAGAAAGAAAGAAAGAAAGAAAGAAAGAAAGAAAGAAAGAAAGAAAGAAGAAGAAAGAAAGACAGACAGACCAAAAAAAAAGAAAGAAAAAAAGAAAAAAAAAAGAAAGACAGACAGAAAGAAAAAAAGAAACAAACAAACAAACAAACAAAGAAAAAAAAGAAAGAAAGAAAGAAATAAAGAAACAAACAAACAAACAAACAAACAAAAAAACGAATAAACTCACTCTCATGGTCTGTGGTGACCACAATGCTGGCCTCGCGGTTACTGGGTCCGAAGGCATTGTAGGCTCGAACCCGAACCTCGTAGGTGGTGTCTGGCTTCAGGTTCTGGATGTTGAACTCCGTCTGTGTGGTGTTGCTGACCCGTTCTCTGTATGTACAGGCATCCAGCGTGTGAGGTTTGATCCATGTGTGGTTGTGGTTGTTGTTGGGAGGGGTGGGGTGGGGTGGGTGGGGTGGGGTGGGGTGTGTGTGTGTGTGTGTGTGTGTGTGTGTGTGTGTGTGTGTGAGTGTGAGTGTGAGTGAGTGAGTGAGTGAGTCAGTGAGTGAGTGTGTGTGTGTGGGGGGGGGTCTGTGAGTGTCTGTGAGTGAGTGCATGCATGCATGTACATGAGTGTGTTGTGTGCGCATGTCTGCGTGAGTGCCTGAATGCTCACATGCAGAACTTTATGTGCTTGCTAATCATATAAGCATAAAAACATATGAGCACATGGATATGTGTGAATTTCATATGTTTGTGTGAGTGTCAGGGCAAGTATAACAAAACTACCACCAAACTAAAAAGACCCCAGGGGTGGGATAGGGTAGCCTAGTGGTTAAAGCACTGCGCTTGTAATCTGACAGCCTGGGTTTGAGCCACCACCGGACACACCCATTCATAAAAGGGTTCGAGTCCGGTCGAGGAAATTTTCTTTCCTGGAGTTAACATCAGTGCTGACTCCACTATCCCCAAAAGTCCTTCGGATGAGACTTTAAACCGAGGCCCCGTGTGCGAACGCACGCAGAACATCTTGTGCACACGTTAAATCCTGTTCCGCTTTTCGTAAGAGTAGGCCATCGTGTGCCGGTGGGAACAGATGACAAGATTTACAAAACTGCATACACACAGGGACCGGATGAAAAAAAGCACATGGTTGCTTATTCTGTTATCCTCGATATAAAAGAATAAATAAAATAAAATAAAATAAAAGTGGGCTGTTTTCCTTTGTCCTAATCCTAATCATAATACTGTTAATAGCCCTACTGACCATGAAAGCCATATCAGGGCTGTCACCTTGTTTAGTTTTGGTGGCTCTAGTAACTTCCAACTTCAGGTTCAAAAACAACACTTGCTTTTTTTTCTTTTTGAGATCAGATTTTCTGATGCTCCTGTCATCGGCTAGATGTGATAGAATCACATATGTAGCCTCGAAAGTACTGAATAGGGAATTTTTGTTTTTCTATTTCCATTGTAATGGACAGGAATAATTGAGCATGTTTCTCTCTCTCTCTCTCTCTCTCTCTCTCTCTCTCTCTCTCTCTGTGTGTGTGTGTGTGTGTGTGTGTGTGTGTGTGTGTGTGTGTGTGTGTGTGTGTGTGTGTGTGTGTGTGTGTGTGTGTGTGTGTGTGTGTGTGTCTCTCTCTCTCTCTCAGGGGGGACGGATAGCCTAGTGGTCAGAACATTGCATTCGCAATTTGATGACCCGGGTTCGATTCCTGGTCGACGGGATTTTTTACTCTGGAGTTAACATCAGTTCTGACTCCACTCTCCCCAAAAGTCTTTCGGATGGGACTTTAAACCGAGGCCCCGTGTGTGAACGCACACAGAACACCTTGTGCACACGTTAAATCCTGTTCCGCTTTTCGTAAGAGGTCATCGTGTGCCGGTGGGAACAGACAACACTTACAAAACTGCATACACGGGATGAAGATAAAAGAATAAATATATATACAAATAAATAAAAATCTCTCTATCTCTCTGTAGATTCTTTTGCTTGCTTCGTTCTATTTCTGAAAACCAACACTTCCTAAAACTTTCAAAATATCTAACCACCGTCCACCTGGAAAAAAACAACAAAAAAACCAACGACAAATCATCATTAACACACAGCCAACCAACATTACATACTCTGTGCCCCCCCCCCCCCCCTTCCCACCCCCTACCCTACACCACCCCCACCTCCCCCCCCACCACCACCAACCCCAACCCCCCTCCCCCAACCACACACCTCTCGCTCCCTTGCTCCCTCCAGTACACGGCGTAAGCAATGATAGGCAAGGCCTTAGGCGATGAAGCCGAGGACGACGACGAAGACGAGGAAGAAGCCAAGGCCCCGTCGTCCGGCTTTTCCCAGGACACCGTGACGAAACGCCGCGACACCAGCACGGCTTTCAGGGCTCCCGGGGAAGCCGGCCGCTTGTGCAGGTCAGAGTACAGCGCCCCTGCCGGAAGTGCTGCAGCGTGTGGGGACCGAGTGGTGGGCAGGGGGTGTCTAGTGGGGGGGGTTGTGGGGTGGTGGAAGGAGGGAAGCGAAGGGTGGGGGGTGGTGGAGGAGGAAGGATGAAGGGAGGTGGTGGGTGGTGGTGGGAGGGAGGGAAGGATGAGAGGGAGGTGGTGGTGTGGTGGAATGAGGAGGGAAGGAGGGGGAAGGAAGAGATGGGATGAGAAGGACGAGAGGGTAGTGGTGGTGGTGGAATGGAGGAGGAAGGAGGGGGGAAGGACAGAGAGAGGGAGGAGGAAGGGCAGAATATGGTGTGGTGGTGTGGTGGAATGAGGGAGGAAGAACAGAGAAGGAAAGAAGGACAAGAGGGAGGTGGTGGTGGTGGTGGTGGTGGTGGTGGTGGTGGTGGGAAGGAAGGATGGACAGGAAGGGGGGAAAATATGGTGTGGTGGTGGTATGAGGGAGGTAGGGAATGCAAAGAAGGAGAGGGAGGTGGGGGTGAAATAAGGGATGGAGGGAAGGAAGGAAGGAAAGGATGAGAGGAAAGGAAGAAGGATGGGGGGGAGGAATATGGTGTGGTAGTGGTGGAATGAGGGAGGGAAGGAAGGATGAGTAGGAAGAAGGAAGAGGAAGGAAGGAAGGAAGGAAGGAAGGAAGGAAGGAAGGAAGGAAGGAAGAAGAAGGAAGGAAGGGAGGGAGGGAGGGAGGAGAGGGATGAGAGGGAGGAGGAAGGGGGAGGAGGGAAGTATGTTGTGGTGGTTGGTGATGTGGTGGACAGGGTTTTGCAAGAGCAGGTAAGAGTGTGATAGGTAGGGGAATTTTGCACAATCATTGGATATAGGGGAGAGAGTTGGGGGGAGGAAAAATTTACGAAAAAGGAAAAAAAACAGATATGAAGAAGTAAAGAAGGGAGATAAATATCAGAGGAGGGAGAGGAGAGAGGAGAGAAGAGGAGATGTGGTTGGTAAGATGGGAGGAGGGAGGGGGCAGGAAAATGTGGCAAGGAGGGAGAAGGGGCAAGTAAATGTGGGGGGGGGGTAAGGGAAACACAGAACGAGAAATGCGAAGAGAGAAGAGGAGGAGAAAAACACAGAAAAGAGAGAGATATATCCGAGGGAAAAAATTCAACAGAATAGCAGGAGGAGAAAAAAACGATTCAGGAATTTGCATTTTAAAACAGATGAAGCAAAACATTTTTTTTTTTTTTAAAGGAGAGGGAGGGGGAAGAGAAGCGTAAAAATAAAAACCCCAAGAAAAAAATTGAAAAAACAAAAAGGAACAATTATGTGAAAGAAGTGAGGAAAGGGAGTTAAAAAAAAAAAGAAAAAAAAAAGAAACAAAGAAAGAAAAAAAAAAGCAAGGTAGGTAAAAGATCATCACGCAAAAAATATAAAGCACACCAAGAACAGAAAAATATTACACACACACACACACACACACACACACACACACACACACACACACACACACACACACACACACAGAGGAAAACAAACAACAAAAAAGAACACAGTTAATATTAACAAACAAAGGAGAAACACACACACACACACACACACACACACACACACACACACACACACACACACACAAATCAAGCACAACATCCAATACCATTGCCATAAAGAAAGGTTAAAACAAAAACAGACAGACCAACAAGAAAAAACCCCCAACAAAACAACAAATTCACAAACACAAAAATTTAGAAAAAAAACACACACACAAACAGAAAAAGAGTGCAACCATGTACACATATCAGAAGTGCAATGAAAAGAATACACAGTCAAGCGGTCACAATAACAATTAATAATAAAAGTATGAAAGTGATCATGAAACAGAACCAGCATTAAATGAGAGAACGTCAGAGTTAGATAATAAAATAAAAAAAATGAGGATTAACCCATTTTATTTTTTTATGTGTGTGGGGAGAGAGAGTGGGGGGAGGGGAAAGAAGGGGAGAGAGATAGAGAGAGAGAGAGAGAGAGAGAGAGAGAAGAGAGAGAGAGAGAAGAGAGAGAGAGAGAGAGAAGACAGACAGACAGACAGACAGACAGACAGACAGACAGACAGACAGACAGACAGACAGAAGAACAGAGAGAGACAGAGACAGAGACAGACAGACAGACAGACAGAGACAGAGACAGAGAGAGAGAGAGAGAGAGACAGAGAGAGAGGGGGGAGGAAAGAGAAAGAAAGAAAGAAAGAAAGAAAGAAAGAAACCGATACATACAGAAACACACACAAACACAAACAGACACACAGACAGAGAAAAGAACATATGTACATGTACGAAATTTCGCACAAGAGTACAACAAAAGAAAAAAAACAGAGAGAGAGAGAGAAAGAAAGCAAAAAAGACAATATCAAAGCGTAAGAAGTGCAAAAGAGAACGGGCAGGGATTATTAAGTGATGCGGCAGTAGCAGAAACATGCCGAGTTTGCAGCATCACAAAGCAAAGAGGTGAAGGTCAAAGCGAAGGTCAAGGCAAAGGTCAAGGTGAAGGTCAAGGTGTGGGGTGGAAGTTTAGTGTGATCAGTGGAAGGGAGGCAGCGTGGTTTGGTAGGATTTCCAGGGGGTGGGGGGAGGAGTGGGTGGAAGGGGTGAGGAGGGAGGAGGGAGAGGGGGAGGGAAAAAAAAAAAGGAAAAAAGAAAAAACACAAAAAATGAAATCAGCATACGAAAACTCAAAAACCAAAAGCCAAAATAAAAAATTAAATAAAATAATAAAAACCAAAAGCACAAAAAAAAAAGCATGTCATACCACTTCTAAGACTAATTCAAAATAAACCAGTGAAAATAAAAAGAAGAAAAAATGAATAAATAAATGGAAATCATAAAGATGAAAAAAAATGAAGGGACCCAAAAAAGTACCAACTTAGAATAAACACACGGGGACAACAGATCGGTTTTTTTTTTTTCTAGTATGGTAATCACTCAAAATTCCAAAATCTACCATTCTCAAATACTGTTCTGAATGCACCAACTTCGCATTATGAATGGGTAATTCCTGTACACTGCCCCCCCCCCACCCCCACCCAAATCCTTCATTTCAATTGATTTAACAAGAAAATTCTTTTTTTCAAGAAACCCAATTGATATTTCACCAACTTGTTATTGTACCATAAAAAATATCATCCACATTACTGTCAGTTACAACTGTCCTATCAGAATAGTTTTTTTTTTTTTTTACTGACGCACAATTTTTGTCGAACGAATCTGAAAAATAGAAAAAGGTTTTCCAAGACAAAAACAAAATCCTTTATTTTAATCCTTTCACTTCTGCTTTTCTGCAAAAAGTCTAGGATCCTATTATATAGCTGGTCTTTACTTAATACTGAATGTTCAATTCCACAACATCCCCCCCCCCCACCCCCATAAAAATTCCTCAAACACAACCTTCCCCAAGAATGTATTGAATGAGCTTCTACAAAACACAGCTTGGGAAAAAAAAAAGTGGTCTCCTACCAACTGGAATGATACTGTGCAAAAACATCGCCATTTTCAGGCTGCAAACAAGACATGACCCTGTCAGCCCATAGCAATAGAAATACATAGGTCTATGGATGATCCCATGTGAAAAACTGCTAGCAGACCAGTGCATTTACACAAGCTAGTGTTGCGGCGTTCCATGCGCGGTTTATGTTAGCGGACCTTTATCTGTGGCAGGGAATGAATGATATTAGGTGAATCCTGCAGTTACGAACCAAAGCTGGTAAAATGTGGTAATGATGATACTGGAAAAACTAACCAGCCTTTCTCTGTTCTGATACACCACAGAGAAGAATTATTGCACAATGTACTATCTCCTGACAATGACAAAGAGTTGTTTCTGAATTCTTCACTGTATTTTCCATATTGTCCACCTCCTGACAATGAGTTGTTTCTGAATTCCTCACTATATTTTCCATGTCAGTGTTTTGAAAGTACAGAGTTTCTCAGTGGCACCTATCTATTCATCATCATCAGTCCTTTGAGTTCAACGGTTGTCTGGGAGCCATGATCAACACATTGGTCGACATATTTTGATATTACAGCAAAACAAAAAATTATCCCAAAAAAGGCAATAATTTCATCTGAAAACTTGCAACAATTTTGTTTATATTACAGCCAAACACAAAATTATCCAAAAAGGCAATATTTTTTTCTGAAAACTTGCAACAATGTGCAGACTGATTTTTGTCAGGTTTTGTTGTTGTTGTTGTTGTTGTTTTTTTGGGGGGAGGGGGAGGGGGAGGATTTTTACACCCCCCCACCTTTTGATGTGGTTGTAAGTTTCATACTTCTCTGAAATAATCCAGCAGAATTTTAGTTCAACCTACTTACCTGCCATTTTTTTTTTTTTAATATTTGATAATACTATTTATAATCTAACATGTAAAACTGACAGCCACATTGTCTGTTGGGTATGATCCCCCCCCCCCCCCAAAAAAAAAACACCCCAACAAACCTTTATTATTATTTCATTATCATGCAATACAAAAAAGCAGCAGTTTGCAATAGTGTAAGAAAAAAAAATACAGCCCAAAATGTCTTGATACAAGTCAATTCAGATAACCAAGTAAAGCAAAAATTATGTGCATATTTTTTTAATCCTTTCCCCTCCTTTACAGATGGTGCAAAGCATAATACACTTGGTGCAATCTGAAGTGTTCTCATCGCCCTGCACTCTAAATCCCTTCATGCGCTCATGCATCCAAAACTACCTAGGTACAGCAGCAATATGCTTTCCTTCTTTCCAATGAAAACAACAAAATCACAAATAAATGAATGAAGAAAACACACACACACACACGCACACACAACTGAAACAACCAACAACAGTTCAAATAAGAATCAACTGAAACATGGGATGAATCCAAAAAAAAAAATGTCAAAATCAAAACTGAAAAACTGAAACAGAATCAAAATCAACATATCAAAATCATAAGTAACCAACTGAAAATGTTCCACTAAAAACAATGTCAAATCACAATTCTTTTTCTCTTGCTGATTTTTGCAAATCTTGGATTCAGACCAGGAAGAGACAATGAAGGCAAGTATATGACAAATACAACTCCAAGAATATTCTTTTGCAATGTAGAAAAACAATGCTATTCAATTGACTTTTTTTTAGAGTGATAAAGTAGGATTATTATGGCTGTTTTTTCAAAAATACCTCATTGAAAATGCTTTTAAAAAAAAAAAAAAATTTAAAAAAAAAAAAGAAAAAAAAGAAAAGATTTAATTCATCAAGTTTTTTCACCCGAAACTTTAAAATAAATCACGTACAGCATATCACTTGAAACCTTACTGTCCTTGTTAAGAAATTCCTTTTTTTTCTATCAAACCCCTCACCGAACAATGCCATATTTCCTTTCCCCCGTTCTTTTTTTTCTATCTAAATCCAAGTTTGCAAAAACCAGCATTTTAAAAAGACAAATTGTAAGTCACCGCAAAAAAGTTCTCGTTTCTAATTCAATCACAAAGAGAGATGCTACCCAGCGACTATCAACACTCAAAAACATCTCTAAAACATACACACACACACACACACTCCCACACAAAAAAGAGAGAAAGAGACTGCAACATCCAGATTGAAAAAAGAATCATCTTTTTCCACACATTTCCAAGAAATCTACCACACAGCTTCGTACAAATACAATCCCAACAAGTTTGTACAAAGATAAAAACATGACAAATCAAATCCACCCTTTATTTTTTACACAAAACAAGAAATAGAAGAAAAGAAGAAGAGAGAGGAGGGAGGAAAGAGGGGGGAAGGAAGAACCAATACCTGTCAAACTAACCAATATTTTTTTTTTTTTTTTTTTAAAAAGATTCATTCTATTCTAAGTCCCCCCCCCCCCCCCACCAACCTCCCCCACCCCCCCCCCCCTTCCCTAACAGATTATACTGGATAAGCCATGGATTAAGATTGTAGCCATGCACAAAATTTCCTAGTAACCGAAGATGGCGACAAAAACCCATAGCAGCAATGTTTGTTAGTATTTTCACAGAAATGAATGGGCAAAAACAACTTGTTGGGGGTGGGAGAGATGAAAGAGAATGGGGAGGAAGAGCGAACGAATTGGCACTGGATGAATCAAGGATTTTTGGAGAGAGGGGGGGGGGTTGGAGGGAAAGGAGGTTGGAGCTAGAATTTTGGGGGGGGGGAAGGACTGGACTTGATTTTTCAGGGCCAAAAACAGAACAAGTCCGAGACAGAGAGAGAGAGAGAAGTGGGGTAGCCACCCCTTTTCTCCCTCTTTTCCAAAACTCCTTAAAAGACACTCGTCAAAATGTTCAACTAGCAATGAAAGTGTCTGAAACAATTTTTGTTCTCCTTAATTTTCTGCTGTACTTTCATTTCCTCTGGATTTTTTTTTTTTTTTTAGGTATTTGCCATGAAGCTTATCAAATACTGTCCCCTTTCCCCATCCTTCCTTTTTAAATAGAGAGTACACACATCATAATAATAAAAATCAAAATAAATGTTTCTTGTCAAATCCAAACCTAGTTCTCTTTCCTTCTATTTTTTTCTTTTTTAATGGCAGAAAAAAAATCATAAACAGATGAATTCTAAAAAAAAATAAATTTTTAAACCCCATCTGATTCAATCATTCAAAAAGATATTCCCACACCTCCGTCATATCTTACAATCAAAATCCTTTCTCTTGAAATTTTTCCCAGCAAAAATACGTTAACGTCTGTCCCGAGCCTAAGTCATCAGGCCTGTGCTTATTCCCGGTTTCTGTGGCGTTAAGCGTACTGAGAGTCATAGTACCTTTCCCCCCTGGATAGAGACCCAGTCTAAATCAAGGGTTAAACCCAACACCAGTTGTACTCCCATTTTACACCTGGGTTAAGGTAGAAAAATAATCTAAAAGTGCCTTTCCCAAGGGCACAACGCCATGATCGAAGCTGGGATCGAACCCGCAACCTTTAGATTACCAGTCCTATCACTAACCACTAGACTACATGCGGCGCTCCAGCAAAAATAACGACAGTATAATTCACGGGCATGAAACAAGATATTTCATACTCCTCACTCCCAAACCACACCCCGATATACTCAACACCTACCCCCCCACCTAATGGATCATTCCAGCGGAGTGGAGAGGGGGGGTGTCTGCTGCATGGGCAACATTTTGCCCTCCATACTTACTCACCCAGGCTTTGCTCTCTAAAGACTATAGACCACAACTCCATAGTCTTCCGAGACTGATGGGTGCCTACTACTACTAACCCCACCCAACCAAAAACCCTAAACCAACCCCACCCTTTTTTTTTTAAACTCCAACATGACCTTGACCTAAATTCCAAATGACCTTGACCTTATCCAACACAACCTTGACCCATTCTTACACAACCGTGACCTACATTCTGATACGACCTTGACCCCGTGACGTGTGTGACCTACATCCCACGTGACGGCCCCGTGACCTACCTTTCTGCAGGATGATGAGCTGGGCGCTGGTCTGGGCGTCCCCAGGGCGTTGCTGGCGAAGCACTGGTAGATGCCCTCGTCCGTGTCCAGGAGGCCCAGGATCTCCAGGTTGCTCCCAGCAACGAAGTGGAAGTAGTCACTAGGGTAGAGGCGCTCCCCGTTCTTGTACCAGGCGATGGTGGGGGGCGGGATGCCTTCAGCCTGGCACTCCAGCTGAACGTCAGCGCTGATGTGGGCGAACACGTTGGCCGGTTTTTTCAGGAAGTGGGGAGGCACTGTGGATGACAGACATTTTGGGTTACGATTAAAGGAGGAGGGGCAGTTTTGGTTTTTATGGACGTGTTGCAATGAGTGGGATCTCTCTCTCTCTCTCTCTCTCTCTCTCTCTCTCTCTCTCTCTCCACTCTCATCTAAAATTACACATGTGCTTTTCTCCACAAACAACACATCACAACTACAATATATATAAATATTTGAATATAAAATGTATATTTAATAATGATATACTATATAAAAAATATAAATATGCTTATATATCATAAATCAATAAGCATCACACACTACAAGTACACAACAACAACACAAAAGAACAGCACAAAAGAGAACAATGTGATAGACAGTATGAGAAGAAAGAGAGAGAGAGAGAGAGAGAGAGAGAGAGCGAGAGAGAGAGAGAGAGAGAGAGAGAGAGAGACACACACACACACACACACACACACACACACACACACACACACACACACACACACACACACACACACACAGAGACACACACAGAGACACACACACACACACACACAGACAGACAGAGAAAATACACACACACATACAAACAGCACACCCCTAACAACTCACCCAGCACACTGACAGTAGCGTCAGCATCAATGGAGTCTTCAGCGTTGTAGGCACGGCAGGTGTAGGTGCCGGCATCTTCTGTCTGTATTTCTCTGATGAAGAGCGTTCCTGACCCCAGCAGTTTCATCCTCTGTGCAATCCTGTATGGCCAGAGCAACAACAACAACAAATGTCAGAGGTCAAAGTTACAACAACAAATGTCAATGGTCAGAGCAACAACAACTACAAAAATGTTGATGGTCAGAGCAACAACAAAAAAATGTCAACATTCAGAACAACAACAAAAATGTCAACATTCAGAGCAACAACAAAAATGTCAACATTCAGAGCAACAACAAAAATGTCAACATTCAGAGCAACAACAAAAATGTCAACATTCAGAGCAACAACAAAAATGTCAACATTCAGAGCAACAACAACTACAAAAATGTTGATGGTCAGAGCAACAACAACAACAAATGTCAATGGTTAGAGCAACAACAACAATAATGTCAATGGTCAGAGCAACAACAACAACAACAACGTCAATGGTAAGAGCAATAACAACAACAATGTCAATGGTCAGAGCAACAACAACAACAACGTCAATGGTTAGAGTAACAACAACAAATGTCAATGGTCAGAGCAACAACAACAACAACATCAATGGTCAGAGCAACAACAACAACGATGTCAATGGTCAGTTACAACAACAACAACAAATGTCAATGGTCAGAGCAACAACAACAACAACAAAATGTCAGTCTGATATCAACATAGGTCATATATAAAACTAAATGGTGAGCCTAAACCATGATGACATTGTTTCAATGAATCATAAATGTTTCATTGCTGGTGTTGCTGCTGCTATCATGCTTTTTTTCTGATTGGAAAGAAACAACCAGAAGAAACACAACAAACTGAGGACTTAATAATGATGCATAGACAGGATGCACAGGATGCATAGACGATGCTAAAGACAAGACTTCAAGTTGAATTTGAATTGAAATATGTCTAACAAGCATTTAACTCTTTTGGCGCCATAAAAGACTTAAGTCGACATTCTGGTTCACAACCATAGGCAACATAAGAGGACGCATAGACAGATGCTAAAGACAGACTTCAAGTTAATTGAAATGAAATATGTCTGACAAGCATTTAACTCTATTGCCACCATAGGCGACTTTAGTCGACATTCTGGTTCACAGCAATAAGAGGATGCATAGACAGATGCTAAAGACAGACTTCAAGTTGAATTTGAATTTTAAAATGTCTCACAAGCATTTAACTCTTTTGCTGCCATAGACAACTTAAGTCGAATTCTGCTTCACAGCCATAGGTGACATAAGAGGATGCATAGACAGATATTAACCCTTATAGGGTCAACAGATCATAAAGAGGAAGACTTAGAATCAAAAATGATGGAATACAGGTAATATTCACTAGGGTTTAAGACAGACTTGGATGCATAGACATATGCTAAAGACAGACTTTAATTTGAATTTGAATTAAAAAATATTCACTGCATTTACTCTTTTGCGCATAGGCAACTTTAGTCAACATTCTGGTCCACAGCGACTTTTGTCTTGCACAGATCTGTTAAAAAGGACGGTTGTTATTTTTAATACATAACAAAGTTCACGCATCATTGACTTGCGCCAGGATAGCAGACATATCATCTTCATCCATACACAGTTGGCAGTGGAAAAACCGACCGTGTTACTCTGACATTGACTGAATGCAGAGGATAGCAACAGTGTTTGAATATACTTGGCGCCAAGAGATTTTTCAGTCATAACTGGCAGTGAAAGGTTAAAGAATTACATCAAGGTGGGGTTTGTTTGTTTTGGGGTGTTTTGTTCTTTTGTTGCTTTTGTTTTGTTTGTTTTGTTTGTTTGTTGTGTGTGTTGGCGTGGTGCGTGCGTGCGGGGAGGGTGGTGTGTGGTTTGTGCAGGAGGCTTTTTATTGTTTTGTTTTTGTTTTTTTTTGCCAGGGAGGGAGGGGTTCATAAACATTTAATTCTTTCTTTTTTTTCATCATAGTAATATATCACAACCAATAAACATCTTACTTGCACATAAATAACAAGACAAAAATGAAAGATACGTGGAAAAGGAGAACAAAACCAAAAATAGATGAGGCGACTACCGCCCTCCCCCCCCACACACACACACACACACACACACACCACACACACACACAACACACACACACACACACACACACACACACACACATATCAAAATAATCATATCTTACATACATTCACTTTCAAATTTACATCATACACACATGTGTGTATGCATCATTTTTGCACATTAAATCGAGAGCTATTCCAAGCCATGTTGTAAATAAAGTGTCACCTTTTTTTTTTTTTTAGGTAAACACATGCACAAAAGGCAGACAGAAAAATGAAACGAAGAAAAAAAGAAAAAGGAAAAACAAAAATGGAAATTGGAGCCCATGGGTTAAGTTCTCTCAAGAGAGTGCAGCCCAAATGTGATATATGACTTTCTGCATGTATGCATAATTGCGTGTGCGTGCGTGTGTGCATGCGTGCGTGTGTGCATGCGTGCTTGTGTTGTGTCTGTTGATGTGATGATAATGGTATACGGTATAGAGTGGTGTGGTGTGGTGTGGTGTGGTGTGGTGTGGTGTGGTGTGGTGTGGTGTGGTGTGGTGTGGTGTGGTGTGGTGTGGTGTCACAATGTGTGTGGGGGAGGGTGGGGGGGTGGGGGGGTGTCCTGAAGAATTATGTGTGTGTTTACTGATGCGTATTTATTTATTTTACTTTTTTTATTTTGAAGATGATGGAAAAAGCACTCATGAGCTTTTTTTCATATCCAGTCCCCATGTGCATGCATACTGTAAATTTTGTAACGAGTTCCCACTTGTACAAGTGGCCTACTCTTCCGAATGGTGGAACAAGTTGTAAAATGTGCGCCAGTTGTTCTGTGAGAGTTGAAACACTGGACCTCGGGCGTGCATGTGTGCATGCATGCGTGCATGCGTATGTGTGTGCTCATGCGTGCGTGCACACGCATACATGACATGCATGCATACTTGCATCCTGTAAATACATGCAAGCCTGTTCAAGCCAATGGTGGATGGGATAGCCTAGTGGTCAGAACACTGCGCTCACAATCTGACGACCCGGGTTCAATTCCCATTCAAGGGATTTTCCCCTAGAGTTAACATCAGTGCTGACTCCACTCTCCCAAAAGTCCTTCAGTGATACTATAAACTGAAGCCCTGGGTGCAAACGCATGCAGAACATCTTGCGCACGTGTTGATCCTGTTCCGCTTTTTGTAAGAGTAGGTCATTGTGTGCCGGTGGGAACAGACGACAAGATATACAAAACTGCATACACACGATGATATTGGTCTTGTTTTGTTCAAATGGCTTTTGGGATGTTTTTGTGGTTTCCTGTTGGTAGTTGGTAATAGTTCATGTGTTTGTGGGCATGGGGGGTATTTTTCTGATTTGTTATGTTCCACCACAAAAAGAGTCACATTGCACCTGAGGTCAATTTTTAGTTATTGACATGTTATTAAACTGCAATGAAATGGCTATAAAATACAAAGAGCAGATTGAAAATTGGACAATTCTATGAAAAGTATTTACAAGTCGAAATGATAGACTGCAGGAAATGTCTAAATGAGAAATTGACAAGTTTAGCATCTTAATAGTGGTCAGAATGAGGGCTTGGGCATTTTAAAAACATGTTTAAAGACAAAAGGAAACAAAATTACGCTTTGATGTTTCACTACAAGGTAGAATAAGTGCTGTAGTTTTATAATCCATTAATTGCAAAATCGAACCTCACCCACCTGCCTTTAATGGCTCCTAGGGATTATATGCTAAACTACTCTTTTCATGGTGGAGCATCACATTTATGTTTTTTGTATTCTTTTTTGAAATTTAATTTTTTTTTAACTGCATACACACAGGGACTGGATATTAAAATAAGCACATGAGTACTTATTCTATTAATCCTTGATAAAAAGAATAGATAAATCAATAGATAAATGTATGAATAAATAAATGAAGAAGTAGCCGCTGCTGTAGTCTAGTGGTTAGGGCGTCGGACTCGTAATCTAAAGGTTGCGGGTTCGATCCCAGCTTTCGGCTAGGGCGTTGTGCCCTTGGAAAAGGCACTTTACGGCTATTTTCTCACCCCACCCAGGTGTAAAAGGGGTACCAACCTTGTGATGGGGGTTAACCCTGCGATAGACTGGCGTCCTATCCAGGGGGGAGTCTATGACTCTCAGTCGCTTAACGCCACAGAAACTGGGATAAGCATCGGCCCGATGAGCCTTAGGCTCGGGACAGACTTTAACTTATTAGACCCTGAGTGGTGGTCTGGGCGCTAGTCTTTCGGATGAGACGATAAACCGAGGTCCTGTGTTGCACATCACTATTTAGCGCATGTAAAAGAACCCACAGCAACAAGGGAGTTGACCCTGGCAAAATTCTAGTAGACAAAAAGCCACTCTGATAGGGAAACAAATACAGTTGCACGCAGGAAAAAAAAAAAAAAAAATGAGTAGGCGCTGCACTTGTAGCGACGCGCTCTCTCTCCCCAGGGAGAGAGAGCACCCTGAATTGCACGCAGAGAAATCTGCTGTGACATAAAGTGGTATGAAATTTAAAAAAAATAAAAAATAAAAATAAATTCCATGTATTATTATTATTATTATTATTATTATTATTATCATTATTAACAGCACTACACTACTGACTCAAAGTCGATGGTGGCGCCATCTTTCAGCCAGAGGATCTGGGGCGCCCTCTTGTCGTGGTCGCGGCCGTTGGCTCCACAGTGGAGGTACACCTCCTCCCCCACCTCCACCTCCTGGTCTCTGGGGGTCAGCACAAACACTGGGGGCTCCCCCTGCCTGGATGGTTCTGGAACAGTCATAATGTAAAGTTGGTTATAGGTTCTTGCTTGGTGTGTCTCTGTGTCTCTCTCTGTCTGTTGTCGTCTCTTCTCTCTCTCTCTGTCTCTCTCTCTTCTCTGTGTGTCTCTGTCTGTCTGTGTCTGCTCTCTCTCTCTCCTCCCCCCCCCCCCTTGTCTCTCTCGTCTCTGTTCTCTTCTCTCAGTCTCTCTCTGTCTGCAATCTCTGTCTGTCTGTCTGTCTGTCTGTCTGTCTTCTGTCTGTCTGCCTGCCTGTCTGACTGCCTGCCTGCCTGTCTTCCTGTCATCTGTCTGTCTGTCTCTGTCTGTCTGTCTGTCTGTCTGTCTCTCCTCTCCTAATTCCACTCTCTCACTCCACTCTCATTCTCTCTCTCCTCCCTCCTCTCTCCTCTCAGTCTCTCAGTCCTCATCTCTGTCTGTGTCTGTTGTCTGCCTGTCTGTCTGTCTGTCGCTGTCTGTCTGTCTTCCTTCTGTCTGCTGTCTGTCTGTCTCCTCTCTCTCTCTCTCCTGCCTCCTTCTCTGCTTCTCTCTTTTCTCTCTCAACATACCAATGTTTATACATTTATACTAATTACAGTATTTAATTGGCAACATAAAAACTGGAATGATAATTATTTTTAAGTTTTGGAAAAAATAACAAAAAAGAATTCTAGTCATCAAAAGATGGTCAGGGAACAAAAAGGCTTGTCTAATTATAGCTTACATGTTCTAATATTTTTTATCATCATCATTGTCTATCATTTCAAAACTAATGAGCTCAACTCTTTAGTCTACTAAAGTCAGTCTTTTTGTGCATCGGCCAAGGAAACTCATAATAACATAGAACAACGACACATTAGGAAACCCCTCCAACAGAAAACTCTGAACATATAAAATGTGGACAATAAGTATAGAGATGAAACTTTAGAGTCTTTTTAGAGCAAACACTTCCCACTCCTTTCTCTCCATTAGCACTTACCAACACACGACACTCAGCATCACCCACCACACACACACACACACACACAACATGCACACACCACACACACACACACACACACACCACACCCTGTTAACCAGAGAATCCAGGGGTGTTTACAAAAAGTCAAAGGACTTTATCAGTGACATTCATAATTCATCAACAGGCTTGTAATCAAACGTGAGACATTGTTACATGTGGGTTTTCTTTCGTTAAGAACTTGATATAAGGACCCTTTCTGAAGATTTTGTTCCCATAACACTTTCAGGTCAAGTGTTACAGTTATAGTTTCATTATTAAGTAACAGGTTATTGTGTGTGTGTCGTTTCTTAATCATGCTATTGAATTTGATAATAATATTACATTCAAAAATTTAGAATTGTCGGATGATTTGAAACCTGTTGTGCCATGAATGATGCATGCAAAGAAAAAAAAAAAAACAAATATAAAAAACCCATTGTAATAGATTTGAGTAACTTGCAAGTATTTTTAAGTGATCGATGCATCCACTGTGAGAAAACAGACACTAACTTACATACTTTCAAGTGACTGATGCATCCACACTGAGAAACAGACACTAACTTACATATTTTCAAGTGACTGATGCATCCACACTGAGAAAACAGACGCTAACTTACATTATTTTCAAGTATGATACATCCGACTGTGAGGAAACAGACATTTCCTTTCATCATAATTTGGAAACAAGCACAAAACACACCCTGGCAAGTGGTCACAGACAA
>CM060349.1:9288914-9291553 GCA_030674155.1 Stramonita haemastoma
AAAAAAACCACAACCCAATGGGTTGGGAAAATGCCAAAATTTCCCCCCCCCCCCCCCCAAAAAAAAAAAACCCCAAAAAAGGGATTAAAAAAAAAAAAAATCGGGTTTTTAAACTTTTCCAAAAAAAAAACCCCCCTTTAAAAAAAAACCCAAAAAAAACCAAGGAAAACCCATTTGGGAAAAAAAAAAAATTCTGTTATTTTTTTAGAAAAATTTACAAAAAAAAAAAATAAAAAAAAAAAAAAAAAAATTGGGGCGGCCCCAAAACCCCCCCCCAAAAAAAACCCCCCCAAAAAACCCCCCCCCCCCAAAAAAAACCCCAACAAAAAAATTTTTTTTTTTTTTCACCCCCCAAAAAAACAACCCTTTTTTTTAATAAGGGCCAAAAGGGCGGGGCCCTCCACTTGGGCACTCCAGGTTTAAAAAATTTTGGGGGCCATATCCAGCACGGTTTTAAGGGGAACCTTGGGGGGGCCCCCCGGGGGCCCCCAAACCCCGCAGGGGGGGGGACCCTCCTCTATTCCATCATGGCCGGGTGTAGGAAAAAAGGGGTTTGGGGGGGGCCCCAAGTTTGGGGAGCGGAATAGGGGAAAATGGTGGGGGATTTTTGGTTTTTGGGGTTTTTTTGGATGGGGGTGTTTTTTTGAACGGAGGAGAAATTTTTGGGGAATAATTTTATTTTTTAACAAAGGATAAGATATTTTTTTTTTAAAATTTTGGGTTGTGGGTAGCGTTTTGAAAAATTTAGTTAGGAAAAAGTTTAAAAAGCGGCGAATTTTTGGAAAAGATTTGATTTCCCCATGGGCCTCGGTTTTTCTAAAAAAGGTTTGGGGGGGTTTTAAAATTTTTAAGGGGGGCCCTCGAGGGTAAACCGGGGTGTAAATTTTTTAGTTTTGAGGGGGGGGTTTTTGGGTTTTTTTTTTCCCAAAAAATTTTTACGCCCCAAAAATTAAAAAATAAAAGTTTGGCCCCCATAAAAAAAGCCCAAAAAATTTTTTTCTTTTTTCCGGGGCGTCAAATTTTTTTTTTGTTTTTCCAGAGGTTAGAAAGCAAAAAATTTGAATTTTTTTTTTATAAACAAGAAGATGAAAAAGAAGGAGGGGGGCGGGGGGATTAAGGGGGGGAGAAAAAGGAAGAAAGGGGGGCAAAATGAAAAGAGAGTGATTTAAAATTTAGGGAAAAAAAAATGAAAAAAAAATTTACGAAGAGTTCAAGAAAAGAAAAGAAAGAGAGAGGGGAGGGGAGAGAGGGAGAGAGGAGAGAGGGGTTTTGGGAGAGAAGAAGGGTGGAGAGAGAGAGGGGGAAAAGGGGGAGGGGAGAGAGAGAGAGAGAGGAGGGCAGGGAGGCGGGAAAGGGAAAAACAGGGGGAAAAGAAGAGTGGGGAGCGGGGGAGGGGGGGTGGGAAAAATTGTTTGGGGGTGGTGTTTTTTTTTGGAAGCCTTTTTGGGGGGGGGTGGGGGGGGGGGGGGTGGGGGGGGGGGGGGGGGGTGGTGGGGGGGGGGAGAAAAGGAAAAAGAAAAGGGAAAAAAAGGGGTGAGGAGTGGAGGAGAGAAAAAAGGTTAGTGAGAAGGAGGAAGAGGAAAAAGAACAATTTATGCGAAGGTAAACAAGAAAGTACAAAAAACAAACACCCAAACAAAAAAACCAAAAAAAACCCAATGCGTGTAGGGGTGGGTCCCCAATGGTTGTGGTGGGCCGCACTCTTGGTGGCCAAGCCCGTCCACATTGCGAGGGGAAATGGTATCTCCCTTTTGTCAGAGGTTGCCTCCCTTCTCGTGCACGTTTCTCCCGAAGCAAGGGGGGCCCCGTTGGGGGGGGGCATTTATACCTGGGGATGCAAGTTTTTTTAAAAATTGATAAATAATTTTTTAAAAAGATTTATTAAATTTATTTTTTAAAAAATAAAGAATAAAATTAAATTTCCTTTTTAAAAGCATAATTACGTTTTTTTGGTTTAACAAAATAAAAAAAGCAAAAGCACAAAATTGTGTCAACTTGTCCAAATTTTAAACAAAAGCACAATGGTAAGGTGATAAAAGAAAAAAAATCCTTTAAATGCTTGATTATAATTTTTTGTCGACAAAAATTTAAAACGATGAACAAATCGTGTCAATTGTTCATTTAAAAAAAAGGGGGAAGATGGTGAAGAATAATCTCCATTTCCTTTTGTTTTCCAATTTTTTTTTTTTAAACATTCCTCAGCTGCAGCCCACGGTTCCCAATGGGGGAAAATTTTTTTTTTTTTCTACGATCAAATTTCCCCTCCCCCCCCCTCCCCCTCTCAGGAGTCCATTCTGACCCTTTGGGGGTGTTGTCTAAACACAAGTCCTGGTGCATGCATTTTCAACCCAAAAAATTGACAGCCGCACAAAAAAGGCCTATCTTCCAAAAAGGGAAGGGTTTACAAGATTTGGGGGCTTGGGGTTTTAGTCTCATCAAAGGCTTTGACTTTCGTTTTTTTTTGTGTGTAAAACTGGAAAGAAAGGGAAGGCTGGGGAACAACCCAGAACCTCAAGGTTTTACTTATTGTTTTTCCCTTTAAAATTTTTTGTCTTTTTTGGACTTTATGCGCAACTTATTTTTGACAACTTGTATATAATGCAAGGGGGGAGAGAGAGGAAGAAGGGGAGGAGAGAGGG
>CM060349.1:9291653-9299153 GCA_030674155.1 Stramonita haemastoma
CCTCTCTCTCTCTCTCTCTCTCTCTCTCTCTCTCCCTCTCTCTCTCTCTCTCTCCTCTCTCTCTCTCTCTCTCTCTCCCCTCTCTCTCTCTCCCTCTCCCTCTCTCCCTCCCTCTCCTCTCTCTTCTCTCTCTCTCTCTCTCTCTCTCTCTCTCTCTCTCTCTCCTCTCTCTCTCTCTCTGTCTCTCTCTCCCTCTCTCTCTCTCTCTCTCTCTCTCTCTCTCTTTGTCTTGTAGCTTAAAAATGTCTGTTGGTCTGTCTGTCTGAGGGCAGTAAAAAAAATTTTAAAAAACTCAACAAGCCAACGAACTGAGAAATCTGCTGTGGGCATAAGTGATATATACAAAACAATACGAAATAAACATGAACAAAAAGCAAACCCCCCCCCCCCCCCAAAAAAAAAAAAAACCCACACAGGACAGAGGGCAGTAGAAAAAACAAAAAAAAATCTGCCGTCACTACAAGTGACATGTATACAAAAGAACATAAAAATAAACATGAACAAAAAAAACCAACAAAAAAACCCCCACAGGACAGACACCAGTAGAAAAAAACAAACTATCTGCTGTCAATGTAAGTCATTAGTGACATACAACACAATATAAAAATAAACCAAAAAAAAAAAAAAAACCCACGTCAGAGGACGACAGTTAAACACACACACACACACACACCACCACACACACAACACACACACACACACACACCACACACACACACACACACACCAAAAAAAACAACCACCCACACCCAAAAAAAATTTTTTTTTAAACATCCAAACCAACAACAAAACCAACCTTGCATATTAAGCGTAAGCCGTGCGTAAGGGCTGAAGCGAGAGCGCTCCACGTTGGACACCTCGCATCGGTATTGCACGAAATCCATGGCCGTGACCATCGACACCTCCAGCACGCCGCTCTTGTAGATCCGAACCTTGGGGCCCTCCCGCATCTCCACGCGGTCCCTGAACCACCGCACGTCCGGGGTGGGCACCCCTGCACTCTGGCATTCCATCATGGCCGTGTCGTTCAGCCGCAGCATCAAGTCTTGCGGGGCCGCCACAAAATGTTTGGGGAGAGCTGGAATACAGAAAATGGTCGTCGTTGTGTGATTTGTTGTTTCTCTGTGTGTATCCTTATTATGCATGATGACGACTGTGTGTATCCTTATTGCTAATGATGAAGACTGCACATTTTGCCAGAATATTTCTTATTTTATTTATTAATCCATTTATTCTTTATGGAATAAGCACTCATCTACTTTTTTAATCTTGTCCCTGTGGGTATGCAGTTTTGTAAATCTTATCACTGTTCCCACCGGCACACAATAGCCTACTCTTACAAAAAGCGGAACAGGACTTAACATGTGCACAAGATGTTCTGCATGTGTCCGCACATGGGGCCTCGGTTCATAGTCTCATCCAAAGGACTTTTGGCGAGAGTGGAGTCAGCACTGATGTTAACTCCAGGGGGGAAATACCCTCGTACGGGAATCAAACCCGGGTCGTCAAATTGTGAGAGCAATGTTCTGACTACTAGGCTATCCCTTCCCCATAGCTGTTTCTCTGTGTATCCTCATAACTAATGTTGACGACTGTGTACACATATTTAACCAGGATAAAATGTTTGAGCCAACACCACTGCCAACAACAACACAGACACCAAAAAAAGTGTGGATTTTTCATATTCTGTACGAGTCAAGTCAAATTCTTTTTCTTTGTTTTCCAGATGGTTACTGAATATGCAACACATTTGATTATTTCTTTTTATGATAATCAAGAAGATGAATACATGAAGGTATGGGGACTGCCAGGGAGTGGTATTAATGATGGGAGAAATACAAGAGATAGAAAGGGGGCATGATGAATGAGAGTGACATCGCATGGATGGACAGAAAACAAAATGAAAATGAACACAAACAGAGTTCAAAAAAGAAAAACGACAATGAGTGAGAGAGTGAGTGAGTGGTAGTTTATTTGAAAGTGGCAAGAGTGAAAGTGTGAGAGTGAATTCATGAGAGAGAGAGAGGAGAGAGAGAGAGAGAGAGAGAGAGAGAGAGAGAGAGAGAGAGCAGAGAGACAGAGGACAGAGAGAAGAGAGAGAGACAGAGACAGAAACAGAGACAGAGAGACGGACAGACAGACAGACAGACGACAGACAGGGACAGAAGACAGACACTAGACAGACCAGACAGACAGAAAAAGTGTGTTGTTGTGTGTGTGGTGGTGTGTGTGTGTGTGTGTGTGTGTGTGGTGTGTGTGTGTGTGGTGTGTGTGTTCTATGTGTGTGTCTGTGTGCTCTCTATGTGTGTGGAAATCATGATATATATGCATGCATGCGGAAAGTCTAGAAAAGAAGTGAGTGTAGTTGTGCGCACATGTATAAATGCGTATTTGAGCAGCTGCACAAATGTGTGTATGCATGTGCATGCTATACATGTGATCTTATACGTGCTGTGATGCACAAACATACCTCTATACCATGAAGTGTCCAAACACACATGCAAAGTACAAAAAGCACAACACACATTACAACAAATAAATACACAAAATATAACCAATGCAGTGTCCAGGAGGCTGGGTCAACTCACTGGCTATGTTCAGCGTGGCACTGCGACTGCTTATGGTGCCCAGCCCCTCCACCATTGCCGAGCACTGGTAATCTCCCTTGTCAGAGTTGCCTCCCTTCTCGTGCACGATCTCCTCGAAGACAAGGGACCCGTTGTCCAGCATATACCTGGATGCAAGTTTTTTAAAAAATTAAAAAATAATATTTAAATGATTTATTAAAATTTATTTTAAAAAATAAAATGAAATAAAATAAAATTTCCTTTAAATGCATAATTACGATTTTTTTGGTCAACAAAAATAATACAAGCAATGCACACAAATTGTGTCAACTTGTCACATTTTAAGCAAAAGCACAATGGTAAGGTGATAAAAGAAAAAAAAAATCCTTTAAATGCTTGATTATAATTTTTTGTCGACAAAAAATCTACAAGCGATGCATACAAATCGTGTCAACTTGTCACATTTTAAACAAAGGCACGATGGTGAAGACATAATCCTCCATTTCCTTCTCTTCTTCCAATTTTTTTTTTTTTAACATTCCTCAGCCTGCAGCTCCACAGTTCACCAATGGAGATATTTTTTTGCATACGCATCAATTCCCCTCCCCTCCCCCTCCCCCCTCTCAGGAGTCACATTCTGACCTTGGGGATGTTGTCTAAACACAAGTCCTGTGTGCATGCATTTTCAACCCAAAAAAATTGACAGCCAGCACAAAATGGCCTACTCTTCCAAAAGGCAGAACAGGTTACAAGATTTGGGGACTTGGTTTATAGTCTCATCCAAAGGACTTTGACTTTCAGTTCATTTTTTTTTTTGGTAAAAACTGGAAAGAAAGGGCAAGGTTGGGAATCAAACCCAGAACCTCAAGGTTTACTTATTAGTTCTTCCATTTAATATTTTTTTGTCTTTGTGGACTTTATGTGCAACTCTATTTTTGACAACTTGTATCATATAATGAGAGAGAGAGAGAGAGGACAGTCAGACAGACAGACAGACAGAGACAGAAACAGACAGACACAGTGACACAGAGACAGACAGACACAGTGACAGACAAAAAAAACAAAGACGACGACAAAAGACAGGCTGCTGGCATCCCTGTACCTTCTCTCTGTCTGCTGCAACACCTCTCCATCTTTCTTCCCACTCTATCCTGGGAGTGGTCTGCCCCTGAATGGCGGAACAGTTTAGCAGCGCGGGGTCGCCTCGCCTGACGATGACGGAGGTCGGCTCATGTCGGAAATGAAAGTCGGTGTAAATAAGGCACGCTCCCATACACACCTGTGACACAGACAACAAGTTCACATGAGTCAAAATGATGATGTGAAACAAAAAAAATATACTCTTACTCTTACTCAGAGAGTTTGCAGAATTCAGCGACAATGATTTTTTTGTTTTTAGTTGGTTTGGGGTTTTTTTGTTGTTGTTTTCTTCTTCTTTTTTTTTCTTTGAGGTGGGGGGGGGGGGGGGGGGGGGTGTAGAAAAGGTACAAAAAATTGGTGAAGTTTAAGTTTGGTTTGGTTTCAGAATCAATTATAATTCAAGAGCAAATAGCTGTGTCCAGTTTTACTTTTGAATTTAAATAAACTGCTCATTTGTGTTCACATAATTCTTTTCTGCTTTGATAAAAAAAATATGCATGCAACGCACATACACATGACCATGTACACACACATAAACACACACACAAAGACACACACACTCAATATCAATGTATACAGTGTGTATGTGCATACATGTGCACACAAATACACACACACACACTCCCTCTCTCTCTCTCTCTCTCTCTCTCTCTCTCTCTCTCTCTCTCTTCTCTCTCTCCCTCTCTCTCTCTCTCTCTGAGTATACACACATACTACAAGTGACATGAAGAGGTTACTAATTTTGGAAGAAGAAAAAATCCCATGTTTCCCCCTGTGTTCTATGTTTACCTGATAACAGATAAGAAAAGAAGTTTGGGGAGGTTAGAGGCAAAAGCAACATTAATTTAATTTATTTACAGGTTGCAGACTGCTCTAAATACAAACCAAAAATAGAACTAAATTTTACACACAAGATAATAAAGTCAGGGTTAAGAGGGGTGGTGGTGGTGGTGGTGGTGGTGGTGGTGGTGGTGGTGGTGGGGTGGTGGTGGTGGTGGGGTGGTTGTTATTATTGTTGTTGCTGTTGTTGTTTTAGTCTTCTTTATTTTTCAGCTAGAGCTCCGAGGTTCACCAATGGTGAGATTTTTGCATACAAAGTTAAGGGAAGAAAAGAAAGAACAGATAGTTTTACAAGAGCAAAGTTCTCTGCAAATAACAGAACTTCACATTAATTACTTATATAAAAAAAGATACATATATATATATAATACATGTATCTTACTCTAATTTAGTAATTAAAACTGGCTGAGATGTTCAAAAACACATATAAAAAAAACAACAACCAACCAAACAAACAAAAAACACAAAACAACAAACACACAAAATACAAACAAAAAACCTGAACTTTGCGGAAAAAATATTTTTAAAATCAAAGGCTATTTATAAATAAATCAGAATAATTTCCATCCACTGAGACTTTTGTTATGAATCTTGTGCAGCTCTTGTTTACACTATGTCACCAGCCCTGATGCACTGCATGCAGCCTCTGCTCTCAGTGTGGGCTGTCTAATGTAAACAAGACCTGCCCTTGAATTCATGAATAAATGTACTTTTCTATGGGCACAGACTACAATCACCCTAACCCTCCTTCCTCGTGAATTCTCTGTCTGTCTCTGCCTGTCCTGTCTGTTTCTCTGTCTGTCTGTCTGTCTCTCTTTCTCTCTCTCATAGTATACACACACACTCTCCATTATCCTCTCTCTCTAAGCTTCTCTCTCTCTCTCTCTCTCTCTCTCTCTCTCTCTCTCTCTCTCTCTCTCTCTCTCTCTCTCTCTCTCTCTCTCTCTCTCTCTCCTACAGTCTCTCTCATACACACACACAGTCTCTCACTCTCTCTCTCTCTCTCTCTCTCTCTCCTCTCTCTCTCTCCTCTCTCTCTCTCTCCTCTCCTCCCCTCCCTCCTTCACTGGTTAGAGCCCTTCCCTCTATCAGGAGCAGTTAGCAGGGCAGTTTGTTTCCCTGAGGGGGAGTCTGGGGCCACAGGTAGTGTGGGTTTGGGCAGTCTCTTGTTCGGCTGGTTATATGTTAAACAGGTGAACAACTCACTGCTGCAGGTAGATTGCAGATACAGCACAGCCCCTACCCCCTCCCCTTCTCTGTGTGTGTGTGTGTGTGTGTGTGTGTGTGTGTGTGTGTGTGTGTGTGTGTGTGTGTGTGTGTGTGTGTGTGTGTGTGTGTGTGTGTGTGTGTGTGTCTCTCTCTCTCTCTCTCTCTCTCTCTCCTCTCTCTCTCTCTCTCCTCTCTCTCTCTCTCTCTCTCTCTCTCTCTCTCTCTCTTGCAAGTTGCAGGCTGACATAGTCTCCTGCCCCCCTCCCTCCCCGCCCCCCTCTCTGTCTGTCTCAGTGTTTGTCTGTCTGTCTGTCTGTCTGCCTGTCTGCCCTCTCTCTCTCTCTCTCATTTTTTTCTCCCCTGTGTGTGTGTGCTCCATACATTCCACAAAATGTTACTACGTCAGTTGGAGTTATGCCTACAGTACCATTACTGAGCACGAAAAACAAATTTACACTGACGCCACCAAATTTTCTCTCTCTCTCTCTCCTCTCTCTCTCTCTCTCCCCTCTCTCTCTCTCTCTCTCTCTCTCTCTCTCTCTCTCTCTCTCTCCTCTCTCTCTCTCTCTCTCTCTCTTTCTCTCTCTCCTCTTTCTCTCTCTCCCTCTCTCTCTCTGTGCTTTGTGCTGTGTGTGTGGTGTGTGTGTGTGTGTGTGTGTGTGTGTGTGTGTGTGTGTGTGTGTGTGTGTGTGTGTAGTGTAGTGTAGTGTAGTGTGTGTGTGTGTGTGTGTGTGTGTGTGTGTGTGTGTGTGTGTGTGTGTGTGTGTGTGTGTGTAGTGTGTTGTTCTTCAGTTTAATGTCTGTTCACATAAGTGATATTAGACTAAAAAAAAAAACCAAAAAAAAAAAAAACGAATAATATTACTTGTAGAACTCATAACCAATGGTAGAAACAAAAAGTAAATAAAAACACCAAAAGTGAACATTAAAACCCTAAACAATCAATCAGAACTTTTTAGAAAATTAACAAAAGAGCACGAGATCAATGTCTCTGTCTCGTAAACAAGCTACTGATATGTTCATAAACATTATAGTAAACTGTCAATAGGACTCTTCTTCAGCGATAAGGCCAGTTCACACAGCAACCCACAGTTGCTTAATATGTTGTGTAGTGGTGTGTGTGTGTGTGTGTGTGTGTGTGTGTGTGTGTGTGTGTGTGTGTGTGTGTGTGTGTGTGTGTTGTGTGTGTGTGTGTGTGTGTGTGTGTGTGTGTGTGTGTGTGTGTGTGTGTGTGTGTGTGTGTGTGGGTGTGGTAGGTAGGTGTGTACCTGGGAGTGTACTCACTTCAAACATACCACAAAATGTTATTATGTCCATTGCGAGTTTTTCTACTGTATCATTACAGAGAACAAAAAGCAAATTAACAAAAACAGTAAGACAAGTGTGCTGTATGTATTCTATGAAATTACTTATATTACAAGATAGATCTACATCCAAACTCTCTCTCTCTCTCTCTCTCTCTCTCTCTCTCTCTCTCTCTCTCTCTCTCTCTCTCTCTCTTCTCTCTATCTCTCTCTCTCTATCTCTCTCTCTCTCTCTCTCTCTCTCTCTGTCTCTCTCTCTGTCTCTCTCTCTGTCTCTCTCTCTGTCTCTCTGTATCTCTGTCTCTCTCTCTCCTCTTTCCGGCATCTCTCTCTAAACATTCCCCAAAGCGTTATTACGTCCAAAGCGTTATTAAGTCAATTGGGCTTTTGCCTACAGTAACATAATATGCAAGAAAAACAAACGTTACACTGGCACGAAT
>CM060349.1:9304153-9306653 GCA_030674155.1 Stramonita haemastoma
CTCTGCCTTGTCACACCACCTGCCAACCTCACTCCACACACACAGTACACACACCCCCTCCCTATCTTGATGCCCATCTGATGACCTTTTTGCCAAAACTTTTTTTTTATAAGTTTTTTTTTGTTTTTTTTTTAGTGTGCAAGCGTGTGTGTGTAGAGGTGCGTGCAGGCCTACATGAGACGAGAGGAAGGGGGAATGAGTTAAAGGTAATAAAGTGAGCGAGCAAGGTGTACCCTGACTGTAATCCTCATCATGATCCTAATCAGTAGTTAGTATAATATAAAATATATATTATATATAATTATATAGTGGAAGTAGCAGTCTCAGCCAGTAGGAGAAGAAGGAAGAAGATGAGGCATGGGATTGTGCATCGTCTATGTTGATATATATAAGCAATATAATTTATATAATGTACACTTACAATCCAATCCAATATGGTTGTTCATACCTTCGCCAACCACAGAGGCAATTTACAAAAAATAAAAAATGCACAGTAGTTATAGTTGTATGAAGAAGTAACAGTAGCAGCAACAGCAGCAGCAACAAAAGTAGCAGTAATTTAAGAAGAAAAGGATGAAGGTAAAGAGAAGAAAACCAAGAAACCAAGTCAATACAGATTTTTTTTTACTCGTGTTCTGTTAAAAAAAATATTGCCTTTGTCTTTCTAACAGTTCTGAAAGTTCAAGGTGTGCTCTCCTCTCTCTCCTCTCTCTCTCTCCTCTCTTCTCTCTCTCTCTCTCTCTTCTCTCTCTCTCTTCTCTCCTCTCTCTCTTTCTCTTTTCCAACCACCCCCCTCCTCTTCCCACACCCAGAGAGAGAGAGAGAGAGAGATCAGGGGTAGGGAGGGAGGTTATGCACATGTGCAACCACACCTAAAACCACACACACACAGGAGACAAGAGAACAGGAAATGGTCTTTTGTTATACACTGAAGATGCAGAACATGGGTGAAAGATGGATAAGAAGAGATTACCCTACATCACAAGAAAGTAAGAATGGTAGTCTGCATATTAGTTTCGTAAAGCGTTTTAGAATTACAGTGAAAGCAAAATGTCAAACAGTATAATTATTTTTTCTTGTCCAAACCACTTAACAAAGTCATTTCTCTCTGTGAAATTCAGGCTGCTCTCCCCTGAGAGACAGCGTTGCCACAAGAGCAACGCCACCTTTTTTTTTTTCCTTCTTTTACCTGTCTGCCACTATTGGTTTCCCTACAAGAATGGCTTTTTTCTATCTAGGTAGAATTTTGCCAGGAACAACTTTCTTGTTGCTGTGGGTTCTTTTACGCAAGCTGAATAATTATGTGTAACACAGGGACCTCAGTTTATTGTCTCATCTGAAAGACTAGCACCCAGACCACCACTCATGGTCTAATGGATGGGGGAAAGTTTCAGGCCCAAATGGGGTTTGAACCATGGCACAATTCCGACCCAGACTTTTCGCTTTCTAAGCAGACACGTTAACTCTCGCAGACACGTTAACTCTAGACCACCAATTCAAACAACCTGGATTCCTGGCAGAAGACAATATGAAAAAAAAAGCACTGACGAATTTTTATATTATGAAAAGTCAGAACCCCTTTATAACCTTTATAAGTGTGTGTGTGTGTGTGGACGTGCGTGCGAGCGTGTGTGTGCGTGTGTGTGTGTGTGTGTGTGTGCATGTGTGTGCGCTTGCCTGTGTGAGTACAATCGAATTTGCTAAAACCATAAATTGTTATTGATTGCTAAAGCGCTTTGATTTGTTTTTACAAGATACAGTGCTATATTAATTCCATATATCATTATTATTATTATTAACCCTGAGATATAATTCAACAGCCGTCAGCAGAATACTAGTACTTTTTTCCAAAGATCACAAGATAGTGTAAACAGATGGCACAGGTGACGTCAAGCCACTCAAGGTGCAAGATCAGAGAGGGAAGACGGAGCAGAATGGGTGGGAACTTGAAAAAGCAGTGCTCACCTGCACAAAACCGCAGCAACATTCACACACCCCATTCACACACACACACACACACACACACACACACACACACACACACACACACAACACACACACACACACACATCCACACAAACACACACCACTACACACACACACACACACACACAACACACACACACACAACACACACACATTACACACACACACACACACACACACACACACACACACAACACACACACACACACACACATTCACACACACACACACATCACACACACACACACACACACACACACACCACACACATTCACACACACACATTCACACACACATTCACACACACACACACAACACATACACACACACACACACACACACACACACACACACACACACACACACACACACACACACACACACACACACTGAACACACACACACATACTCACACACACACACACACACACACACACACACACACACACACACACACACACACACACACACATACACAACACACACAGTACACACACACACACATTCACACACA
>CM060349.1:9314153-9316653 GCA_030674155.1 Stramonita haemastoma
AGAAGAAGAAGAAGAAAAGAAGAAGAAGAAGAAGAAGAAGAAGGAAGAAGAAAGAAAAGAAGAAAGAAGAAAGAAAGAAGAAGAAGAAGAAGAAGAAGAGAGAAGAAGAAGAAGAAGAAAAAAAAAGAAGAAGAAAGAAGAAGAACGAAGAATGAAGAACGAAGAAGAAAAAGAAAAAAAAGAGAAGAAAACGAAAAAGAAGAAGATATTTAAATAAGAAGAGATAATCAGGACATTGGCGTTTATTGGAAAGCACTTTACGAGGCTCGCTCCAATCAGAACCTGCTTCCGGCAATGAAATGAAAAATCAAAGGCATTAAGTCTGCCCTAGATTTCTGCACCTGATCAACCCTGCACTGTCTAGTGTCTACAGATCTCAGTTTCTGCCACAAAGTGGTTCCAGCCTCTTTCTCTAACTTCTTTCACGTTTCATTTTTCTTATGTTCACTGAGGTGAAAGACGCAACATCTCCAAAGCTCACAAGAGAAAAAAGAAAGACCCCCCATCCAAAAAAAAAAACCCAAAAGAAAGAAAAAAAAAACAGAAAACCAAAGTATGAGAGACAACCATCTCTTCCCCTGTCAGAGTTGCTGCACAATGATTAGCACAAAAAACAGAAGAAAAAAAAAAAACCACCAAGAACCAGAGTATGAGAAAATGGGGCTTGTGCCGATGATGAGAGCAGACATGCTGGAAAAGAGAGAGAGAGAAGAGGGGGTACTGGTACCTCCAGCTAGCAATTTCTCTCCCCATACCAATGGGGTAGAAAAGAGTCTTGGTATTGTGAGCTAAACAACAGCTCCTGCCTGCATTCATGTAGGTAAGTGTTTATTCTAAGTTGGTAAACACTAGTAGCAGTACCAAAAAAAAGTATTCAGTGTTTCTTCACAGAACAATTTTCCCTTTTTACTGTTTTCACAAAAGTACTGATGTGGTAAAAAAAAGGAATGATAAAAGATATTGCTTTTTTTATAACAGTATGCCCTTGGGTCTTTAAAAAGTAAAGTCATGATATCACTGTGCCAGATGTTGTTTGTAGTTAGAGGGGATTTTTCCTCCTGGAGTTAACATCAGTGCAACTCCCTCTCCCCAAAAGTCCTTCAGATGAGACTATAAACCGACCCCCTGTGTGCGAAGCACACAGAACATCTTGCGCACACATTAAATCCTGTTCCGCTTTTCGAAGAGTAGGCCATCTTGCCGGTGGGAACAGATGACATTTACAAAACTGCATACAAAGGGGACTGGATGAAAAAAAGCACAACGAGTGCTTACTCCCATATCCAAAGAAAAAAAGAAATAAAAAATAAAATAAACAGTAACACCTAAGGGTCACCAGAAATATGTGCATATTATGCAATCCTTCTTACTATGCAGGGAATCACTGTGAGATGTAATTTGCATACATTACACTGGGAGAAGTTTTGGCGTGCATGTTTTCAAGCACCATACCCCCGACTTCAGGTGATCTTAATCTTTCTGCTTATATCTAATAGGAGATGTACAGGTTGTTATGCTAGGACCATGAGCTTGTCTTGGCTGAAGACAATCTCAACACAATATTTTACAGCGTGATACCATTTTAATGACAGCCTTGGCACTTCGCTTACATCAATAACTGACAAAGGTTTAGGAGGAAGGCTGATAGTGATTGGCAGAGTGCCTAAAGTGTTACACTTGTGGCCTGACTGTCATAGGAGAATGAAGCTGAAGTGTCTATTTGAAGAAAAAATGTCCTAAAGTAGCTTATAAATTTTTATAGGACTGAATAACCCACTTTAACTGAGACAAACTACCACAGGACAGACGCAAACAAAGACAGCCAGCAACCAGAGAGAGACAAAGGGATTAATAAGAACAGAGTGACATTAAAAAAGGAAGAAAAGAAGACAAGAGTAGGAAGGCAGAGAAAGGCTAGGCTAGGCTGGGCCATACAGAGTGAGTCAGGTCTAGCCTACCTGTGGTTGGAACCATCAGATAACACTTTCCCCCTCACCTGACTGACCCCCACCCCTGTGCTACCTGATCCACTGATACCATGATACTGGTGGGGCTCCTGCTGTTATCTGCTCTTTGACAGTCTTTACCACCCTCTCTCCTCCAATCCTCTCTCTCTCTCTCTCTCTCTCTCCTCTCTCTCTCCTCTCTCTCTCCTCTCTCTCTCTCTCTCTCTGAGTCTCTCTCTGTCTCTGTGTTCTCTGTGTCTCTCTCTCTGTCTCTCACTGTCTGTCTGTCTGTCTTGTCTCAGTCTGTCTGTCTGTCTGTCTGTGTCTGTCTGTCTGTCTGTCTGTCTGTCTGTCTGTCTCCTCTCTCTCTCTCTCTCCCCTCTCTCTCTCTCTCTCTCTCTCTCTCTCTCTCTCTCTCTTCTGTCTCCTCTCTCTGTCTCTCTCTCTCTTTCTCTTTGTCTCTGTCTGTCTGTCTTCTGTCTCTGTCTCTCTCTCTGCCCTTCTCTTTACCAACAATCTCTACTCACACTTCCCTAGTCCATGAAATGCTGAAG
>CM060349.1:9324875-9344875 GCA_030674155.1 Stramonita haemastoma
CTCTCTCTCCTCTCTCTCCCCCCTTTTCTCTCTAAATTTATGGCAAGTTATTCCGGTCATTAAAAAGTAACCTTTAAATTTAATTTTTTTCGTCAAATTTTGACATTTTCCGTAAGGACTGAACCCCAAAGGGTTGGGTGGGGACAATTTTTAATTTTAAAAATTGAAAAAACAAAAAATAACACTTAAGGGCTTGTACAACAAGGGTTTTAAAAAAACCAATAAACAAACTAAAAGTTCCAGGCAAAAATCATGCCTAAAACCCCACTTTTAAAGGGAAGTTAATTTTTTTTGCGGGAAAAAAAAAAAAAAAAAAAAAAAAAAAAAAAACCTGAATTTATAATACTTTCTCCCATGAAAAGAAACCAAAATTTCCCAAAAATTTTCTTAGTAAAACGTGGTGTAACAAAAAAGGCCTTATAATAAAAAGGAATGTCCCGATGAGAGTACCCCAAAATAAGGGGAGCGGCGTAGCCCAAAATGCGGAAAAATTTTCCCCAAAAATAATAAATGTAAACTAAAAGGGTTAATGGTTAAACTACCTACCGAATTTCCCCCTGGTTAGGGGAGCAAATTCAAGATCCTTTTTCGTTGCGTCATTCTATTCCCAAGGGCCCCCCTGTTTAAAAAATCTGGCAGAAAAAAATGGTGCTGGGGTTTTTTAAGTGGGTGGGTGGTTTAGTGAGTGAGGGGGGGGATGGTGAGGTTTTTGGTGTGTGTGGTTTTGTGTGTTTTGGGGTTTGGGGTGTGTTGTTTTTGTGGTGTGTGTGGGTGTGTGTGTGTGTGGGTTGTGTTGTGGTTTCAAATTAATTTTTAAACATCTTTGTGTGAATCACTGTGTGTCCCCTGTGTGTGTGTGTGTATGTGTGTGTGTGTGTGTGTGTGTGTGTGTGTTGTGTGTGGGGGTGTGTGTGTCTGTGTGTCGTGTGTCTGTGTGTCGTGTATGGTGTGCTGGTGCATATGCGCGATGCATGCATGGGATCTGCGTGTGTGTGTCGTCTGTGTTTCCTCTGTGTGTGTGCAAAAACTTGAAGAGTTTAAAAGGCCCCAACGAACACAATGTTATTAACAGTGTCAGGGGGAGGGAGGCGAGTTTACAAGGAAGGCAGGAAGGAAGCTAGGTGCCACACCAGCCTTATCAGCAGACACTAATCGCCCTCCCCCTGGGCAAAGCCTGTGATAGACCCACTGTACCACCCCCCCACCCTGATAGAAGCTACCTGAGAGACAAGTTCTAGAGGGACTGATACTGATATAGTACCTCTAGGCGATCACTCAGTTTAGACTGGCTGATAGAAGCTACCTGAGACACTACACTACAGAGACTGATACTAGTGATAGTAGTTCTAGAGCCATCACTCAGTTTGGACTGGCCTGTCTGTCCCCTAGCTGCCAACAGCCTGTGGGTGTTTGTGTCTAAACCTTTCTTTCCCCTCCAGTCAAAACATTTGTGTGGCCACCTGAGGGTTTTAGTTTAGAGGCTCTTATTGATCTATGGGGTCAGGACTTTTTTTTCCTTTCCTTCTTTCGCTGCTTATTGCTTGCTGACCTTGTGTGGGGTCTGGATTTTTTTTTTAATGCAAGCACTGACCCTGACCTGACCTGACCTGACCTGACCTAACCATGATGATTTAATGGATGTGAGAGATGATGATATGATATATGATGACTGTGATGTTGATGATGATAATATATATAATAATAATAATAATATAATAATAAACAACAACAACATCAACAGTCTGATCCTTGCCTTTATCATTAAAGTATAATTGTTCTGTTTACTGTGTACAAAATGTTCATATATATATTAATACTTTACATATTTTGTGCACCATAACAATTCTATAACTACTGTTTGATGGTTTCCAACAGTAACAATGTACAAAATTGCTGTAATACATGCTCTTTCTTTTTCCTATTAAAACTATACTCAGAAGATGGGGTCATTTCATGGTATCAACTAATCAAGTTACTTGACACCAGTGACCATGTATGATATGAAATTCTCTGATATGAAAAATGTTATTTTCATCTTTATAATCATTCCTTTGGTTAACTAATCCTTAGGTAAACCGTTCTACTCTCACTCCCAAAATCACTTGACACTTGTACTTTTAATCCAATTTTCAGTTCAAATCATGACCAACTTGTTTTTCCTACACAATGCAACAATAAACAATCACAGATACTCCATATATTAAAACTCATATAATTATATTTCATATATGCATACAATTTACATGAAACAGTTCACACACACACACACAACAACACCCCCCACATACACACACACACAACCCCCCCACACACACACAACAACCCCCCCCCCCCCACACACACACACACAACACCCCCCACCCCCACCCCACACACATACATCCCCCCCCCCCCCCCCCCCCCCCCCCCCCCACCACACCACACACACGCCCACACACACACACCACGATACTGGTAAGTCTAACCTTAATCTTTCTAGTCCTGGCAGCCTAAACAGCAAGCAAACTCCCTGGCAAGGGAAAATGGAATAGGTGTCTGCAATTGAAGCGCTGTGCACCGTAATCTGATTTGAACTACAGTTTTACACTACAAGAGGTTTGGGTGCAACCGAGTTTCTCAATGTCTACACTTTTCAGATAAACCCATACATTACACTGAAAAGAGGTGACGCGCTCATGTGCGCGCTACTCCGTCTGTCTGTTCTGTCTGTCTGTCTGTCTGTTCTGTCTGACTCTCTCTCTCCTCTCCTCTCTCTCTCTCTCTCTGATCTGTCTGTCTGTCTGTCTGTCTCAGTTGTCTGTCTTCCTCTCTGTCTTCTCTCTCTCTCTCTCTCTCTCTCTCTCTCTCTCTCTCTTCTCTCCCCCTCCTCTTCTTCTTTCCCCCTGTCTCTGTCTTCCCCCCCCCTCTGTCTGTCTGTCTGTCTGTCTGTCTCATGTCTGTCTGTCTGTCTGTCTGTCTGTCTGTCTGTCTGTCTGTCTGTCTGTCTGTCTGTCTGTCTGTCTCCCCTCTCTCTCTCTCTCTCTCTCTCTCTCTCTCTCTCTCTCTCTCTCTCTCTCTCTCTCTCTCCCCTTCCTCTATCAGTACAACACACACAAACACACACATCACACACAATACACACAACACACACACACACACACACACACACACACACACACACACACAACACACACAAAATGATAGCCAACAAAACCACCCATCCTGTAAAGAAAACTAGCATTGGTCACTCTTAAAACAGAATGAATTTCTCCTCAATGTCTCCTCGCGTGCCTGTGTGTATGTGTGTGTGCTGTGTTGTGTGTGTGTGTGTGTGTGCTGTGTGATGTTGTGTGTGTGTGTGTGGTGTGTTTACATTGTGTGTGTGTGAGTGTGTGTGTGTGTGTGTGTGTGTGGTGTGTGTGTGTGTGTGTGTGTGTGTGTGTGTGTGTGTGTGTGTGTGTGTGTGTGTGTGTGTGGTGTGTGTGAACATGCATGCGAGTGTCATCACAATGTGTAAAAAACTGGTATATAATGTATGCAATGCAATCATGGAGTGTGTGTGGAGGGGGGGGTGCTTGCAGCATGTGGATGCATGTCATACATAAATATACATGCATGCCTCACATCATGTCTAAGTTACAATGTACAAAAACTGAAAAAACAAGATATTTCAATCCAATCATTTTGCCAAAACTATCCTTAACAATTCATAACAACAACAACAAAAAACCAAGATTTCAATAAATCACAATAGTCAAGATTCTCAAAACCATACAAGATACTCTAGCTCAAGAGTATAATTTAAAAAAAAAAAAAAACAAAAATAAAAGATTCAACAACATGAAACCACCATCATCAAGAGTGACTGGACTCATTTCATCTTGTTCATCTTCTTGTTCCAACTACTTTTTTTTTTTCTCCTTTTTTTCTTTTTTTTCCTCCTTCACTCAACTTTCCTCCTTTTCCATCCTTTCCTCTGACTCTTTCATGCTATAGCTAGCTTCCCCCCACCCCCCCCCCCCCCACCCCCAAGTTTATTTCCCTCATAGTCATTGATCAGGATGCTAATGCACTTGGAGGGAGAGACAAAGCCGAATTCTGTGGCCAGAATGCAGAGAGCCAGCAACGTTTGATTGCAAAGTGCGGGTCAGGTGGGATCATCTTGCAAAGGGATTTATGTAGTAGTAGGGATTGTATTTTTTTTTTTTTCCCTTTCCCCCACCAATCATCACATACAGGATTTTTTGTTGTTGTTCAGATGCCTACATTATCTGAATGTACTGGTTAAACCTACTGCAAGGGAGACAAGTGTGTGTGTGTGTGTGTGTGTGTGTGTGTGTGTGTGTGTGTGTGTGTGGTGTGGTGTGGTGTGGTGTGGTGTGGTGTGGTGTGGTGTGGTGTGGTGTGGTGTGGTGTGGTGTGGTGTGGTGTGGTGTGGTGTGGTGTGGTGTGGTGTGGTGTGGTGTGTTTTATTTATTCCTTTTTTTAAAAAAAATTTATGTCGAGGATAAGCACTCATGTGCTTTTATACATCCAGCCCCCGTGTGTATGCAGTTTTGTAAATCTTGTCATCTGTTCCCACCAGCACACGATGGCCTACTCTAACAAAAGCAGAACAGGATTTATCGTGTGCGCAAGATTTCTGCATGCGTTCGCACACAGGGCCTCGGTTTATAGTCTCATCCAAAGGACCCTGACCCTGCAGCAATGCAGGGCCCCTCTGGCTGGTGGATCTATAGCAGCCTGATAAATGATGGGCTCCTTGTGGATATGATACAATTACAATGAATTTGGGTATGACTGGAGCTGGGAGCTTGAACTGAAATGAGCGGCTTCAGAGCAGTAGGGCAAAAAAGTCACAGAAGATTGAGGCAGGAAAAACGAAAACAAAAAATCTAAGCATTATAAGTGCCATGCTGAAACAATTCTCCTGGGCACTGTCAAGTACAGGAGACTCTAAGAGGAAATATCTATTACATGTCTTTTCAAATTTTGTAAGAAAGGGTGGGGCCCACAACATTACAGAATAATGTCATACGTGCTTTGATTTGTGAGCTTTACAAGATTCACCACTACATTACATAAACCCCATATGGCATATATCATTATCATGAAGTATGGAAACAAAGTCAATGTTCAAAGATTTTGCTTCAGCATATAACTGACATTATAAATTATGAAAGAATCCGGCAAACTTCAGGGAAGCATCCCAATAACACCATACTGGGACACTTAAGGTAAAAAGATAAAAGATGCACTTTAGAACTTGATTTCCTCTCACAGAATCTTTAGTACTGATGAAGGCTTGCTCATAAAATAAATCTATACATGTAGGCCATACCTGGCGGTGCACTATCGTGTATCCCATGGACCACTACAAAGCACTACACTACAAAGTGTGGACACCTGTTTGCCTTTTTCTTGCTCACCTAGTTTTTCATCCACCTGTGTTTTTCAATATCACCTACCCTCCCCGTCCCCTCCCCTCCCAAACCCCTCATCCCCTGTGCACTCTGATGCATAAATGCTCCACGCACACACGCACACACCACACACACACACACACACATGCACACACACACACTACACAGTCACACACACACACACACACACACACACAACACACACACACACACATACACAGTCACACACACACACACACACACACACACACACACACACTCACTCTCTCTCTCTCTCTCTCTCTCTCTCTCTCTCTCTCTCTCTCTCTCTCTCTCTCTCTCTCTCTCTCTCTCTCCTACAACCACTTCCACAGTGCTACTTTTATGTACATGAATCATCAACCAACCACTAGAGGGGGAGGAAAATTGCTACACTACTGATGATGACAATAACTCACATCTGGCAATATTCATCAAAAGCACTGACCACAACAACAACAACAAAATCACATCTGGCATGGTCAATATTCATCAAAAGCACTGACCAACCAACCAAAAAAAAAAAAAAGAGCCAAAAAAACCCATGATGTATCCCATCAGATCTTCTTCCCCCATGCACTTGACTTTGCTCTCGAAAGGGGAAAGCCTGCAGTAAATCTTGTGATTAGCCTGGCTGCCAACCACACTGATCCATCCATAGCCACTCCAGGCCAATGCAGTCCTGCTGCTGCTGCTGCTGCTGCTGCTGCTGCTGCTGCTGCTTGCTGCTTGCTGCTGGATGTGAGGGTTACTTGATGGATGGGTCCCTGTCAGACTCGCAGCTGTCTGTGGGCGGACAGCAGTGAGGTATGGGCTAGTAGGGCCTACTGCTGCAGTGATCTTTGTTTGTCTGGTGGACAGAGCTGAGGTACCTGACTGGGTGGAAGTAATTTTTGTTTCTTAGTTGGGGGGGGGGGGGGGGGGTGGGGGAGGCATCTGTGCTGCACATGTATGCTGTTGTCATTCCTTACACTATCTGATGATTTATTGATGAATGTTCCTGTCAACCACACTGCTTGTGATGCTTACAATAAATAAAGAGGGAAACCTATCAACTATAAACAACATGGATACTACACTACAACATGCAAACTTATCCTACACCACTGAGAAAAGACAAAAGAAAACTGACGACGCTACACTGAGAAAAAAGATAGTATTATATATTACAGATAAATCTAACAACAGAATAACAGGGATTTCAGAAACCATCTCAATGAAGTAACACAGTCTGAAGACCTGAGCATAGAGGGAAACTGGAAAGACAATTACTGAGTTTGAGCCTAGCGAGGGACCTATGTACTTGTAATACTAATCCACACATAAGTAGCAGCAAGTCAATATATTGCTGAAACTATAGTGAATGCCCCAGGAATTCTTAAGTCTAAACAAAACAAAAATATTACTTTAAAAATGGGGAGTCTCTTGAAGAGATTGCACACTAAGTCCCTGTGACCACTGCTGTCCGTACAGACCATGAAAGACTGATCCGACTTCAAATCCAAAATCTTGGACAGACCAAAACAGACTGCTAGTGGTAGCTCAACAACTTTCTGTTTCACTATCATAATATCCCATCATGCAACTGCTACAGGGGTCTCTTCCAGAAGAGAAGGCCTTGGACACCATTTTGAATGTTGTTTTAAGAGTATAGACCTTGTGGTTTAGCTGCAGTGGATTTTCAAAATAAAGCTTTTTTCTTTTTTGTGTGTGTGTGTGGGGACATCAGCGCATGCTGAATCTTATAATAATCTTCCTTTCAGACATAGTATCATAAATATATTTCACTTATTTTGTGTCCCACTTCTTTCAATAGCTGCTGTTGTTGCATATAAATGTAGATTGACTCACTTCTCACATCTTATCTTTTGTTACATGTATCGATTTTGCTATTAAAAAAGTAAACTTCAATATGACTGTGCTTCCAGATTTTTTTCCTTTAACAAGAATACTACAAAGATCATAGCAAACAAAATCAAACCCAACACTTTTTCCACACAGCAGACATTCTTCCCATCATAATCATCATAATTTAACAACCTAACTTCCACACAATGACTGTCTGGCAACAACAAAAACACACCCCCAGAAAGAAATATAAATAATATAAAAGTAACTGTATGCAAGAATAATTTGCCCACACAGTTACAGCGCAATGTCGGCAATTTCCAACACATGTAGAAATAAACCAAGCATTCCTATCTCTGCTAAAGGACTATGCCATGGATGCCTAGGAATCCTAAACACAACAAGCCCCCCCCCCCCCCCCCCCCCACCCCCCCCCCTCTGTCTCTCATCCCCCTTTTGCTTTAATGAGGAGGAGGGGAGAGGGATACGGTCTCCTAGTACACCCATAACACCTTCTGACAGCACTCACAACAACTCCCACCTTCAGAATTCCCTTTGTACCCCTCTTCTTCAAACACCCCGCAAGTTACAAAGACTGAAGAGACAAAAGAAAAGTGTGTGTGTGTGTGTCAGAGAAGAGAGAGAGAAAAGAGAAAAAAAAAAAAAAGGAAAATTATGTTTAGACTCCACAACCATTCTGTATCAAAGCAAGCCAGAAGATTTCCCTTTATATCCCCTTTTCTTCCAAAAAAACAAAACCAAAAAACAGAAAAACGCACATTCAAAAAAAACCTGAAGTTACAGTAATTCTGCCTGACAAACAAACTGTCAAAGAAAAGTAAGCACCTGACAGTGAAAGGGGGAGAGGGGGGGAGAGGAAACAGACAGAAATGTGTGAAGGTGAAGGGGGGGGGAGGAGGAAACAGACAGACATAAGTGAAGGGGAAGAGGAAGGAGAGGAAGAAACAACAGAAATGGTTCCCTCCAACACGTTCTGCATCCCTGCATAGCTCCTCTCACATCTCCCATACCCAGCATGCCTGTACCAGTGTATGTATGCCTGAGCACTACAGACAGACCATCAGCCTGCCTACCTTACCTACCTACACTCACTCCAGGTGAGAGTGGAGAGAGAGAGAAGAGAAGGGCGCAGGGGAGAGGAGTAGTAGTAGAGTGGGTGATGATGAGAAATGATGGTAGCTATTTACTGTCATCTGCCGGGAGAAGCCCCAGTAATGCTAAGGATGGAAAGAAGAGGGAGGGGGGGAGAGAGGGAGGGAGAAAGAGACTGGCAGGGTGATTACAGACCCGGGGATGGTTTACAGAGATGGAAGAAGCTGATACATCCTCCAGGTAGACCAAGGTTGGGGCCGTTTATCTCTCTGATACCTGAGGGGGGGTAGACTTTTCGAGCTAAGCATACCTCATACTCAGTCATAGAGTAATCGAGACTGACAAACATTACCTGTCAGATCAATAAACAGACAGACAGACAACAGGGAGGAGGGAGGACTCTAGTACTGCACTCTGGGCAATGAGGGCAACACAACACAAGTCTGCACAAAAATGGAATGGAATGAAAACGGGTACACATTCTCTCTGCCTAGAGCTCTGTCTGTCTGCCTATCTGTCTGTCTGCCTATCTCAGTATAGATCTGTCTGTCTGCCTGTGCCTGCCTGCCTGTCTGTCCTGTATCAGTGTATGTCTACCTGTCTGTCTGCCCGTCTACCTGCCTGCCTCAGTGCATGCATGCCTGCCTCTGCCTGCCTGCCTGTCTGCCTGCCTGCCTGCCTATCTGTCTCTGTCTGTTAAAGACATCTAGTGAGATTGTCTGAGAGCATATTTAAAAGCGGATACATAATTTATTTCTAAAAGGATTAAAATCAGCAAAAAAATAAACAAAATGAGTGATCGCGCTTTTCATGTTTTTTCTGTTAGATCATTTTAATTTTTAAAAACCCTGTATTTATAATATCAAAGGTTATCCTTCCAGCTTACCTCAGTTTGAATACACACATTCAAAGCAAACATCACAAAGAAAGGGAATCTGTCAATATAAATTCTAGACGCAACGTGACAAGTAAATTCAAAAAAAAAAAGACAGAAAGAAGATTTATAACTAAAATCATTTGTTTAAAACTTTCACACCATAATCAAACAGGACAATTCTAACCAAATCAAAAATGTAACAAACAAGAGAATCATAATGACAAGGGATGACAAGATTTTTTTTTAAAGTAAAAGGCAGAGATTGTAAAAGTTCTATGAACAAGAAACAAAAAAAAACTATGAACAAAAAACAACAAAAAATGGATTTAGTTTACATAACAGGCAAACTAAAGAAGACAAAAAAAAAATGACAAATTATATATTTCTTAAAAAAAACTCAAGTTAAAGAACAAGGTAAAGCCTTGAAGAAAACAGAACTAAAACTCAGAAGACTAACTCCAGACCTGAGAAAGAAAAAAAAAGAACAGAGAGAAGAGAGAAGAGAGAGACAGAGGAAGAGAGAGAGAGAGGAAGGACAGACAGACAGACAGACAGACAGACAGACAGACAGACAGACAGAGACCAGACAGACAGAACAGACAAAACAGACTAGACAGACTGACGACAGTGACGGAGATTACAGACAGACAGACGGAGAAGAAGAGACAGAAGAGAGAGACAGAGAGTCAGAAGTAAAGAAAGAAAGAGAAAGAAGAGAAGAGAAGAGAGAAGAAGAGAGAGACGACAGAAAGAGAGAGAAAAAAAGAAAAAGAAAAAGAAAGAAAAAAAAAGAAAGAAAGAAAAAAGAAAAAAACAACAACACAACAGACAACAAAAGAAAAAAAAGAAAGAAAGAAAAGAAAGAAAGAAGAAAGAAAGAAAGAAAGAAAGAAAGAGAGAAAAAGAACCAGACAAATATAGCAGGCACGAGTCAGCTGACTGCAAGGCCCAAGAGAGACAGCAAACAACAGAAAAAGCGTGCATATTGATAACGCAAGATGCACGCAGCCGGCGTAACAGACATTTTATTTTCTGCGCTCCATGAACAGGCGAGGAAGAGAGTGACAGCATGCACATGTGCTTGTAATTTTTCTGTATTATGACGTGTATCATGACATGGGCATCTGTACGCACACCATGCGCACACCACCACGCACACAGCACACAGCACCACACACACACACACACACAACACACAACACGATGCAGTAGCACACAAAAATAACAGCATGCACCTGTGCATATAAATTTTTGTTGTCATGTGAAGAAGGCATACATGCCAAGTGCTACTATCCTCAACATCATCTCCACCACACACACTCCCTCTACCCTACCACTCTCTCCCACACACACACACACACACACACACACACACACACACACACACACACACACACACACACACACACACACACACACACACACACACACACACACACAAACACACACACAAACACACACACACACACACACACACACACACACACACACACACACACACACACACACACACACACACACACACACACACACAAAACACACACACAACACACATCATGCAAATGTTTTGTAGACTAGGCCTAAGAGTTAATAAGAACCTGTAGCAGGAAGTGAGTGGTCTGTAGGTTTGAACCCTGTCCATAGCAGACTTTAAAAAAAAAAAATTTTTAAAGGCCCATTCCACTAAACCTTCAGAGATGGTCAGAGTGCTAGCCACATACCCAGTCTATTATCAAATGTGTCCTACAGAATATGTAACCTTCAAGTTCAAACCCAATTCATCTTTAATTAGCAACGCGTTAAAGAACCTATGGCAAAAAGGGAGTTGTCTATGGCAACAGTCTGGAGCCAAACCCCAGCCTCCTGACAAACAACATATCCTATGCAAATAACATAGAAAAAAGAAGAAAAGAAGACAAGAAAAACAATAGAGTGCCATTAAATCATGTTGACATACCCTCCCTGGGGAAAGCAACCCAAATATCATGCAGCAAAATCTGTTTTGCCAATAATGCAACACAATACAAAACACACAGTGTCAACTCACACACACATGCACAACACATCACACACACACACACACACACACACACACACACACACATACACACACACACACACACACACACACACACACACACACACACACACACACACACACACCACTCACTCACACTCACACACACACACAGTACACACACCTACGCATGCATCACACACACACACACACACACACACACAACACACACACACACACACACACACACACACACACACACACACACTCACTCACTCACCTTACACACACACATGCCACACACCTAACATCCCACACTCACACACACCACAACACGACACGCACAAGCACACACACACGCAACCACACGCACATGCACACACAACATAAATAATATATGCATGCAGATGCACACACTGCACAAGAACTTGCAGGTACACACATGTGCCCACATGAAACACACACCTCTCTCATGCATAAAACCCATGCATGTGCACACACACACACAACACACACACACACCAACAGCACCACACACCACACAAACCAACACAGGGCAAGGGATAAGACAGAGGAAGGGGAAGGGGTAAGAAGATGTGGTAAAAGAGAGAGAGAGAGAGAGAGAGAGAGAGAGAGAGAAGAGAGAAGAGAGAAGAGACAGAAGAAAGAGAGAGAGAGAGATAAGAAGAGAGAGACAGAGACAGAGACAGAGAGAGAGAAAGAGAGAGAGATCAGCAAAGAAGAGAAGAGAGAGTAGTTAGAGAGAGAGAAGACGAATGGAAAGAAGACAAAACTAAGACCATGTGGGGGAGATGTAAGACAGACAAAACTGAGAAAGACAGACCAGCCAGCCAGCCAGCCAGCCAGACAAGCAGGCAGACAGAACACCAGAAGACAGCCAGACAGACACAGCCAGACAGAGACAGACAGAAGAAAGAAAGAGGCAAGACAGTGACTAGAGAAAAACGGCAGAGGTAAGAAAAAAAGCAGGCAGGCAGGCAGGAAGCAGGCAGAGGAAAAGTGCAGGGTTGGTGGCTACACGCATGGTATTTAGTGTCAGGCCTCAGACTAATGATACAGCCCTTTTCCATCTCAAACTCTAAGAAAACTGTCTCTAACTCCCATCCAACCTCCCCCCCCCACCCCCTTCATCCCCATCCCTCCTCATCACCCCCCACCACTCCTTCATCCCTCCATCCATTCCCTAACCCTCCCCCCCCCACCCCCTCCCCACCACCATTTCTTCAATACCACTGCACTTCCTTCCTTCTCTCATCATGTCATTCGCCCTTTCCCCTCCTTATTTGAAGAGCATCCGACAAGAAGAAGAAAGCAACAGCATCCATGGATCCAGTCTTTAGCCATGGATGGATGGATGGATGATGGATGGATGGATGATGGATGGATGGATGGATGGATGGATGGATGGGTGGTGGGTGGATGTGTGGTGATGTTGGATGGATGGATGGTGCGGGAGGTGCCATCTGCTCCATCCATCCATCATCCATCCGTCTGTCCATCCATCTATCCACCCACTCCATCATCCATCCATCCACCCTCCGTCTGTCCATCCATCTATCCACCCACCTTCCATGCATCCATCCATCCATTCCATCATCCATCCATATCCACCCATTGTCTATGCATCCATTCATTCATCCATCCACCCTCTGTCCATCCATCCATCCATCCCATCCATCCATCCATGATGGGCTCTGCCAAGTTCAACTTACCCTAAACACACTGCCCCAAAATGGAGGTTTCACTGCAATGTGGGTGTCTCAACACAGAATCTCAAAAATTTCAGGAAAAAAATTTTCAAAAAAGTTCAAACAGTTTTCATTATCACTTAATGCTCTCACTTGGTGGTGCATTTGTACTAGTATGGCGTGCGTATGTGCATGAGTGCATGAGTGCGTGCGTGCGTGTGTGTTTGTTTGTGTGTGTGTTCCAAAAGAGTGTGGGAAAATAAAATCAAACATAAAAATGTCTTCAACACAACAGAATTTTTTTTAAACTCCTCACTGCAAGCCTCGCAACTGTAGCTAGTGCAAGATTCTTCTAACATCCTTTCTCCCTCCTCATCTTCATTCGAAAACTTCTTCAAACATGAAAGTCCCGGACTCCATTTTCAAACATGTAAAACTCACTCACTCATTACTGAGTCATTAGAAATCAGGCAATCGTGTTAGAAAATCTTGATGTTGATGATGATGATCTTCAAATCAGTTTTGTCAGGTCTGCATGATCTTGATGTGTCATCTGGACCAAAAACTGGAAACAATAATTATATGGGAATGAGTTCGTGTTGTAGATGAAAGATTCTACCAAGGGGGTTATAACATTAACATTGCATTTTCTCCATGTTTCTGAGCTACTTCTTCATTTTTTGAAATTTGATTTCACACATTAAACACATTCCCACAGCCATCATTTGCATGCTTGCAGTTTGTGAAGTGCCAGTTGCATGTTCTGGACTTCATGAGTTTAATTAATGCAGAACTGTTAAAGAAGAAAGGCCCCTTCTTAATAAACCTGCACCATTTTTATTATTTGAATAACTTTTTTTGAATTTTTTTAAAAATCTTTCTTCCAATCCATTTTATAAATTATTAGGAATTTTTGTGCATACAGTGCAGGTCTACGTCTCTCAATTGGCTTATTAACAAATATTTTTGTTCTGTCAAGACAAACATTTTTATGAGTATTTGATTAGTATAGTATTAGTATGACATTTAAATTACCATCCAATGATCTACACACTTGGATGGTCCATGGACAAATTCAGCACAAATGACACTGTAAATTGTGTCATCATTCATTAACAATTGTCTACCAACACCAGACTTTTTTTTATTTCTCTTGGCAGCTTAGTACTGACTGACCAAAGAGAGGTAAAGTAAAGGTAAAGGTGTCCCTTAACCAAGGCGGTCGTAGGGAAGCGAGGCATCAGAGACCTCAGCTTCTCTAAGGGCCAGCATGTTGAGGGCGGCGCCCATCTCCTCTCCCTCGCTGCTTTACCTTCCCTGACCCTAAAGAGGGCAGGTACCCATTTACAGCTGGTTAAACTGGGGGGACTGTACTGTAGCCAAGGCGGGCAAACGGTCACCCATCCAACTGGTAACCACGCTCGACGCTGCTTAACTTGACTGGGGGAAAGTGAATGCTCTGACCACTTGGCTATCCCATCCCCTATCCCTGACCAAAGAACAAAACAAAAACACACACACACACAAATTTTTAAACAAAACCCAGACCCTATGTATTATTTCTATTGATATAGTTATACCCATCCTTTATGCCCATGGCAACAAAGAATAGCCCTTTTATTCCAAACTGCACTAACTTAAGCATTATCTCAAACATGCCACCAAACCATCATCATTGACTGTCAGTTCAGAGCCCCAATCGACCATGGACCAGTAAAGCCGTATCTTTGCTTTCACCGTGCAAATTGAAGGCAAACCATGTCAATCATATCAATTCTTTGCCAAAAGCAAGCATCATTCCTATGGATTGATTCCAACACGCAATTCCATTACCTCGCAAAAGAACTCTTTTGTGCACTACGACATATATAATTCCTAAACGCTGGCTTTCTTGACGCAAATAAATGGGAGGCTATTTTGAGGACGCCGCCATTCGATGTGTTCCACGGTAACAGCAAAGCATTCAGAGGAGACAAAAGAGAGCATTACGCAATCAAACATAACACAAAGGAGCCATTTAAAGGAAAATATATTTAACAGTAACACCTCAGAATGGCCATCTTGTGTCCATCTGTGGCATCTCACTGATTGTGTCTCATGACCAGAATAGAACAGCAATTTTTATTAATATAAGCAATGTGTCAAAGATTGCAAAGAAAAAACAATGATTGATTTTACCTGACAGGCTAGAGCTTCTTCATAGCAAAATCTATCAACTATCATTACCACTACTTAATACTTTTGACCAATATCATAAAGCAGCTTAGAAGTAGTACTTACTAACAGGTTTGTATCGATCTATAAATCTAGCTTTTAAAAATGTATATTTAATTTACTTCTAGTCCTATTATAAGAAAATGCATTTTCCCAAGACCAATAATATGGCAATAAGTAAGTACTACAGATTGTATCTAGATCTATACAGGCCTAGCCCAGTAATTTAAAAAGCAAAGCTGTTCCGCACAAAACCTGGTCTTGATTACGAACCATGAAGAAGAAAATACTTGACTTCACAAACCTCAACCAGCCATGAAATCAACCTTCCCAACCCCCTACTTTCATCCAGGCTCTACTACCCCTCCCCCCTACTACTCTCTTATACCCCCCACCCACCATCCCTACCCCCCACCCCACCCCACCCCACCCTCCCTCCCCTGACTTTCAAGGTTGAGAGGCTAAAAGAAAGAAGCCAGGGGAAAGGAAATGGCTGAGAAAGATGAAAGGAAGAGAGAGAGAGGGGAGGGGAGGGGAGGGCAGGGGAGGGGGGGGTTACGGAATGACAAGGAAAAAGAACATACCAATGCGAGATTTTAATGGAAACACTCCACATTGTGCACATACCACCATTTTCTGAATCCCTACCCATCATTTTTTACACCTTTTTTTTTTGGGGGTGGGGGGGGGGGGGGGGGGGGGGGGGGAGGTTTGGGGTGTTTTTTACTTGTAAGAAGTTGTCTCTTCTGCTTTTCACAGATTTTTGTTAACTCCGTTCACTTGAAGTTTGGAAAAAAAAAAAAAAGTCTTTCTAACAATCTAAGTAAACTTAATAATTAAGTTTCCCTCTGCACGCCATTTCCATTTTGAAAGGCATCCATGATTAGACACTCAAGAAGGAGTATGTTGTCCAAAGCCGTTATTAGTGCTTATCTCCCCCCCCCCCCCCCCCCCCCCCCCCCCCCCCCCCCCCACTATTTTACAAGTCAACTGCTCTGTGTGTTCTTTGCCTAGTTGTGTGTGGTGACGAGATTGGCAGTGCTCTGGTATGATAATAATGCTTGCGTGCCAGGTAAACTACCCAGGTCAAATGGCTGAAAACTGTTAGAGAGAGAGAGAGAGAAAGAGAGAAGAGGGGGGGGTGAGAGAGAGAGAGAGAGGAGAGAGAGAGAGAGAGGAGAGAGAGAGACAGACAGACAGACAGACAGACAGACAGACGACAGACAGAAACAGACAGAAGAGACAGAGACAGAGAGACAGACACAGAGCGAGAAGAGACAGAGACAGAGAGACAGAGAGAGACAGAGAGAGACACAGAGAGAACACAACAGAGACAGAGACAGAGAGACAGAGAGAGACAGAGGGAGAGTGACAGAGACAGGGAGGAGGAGGGAGAGAGAAAAGAGAGAAAGAGAGAGAGAGAGGGAGAGAGAGAGAGAGAGAGAGAGAGAGTGTGTGTGTGTGTGTGTGTGTGTGTGTGTGTGTGTTGTGTGTGTGTGTGTGTGTGTGTGTGAGTGTGTGTGTGTGTGTGTGTCACGTGTGTTGTGTGCGTGTCACTGTGTGTGTGTGTGCGTGCGTATGTCATGTGTGTGTGCATGCATGTGTGACTGTGATGTGCACGCGCACGGTGACTATGTGATGGTGATGCTAAATCTCTTTAACTTTTGAAGAAGGGGAGGAGGAATTAATATTTGTCAGCATGCATGCATGCGTGTGGTCGTGTGCGCATATGTGCACCCAACACACATAAATGTCACGTGACCCTCAAGAGTGTGTGCTAGTACACATAATATTCTGTAGTACATCAGTGCACACTGTATGACAGAAGAGAGTGATGCTGATAGGCTAGCTGGGTATGTGTAGACCCACACCACACTACACTACAGTTGTGTTTATGATGCCAGCTGAAACTACAGGCAGCTGCAGGGCTTTATTAGTTATGGCGATAATGATCTTACACACATCACATCCACTCCTCCAGCCTATGGGAACTGTCTTCAGGACCTCAGCTCACCAACGTGCACTTGCAGTACTCAGGCTCTATCTTCTCACCAATGGTTAAATTCCAAGTCTCACCAATGTTTTCCAGCCAATGAACAAGTTAAAGTAAAGTCTGTCCGAGCCTAAGGCATCAGGCCGGTGCTTATCCGTTTCTGTGGCGTTAAGTGACTGAGATCGTAGACTCCCCCTGGATAACGCCAGTCTATCGCAGGGTTAACCCCAACACAAGTTGGTACCCCTTTGACACTGGTGGGTGAGAAAATAGCCGTAAAGTGCCTTTTCCAAGGCACAACGCCATAGCCGAAAGCTGGATCGAACCGGCAACTTTAGATTACGATCAAGCCCTAACACTCGACTACAGCGGCGGCTACCAAATGAACAAACTCCTCCAAAATGTACTGTTGGGTGGCAAATTGCTGTTGTTGTTGTGTTGTTGTGCATTCCGTTTGGTTAGAGAAGAATATATACATGTGCAGTGTGGATGGGATTCTTTATAATAAATACTATACTCTGCACATGCGTCGGCTATGATTTAGGGAAAACTTTATACTCTAAGTCTAACCATAAAAGAGATTTTCTCCTAAGTTATACATCAATGTAGAATGAAGGTTGCTGCATTGGAAGCTTGCTATGGATGAAGCCAGTATAATATATGGTAGCCTCATAACAATACAGAAATAATGTTGTATTTTTCTATCTAAAACAAAGAACAAGAAGCATTAAATAAAACAAACACACACAAAATAAAAAACAGAAAAAAAGGGGAAAAAATAACCAGAGTACCACATCAGGCTAAACTTATAAAGGTCCCAAAATTACTTAAAATTATAAAAAATGCGACCGACCGACGGGAAAAAATGCAAAAAAGGCCAGTAATGTAATGTACCTAAATCCTCCTCTTGACACTTCAGTTCTCAAAGGTCACAGACGACAACGACCTTTCGCTAAACCAGTCCAGTTGATGGAACTCTCCACCCCTGTCACACTAATTCCTCTTGTCCACCCACAAGGTCATGAAGTGTACCCTCCCCTACTTCTACTTTTTTTTTCTTCTCCTCTCAAGAGCAAACTGTACTTGGAAGATCTACATTACTCCCTGCTTTTTTGCCTTTTTTTGTTTTGTTTTACCCCCTTCTCCTTCCCTGATAAATGATATTTTACAAACGCTTCCAAAAAAAAAAAACCCCACTCAGTATAACAAGAGCTGAAGAGACTGACATGAAAGAGCAAAATTAGCTTTGAAGATGCTTCTGATGTGTTTTCTTTGTGTGAACTCAACCCCACTTCCCAGCCATTAGCCTGCCTTGTGACAGAATCCAAACAGTTACTGCAAACATTTCTGGTTTTCCTCACATCACACAAAGGCTTTTCTTCTGCAGACAGGCAGGAAACATTTATTATGCACACAATAAATCTTGTCCATTAGACTTTTTTTAAAACCCAAGCACGCAGTTTTTTGTGTTTCATCTGTTCATCAAGCTGATGTCTTTTTTCTTTTAATTCAAACCAGGAGAAGCAACAACAAAAAAATAATAATAATAATTTATTTTTTAAAAAAACAAACCCAGAAGCATGCATGGATCATTGTATATGAATGCTAAGAATCCTACATTTTCATAAAATTAAATTTTGCAACTTGAAAAAAAAGGATGAATAAGATCAGGAAAAAGAAAAGGATAGATAATGAATAAATGAGCCATCAAAATATTTTTGGTTGTGTTTGTTAAATTAGATTTCAAACATTTAAAACAGCTGTTACCATTAGTTGTGGCGATAGTTTGGTATGGGCATGGGGAGGGAGGATGATGTGTCACTTGTTATTGATTTGAAATTTTCTTTTTTTGTGAAATTGTGTTTTAATTTTGGTTGGTTGGTTGGTTTTAACAATTTTTTATTACAGCATATATATCAATTTTCTTCTTCTGGGGAGCCACTTGTATACGTAATGAATTAGAATTTGTAAAAAAATATATAAATATACTACAAGCCGACATATGTATGCTTCAGGCAAATGTTTGCATAATTTACTGGTTTTTGTGTGATCAGAGGGTTTGGAGGGGGGGGGGGGGGGGGTATTTACTTTTGTTTTTGGTTTGGTTTTTCTTTTTGTTTTTTTTGGTTGTCTATTTTGTTTGCTTGTTTAATTGCTAGATTTTTTTGTATTATATTAAACAAAAGATACCCCCCCCCTCCCCTTCCTCTCAAATTATTTTTCATCATAATAAATCCACTTGTACCTAGACACAAATTTATACATGAATGTAAAAAATAAATATTAACACCACTGGTACAGGCAGAAGCCCAGTCTCTAGTTAACAACTTACAAGGCATTTTGCAAATTTGCAATGTTACATTCTCTTTCCACTGTTTCGAGCAATGTGGGCATACAGTATGTTAAGCATTTTTTCACTAAGTTAAATATCAAACCTCTTCACCGATATTGAACACACAAAACAGCCACTGTTGAGCCTGCACTCGACATCAAGATCAAAAACCATCCCCACACTATTAACTGTGTATATTTTAAAAATAAATCTTGACTGAAGCAGTGTAGGGCAACCACACATATAATACTTTTCTACCCAAAGCTAGCGAGCGCTAAGCTGAGTCAAACTCAAGTATCGGCAAGGATGAGAGAGAGAGAGAGAGAGAGAGAGAGAGAGAGAGACAGACACTGAGACAGACAGACAGACAGACAGAGACACAGAGACACAGAGAGAGACACACAGACAGAGACACAGACAGAGACAGAGAGAAAGAGACAGAGACACAGAGAGACACAGAGAGAGAGAACACACACA
>CM060349.1:9354875-9362375 GCA_030674155.1 Stramonita haemastoma
TCCAACCTGTCCTATGAAAAATCAAATTGGTGCCATTCCCCCAGTACTACAACACACACACACACACACACACACACACACACACACACACACACACACACACACACAGTGTCACAAACACACAGTGTCACACAGTGTCACAGTGTCACACAGTGTCACACACACAAACACACACGCACACGCACACACACACACACCAAAAAACAAGCCAAAAGCAAAGACCATAAATTTTACTATCCTCATCGACAGGATTTTGACAACAGCTAGAAAGTTCTTCTACCCATTCCACCCTCAACGGTACCCCACCAAACACAAACCCCTGCCACTCCCTCCTCCCACTCACCCCCAATCCATGATCAATGCATCGCCTTTTACATAATTACTGAATTATCCAACCTACTAGATTAAAAAAAATTGATAAAAACCCCAATCTTTTGCTCCCTTTTCTGTTTATAACTGATCCCCCAGTTCAAAGGCAATCTGGGGGATCTGTCTGAACAATCAGTTGATCAGTTCCTGGTCAAACAAAGCTGAGAGACTGGTTCTGCATCCCCCACACGATATGGATAATTGATCATTGATAATACACTGACACAAAGAGAGACACACACGCACACACACCAAACATAAAAAAGGCAGGGGTAGGAGGGGAGGGGAGGGGAGGGGGGAGAGAGCTTAGTGGATTGATCAATACCAGAACTAGTATTACACAGAAACCGGCCAGCTCCACAATTTATATATAATGTACACTGTAACACACACTTCCATGAAATCATACCCTATCCAATGAACTGCTAAAAAAAAAATAATAATAATAATAAAAAAAACACCCCACCACAATGTGCCAGAATAAAGCTAGAGATAAAAAATTTTAAAAAAGGAAAAAAAAATCTGGAGGACAGGGAGATGATTGGCCTCACTTCTAATGTTTACTCCTGATCAGATCAATACTGTCCTGAATCTGAGAGAGACGGGGGCCAAGATTACAGTAGAGTAGGAGGAGGAAGGAAGGAAGCAGGCAGCAAGGATGAGAGAGGATGGGAGGGAGGGAGGGAGGGAGGGGGATGAGTAGGAAAAAGAGGGGGGGGGGGTTGTTGTTTTTTTTTGGGGGGGGTTTGGGGGGGGGGCACAGATCATGAATGCTGAACACTCAGCTGGATGGCAGAAGGGCTGATTCTTAGATTGTGGATCAATGGCTTTTCTATCACATAGCGATGACACTGTCACTCAGTGCAAACCCCCCCCACCCCCACCCCCTTTCTTACCTCTCTACCTCTCCCCCACCCTTCCTCCCATATCTTCTCCCATTCCCAATCTTAATCTTATCATCCCCTCGCCCTTTCCCTTTTTGAGGAATGAGACATCACAATCACATCCTCTCTGAGTCTCTCTCTCTCTCTCTCTCTCTCTCTCTCTCTCTCTCTCTCTCTCTCTCTCTTCTCTCTCTCCCTCCCTCTCTCTCTCCTCTCTCTCTCCTTCTCTCTCTCTCTCCCTCTCTCTCTCTCTCCTCTCTGTCTCTCTCTCTGTCTCTGTCTCTCTCTGTCTCTCTCTGTCTGTCTGTCTCTCTCTCTCTCTCTCTGCAGCCACAAAATTTGGACAGTAGTCTTCTTCATGATTTCATTTAGGGATGGGTGAGGATTAGGGAAGGAGATGAAGGTTGTAGAAGTGGATTTTGGGGGGGCAGGGGAGAGAGAGAGAGAGAATGGCGTGACACTCCCCATTTCAAAGATTCACCCTTCATTATGTTGCGTGCATACACGCACACACGCATGCACCACACACACACACACACACACACACCACACACAATGCATGCAATTCACGCACAACACACACATGGACCACACACACACGCTAATGCACGCACACACACACACACACACACACACACACACACACACACACACACACACACACACACACACACACACAACACACACACAAACCACACCAAACACACACACCCCTCCCCGAATCCAAATAGCCTAATGCCATGGTGGGCTCCAGTGTATGAAGAACAATCAAACCATCAGAGAGAGAGAGAGAAAGCTGGGGGCTTTTTGTTACCTGATAGGCAGGGAACAGACACAAACAAACGTGCCATGAATCAGACAATGTTTTCAATGGACTCTTATTTCTGCTAATATTTATAAAGTAAGAAGTGACTATATTCCTTAGGAAAAATAAATAATGCACAAATTACATAATGTGTGTAGTTGTTATGGCTTACTATTTTATCAACCTTTTGCTTTTAAAAACATTGTTTAACTAGAATTGTAATACCACACACCACCCCTACCCCCCAAAAAACCCAACATATTTTACAAAAGACACTGCAGCGTGAGATGTTAATCTAAAATTTAAAATTTTGCATTACAAATTTTGTCTAGGCTACTCCCAGTACTCATGAATCGAATACTTAAATTACTCACTCATGAAGAGTACAAAACATGAAACAATTCGAACATGTGATTCACTGATTGTGAGCCAAAGTTGCAATTAATACCAAAACTCACTAAAAAAAAAATTTTTTTTTTTTTTTTTTTAAACCCTGCTTGAACTGTGTCTAGTCTTCTAGTATACTCAAGTCTTGTACTGCTGTAGAAGATAATTTTAGTGACTGGTGGTTCAGTCATGAATCTTGTTGGTCGGTTCTCTATCAAGTATCATACTCATTGCTAACTGCCTGGCAGAGATTGGCTGATTTCAACAACATGTAATAAGTAATAGTGTAGATATTATAGATAGATTATGGATGGAGTGCCTGCTGAATGGGAGCAGACTAGCCAACCTTGTGCTGGTAGTGGTGGTTGGAGTAGAGGTCTGTACAAACTACAATTCTTGGTCTGTAATCTAACAGTAACAGTGAAGCTCAGAGTCAGACTGTAAATTTTGAGTTGTTACTGAGATGTACACACTATATTTGCCGGAATTTTTTTTGTCTGGTTTTTACTCCATTCCCCTGCAAGTCCTTCAGAAAAGAGGACTGGTCTATAGATCAGATGCATGCACAAGGCACTAGTAGTACTTGGTACTCTTACTGGACATCTTTCAGTTTTAGTCCTTTCATACAAGTTTCTACTCTTTTTTTTTTTAGTGTTTACCAGGTAGTTATGGCAAACCAAGGTCCCTTATTGCAATTTATAATTTACATAAGTGAGCTATGGTACAGCGTGTGTAATTAAATCCAATTTTCACTCAATCACTGAATAGCGCTATAGCAACAGCCACTGGTCTAGACATGAAATGACAGGAACATGATATACCCAGCATGTAATCTACAACCTCTACAAGATTGTAATCTACTTGTAAGATTTTCCCCTCCTGTTTTCATCTCCTATAATCTATCCGTGCCTTTAACATCTGAAATCCCCATCACCCTGCCAAAGTTTATAACCTTTATGCGTGTGTGCACATATGTGTGCATGTGTGTGTGTGCATGCGTGTGTGAGTTCATTCAAATAAATTTGCTAAAACTATGAATTGTTATTGGTTGCTTGTGTGTTGTATAGGTCGAATACAAGCGCTTTGGTTTGTTTTTGCAATACACAGCGCTTATATAATTTATAAATGTCATGTATTATTATATTATTATCATTATTATTATTATTATTATTATTACTACTACTACTACTACTACTACTACTACTTACTACTACTACTACTACTACTACTACTACTACTACTACTACTACTACTACTACTACTACCACAACTACTACTACTACTACTACTATTACTATTACTATTACTAGTTATTATTATTACTATTATTATTATCATTATCATCATCATTATTATTACAACCTGGCAAGGGACAGACAGGCTCCACCCACCTACTTCAAGCTCAACACACACCAAAGACACAACTGGGCCCTGAAACAAAGTCAGAGCAGCCTGACTCCTAAAGAAGTCAGTCACTGAGTCAGTCCCATACATGTTTGCTCAGGCTTGTTGCGACTTTCTCTCCAAAGCCCCGATAAAATCAAAGCCAGGCACAGCAGTCCCCCAGGACATAAGCAGTTCCAGTCCAGGAGGCAGAGGATTGATATGGACAGAGAGAGCTGAGAGAATTGCCAACAGCTGCTGGCAGGGGTGGGAATAACAAGAGGGAGTTTATGGAAACAATTTATGAGCACTGTCACTCCAAAAGGGTGTCGGATGTGATGTTACTTGTTAGTGCTGTGGAAGACATTTACGTGCATGCGTGTGTGCACATGCATGCATGGATACACACACACACGCACTGCACACATGCATGCATGCATGCGCACACACACACTACACACACACACACTCCAAACATACACGTATACACTCACACATACACACATGCACACACTGTATACACATCACACACACACACACACACACACACACACACACACACACACACACACACACACACACACACACACACACACGTGCAAGCCGCTGAGCACTGAGGCAATACAATACCTCCACCCAACCATGACCAATGGGCAATACTCACTCACTCACCAGTTGAGAATGACTTCAATCACTCACTCTCTGAGTCCCTCTAGTCTGAGTCATAGACTCATACTCTCTCTCTCTCTCTCTCTCTCTCTCTCTCTCTCTCTCTCTCTCTCTCTCTCTCATCCATCCATGTTCATGTCATGAAGATATTTTGGGCCGCTGCCTTTTTTTTCACTATTTTTCGTTATTGTTCAATATATTATATGATTTGTGCCCAGTCCCCTTCCCACTGTCCCCTTGTGAAAGGGCTGAAAAGCTTAAATCACAATAAACTATTGTCATTGTCATTCTCTCTCTCTCTCTCTCTCTCTCTCTCTCTCTCTCTCTCTCTCTCTCTCTCTCTCTCTCTCTCACACACACACACACACACACACACACACACACACACACACACACACACACACACACCACACACTTTGTTCTTTCTCCTCTTTGCCTAAGCTAACCCACACCTTTCCCAAAAGAAGAAAATGTTCACAAATTCTCTACCACCACTTCAACAGTTGATCCAACAATGAATCATAATCCATGAACTTCCCCTGCCATTCTTTTCAACCATTTCACTCAGATTTGTTTCTAGATTGAGAATCAGACAAGAAGTCTGTAACAATGATTCATGCTCATTCACACAGGCATGCATGCGTAGACACACACACATGCACGCACGCACACACACACACACACACACACATACACACACACACACACACACACACACACACTCACTCACACACACACACACACACACACACACACACACACACACACACACACACACACATACACACACACACACACACTCACATACACACTCTCTCTCTCTCTCTCTCTCTCTCTCTCTCTCTCTCCTCTCTCTCTCTCTCTCTCTCTCTCTCTCTCTCCCTAGTCTCAGTCTTTTTAGTCTGTCTGTCTGTGTCCCCCCCCCTCTCCGTCTCTCTCTCTGTCTCTGTCTCCCTCCCTCCCTCCCTCCCTCCCTCTCTCTCTCTCTCTCTCTCTCTCTCTCTCTCTCTCTCTCTCTCTCTCTCTCTCTCTCTCTCTCTCTCCCTCCCCCCTCGGAGGTGGCGTCCCTTGCTTGGCTACCAGCAAGACGTGATTTGAAAAGTGAGTGGAGAAATTTGCTATTTTCTACTAGAAAGCCTTCAGTATGCCCGTCACAGGACTACCTCCTTCTCTCGAAACAGTACTGAATACATTTCTGCAGGAAATGGCCTTGACTTCCTTCAAAATTGACGGCCGAGAACATCAGACTGTGATTGTGTTGCGCCTGTCACCAGCCCACCACCACCAAGCAACACACAGCCACAGTGACAGTGTCGTGTACCGCAAAAAAGGAGCAGCGCAAATTGCCAGGGACAAATTGAGAGTGGAGACACACAAGGCCAGTTTAATGAAAAAGCAACACGAACATTCTGTCTCCCCTTCAGGTCTGTTTTTGCCGACACCTCCTAGCTTATATTATAATACCGAGAATAAAACTGCTGTGGACACGGCCATAGATGACACGCCCACTGGCACTCCTGGCTGTGCTGTCAAATTCCCACGTGCAACACGGCCAGCCAGCTCGTCTCCGTCAAGCTTGCCTGTTGTAGATCCTGTGTCAGTGACAGTGCAGCCGTGTGACTTGGCGTTAAGGGACTGGAGTGACGATTCTGACTATTACAAAGGTAACGAAAGTGAAGATGTCATGACAGTATGCAGCGACACTCCAGCAATGTCTCCTATGACACTGACGGGGCACGACTTTGCAGAAGATGAGATGGAGAACAGCAAAAATCCATTCAATACCGAAAGTGCCAATGCGATCGAGCAAACGCGAAACAGCGACACTGTGTCCGTCGAGGACTGCAGGAGGATAATGGAACGTTTACAAAAATTTGAAAACACAATGGACAGGGGCTTGGAGTCAATACTGAAAGCAGCTGAAGTCGTAAAACTTCCGGACACGTCCAGTGACCAGCCAGCAGTAGAACCACACCGCTAATGCCGCTCTGTGACAGCTCCTCGGACCTTGCTTCGACATCCGTTATGACCAGTGACATTCACACACATGTGTAACCATGTATAAACAATTCCGCGTTTTGGCTTCCAATCGCGAAGCATCGTTGATATTGTACAGTGTTCAATTTTGGTGATGTACTTTTCGATTTCGGTCCCTTTCCCCAACTGCCCTTTTGTGAATGGGTGTAAAAACCTAACACAATAAATCTTTGTCATTGTCATTGTCATTGTCTCTCCCTCCCTCCCTCTCCCCCTCTCCCTCCCTCTTCCCCAGGTTATACTGCACCCAGCCACAAAAGCCATGAAGTTTATCTTGATCTCTAACTTGTCTAAGGCTCCACCAGCCACAGGGCTTCGCTTGACCTCCCTAGCGTTTTGCCCCATAAATCAAGAACTATATCTCATGCGAAGAAAAACCTGTAATCAATAGCCAATTCGGCCAACTTTTCTTGTCAGCCTGCCACAACATCGTATAAAGAATGTTTGGGGGGGGGGGGGAGAAACTGTGTGAAACAACTCGCTAAGCAACAGTATTACAGAGTGTAAAGTTTTCCTGCAAGTGCCTGTGGACAGTGAACATTGAAATTTGTATCATGAGCTTTTTTTTTTTTTTTGGGGGGGGGGGATAATCTAATAGTAATACTTCCTTTTGTATTGTACTGTATTTTAATATTTCTACTCTATTGCATCTGTGTGTTGTTGCTGAAAATAAATTTCTATTCAATATTCCATTTCCAGACTTCTCCACACAATCTCATTTTTTAGACAGTGTGGCGCCACCTGGGTTAGTTTTTTTTTTCTGAGCGAATGCATTCTCGTGACATGTTTTGTTTTTTGTTAGCCTATGTTTTGGGTTGGTTGGTTTTTAGAATTTTTTGTTGGCAGTACCTGTGTCTCACTCTGTGTGTGCGTGCGTTCGTGCGTGTGCACGCATGCATGCATGTCTGTCCATCTGTCTGTGTCTGTGAGCACACAATACATGCATACAATGTGTACGTGAGAGAG
>CM060349.1:9369875-9377375 GCA_030674155.1 Stramonita haemastoma
GGTCTTCAAATTGCCAGCGCAATGCTCTGACCACTAGGCTATCCGCCACTATGGCATCAGATGTGGCATCACTGCTTTCGACAAGATTAATTACAACTTTAACTGCGTGACTCCAGAAGGAAAAAAATGGTCAAATTAATTATCATACAGAACCATTGAGGGAGGCAGGTCAAGAAAGAGAATGAAAGAGGAGATGGGATGCATTGATTATTTTCTTTCTTTTTTTTAAATTCTTTTATTAATAAATTTTTTCTTTTTTTTTCTTTTATTTCGAGGATAATGGGATAAGCACTCATATGTTGTTGTTTTTTTACATCTAGTTCCCGAGTGTAGGCCAAGTTATGTAGGCCAAAATTTTGTCATCCATTCCCACAATGGTCTACTCTTCCAAAAAGCGGAACGGGTCTTAACGTGTGCGGAAAATGTTATGCGTGCGTTCGCATACAGGACATCGGTTTATAGTCTCATCCGAAGGATATTACTCTGTGTGTGTGTGTGCGCGCGCGCGCGTGCAGGTGTGTGTGTGTGTGTGTGTGTGTGTGTGTGTGTGTGTGTGTGTGTGTGTGTGTGTGTGTGTGAAAGTCAAAGTCAAAGTCAAAGTCAAAGTCAAAGTCAAAGTCAAAATATTATTTCCAGATGGTACATTGAGTAAGCAATAGATTTGCTTTTTTTCATCAAGCCATCTATCTGGGGAAAAACAAACAAGAAAACAAAACAACAACCAAACAAAAACAATATTATTATATATAAAAAAACCCAGCAAGGTGTGAGTGTGTGTGCGCGCGCACGCGCGCGCGCGCGCGCGCATGTGTGTGTGTGTGTGTGTGTGTGTGTGTGTGTGTGTGTGTGTGTGTGTGTGTGTGTGTGTGTGTGTGTGTGTAAAAGAGCGACAAATAGTTCATTCTTCTTGTCGTTGAGTTTGTCACTTCCCCACCCACACCTATCTTTTCTGTTCCTTTGTGTCAATCAATGACAGCTTGATTGGTTGGTTGCCTGGTTACTGTGATGGTTGGTTGCCTGGTTGCCTGGTTACTGAGATGGTTGGTTGGTTGGTTGCCTGGTTACTGACATGGTTGGTTGGTTGCCTGGTTACTGAGATGGTTGGTTGGTTGCCTGGTTACTGACATGGTTGGTTGGTTGCCTGGTTACTGAGATGGTTGGTTGGTTGCCTGGTTACTGAGATGGTGGGTTGGTTGGTTGCCTGGTTACTGAGATGGTTGGTTGGTTGCCTGGTTACTGAGATGGTGGGTTTGTTGCCTGGTTACTGAGATAGTTGGTTGGTTGGTTGCCTGGTTACTGACATGGTTGGTTGGTTGCCTGGTTACTGACATGGTTGGTTGGTTGGTTGCCTGGTTACTGACATGGTTGGTTGGTTGCCTGGTTACTGACATGGTTGGTTGGTTGCCTGGTTACTGAGATGGTGGGTTGGTTGGTTGCCTGGTTACTGAGATGGTTGGTTGGTTGCCTGGTTACTGACATGGTTGGTTGGTTGCCTGGTTACTGACATGGTTGGTTGGTTGCCTGGTTACTGACATGGTTGGTTGGTTGCCTGGTTACTGACATGGTTGGTTGGTTGGTTGCCTGGTTACTGACATGGTTGGTTGGTTGACTGGTTACCAATATGGTTGGTTGGTTGGCTGGTTACCAATATGGTTGGTTGGTTGGCTGGTTACCGATATGGTTGGTTGGTTGCCTGGTTACTGAAATGGTTGGTTGGTTGCCTGGTTACCGATATGGTTGGTTGGTTGGCTGGTTGCTTATTTCTTTATTCATTCTTTTATATCGAGGATAATGGAATAAGCACTCTTCATTTTTACATTCAGTCCTCATGTGTATGCAGTTTTGTAAATCTTGTCATCTGTTCCCACAGGTACACGATGGCCTGCTCTTACGAAAAGCGGAACAGGATTTTTAATGTGTGCCCAAGACGTTCTGCTGCGTTCGCACATGGGGTCTCGGTTTATAGTTTTATAGTCTCATCCGAAAGACTTTTGGGGGGAGTGGGGTCAGCACTGATGTTAAGTCCACCCTGGTCGTCAAATTGCGAGCACAATGTTCTGACCACTAGGCTGTCCCGTCCCCCCTGGTTAGTTGGTTGGTTACTGAGCTGATTAGTTAGTTGGCTGGTTATTGAGTTGGTTGGTCAGTTGGCTGCCTGGTTATCAAATTGGTTGCCTGGTTGGTTTGCTAATTGGGAGCGAAAGAAGTTGTGTTTGTATGTGTCCAGTGCGTGCTATTGTTATAGGCATGTTGAGGAAAAAGACGGCTAGTCTGACTTTGTTTAGTTTACTGGTTTGTTGAGGTGTTGCTTTTGTGTGTGTGTGTGTGTGTGTGTGTGTGTGTGTGTGTGTGTGTGTGTGTGTGTGTGTGTGTGTGTGTGTGTGTGTGTGTGTGTGTGTGTTGTGTGTATGTGTGTGTGTTTGTGTGTGTTGTGTGTGTGTTGTGTGTGTGTGTGTTGTGTGTGTGTGTGTGTGTGTGTGTGTGTGTGTGTGTGTGTGTGTGTGTGTGTGTGTGTGTGTGTGTGTTTGATGTGTTTTGTTTGTTTTTTGTTTTGTGGTTATTGTTTGGTTTTGTTGTTGTTGTTTGTTTGTTTTGCTGTTGTTGTTGTCTTTGGGGGGGGGGGGGGGGCAGATTTTCGTCCCATGTGAACTGTACTTCCTTGAAGTTCTCCTTGTCACAAAGCCATGGTGGTTAGGGTTTTTTGTGTGCTTGTATTTTTTTGTTTGTTTGGTTTTTTTGGGTTTTTTTTTTATTCATAACACGATGATAGGCCTAGTATGTGAAAAACTCCTTTTTGAAGGGCAAAGTTTAGCACACTAACCACATGGTTACATAATTATTTGCCACACAGAAAATATTTACCACATCTTCAAATTCTAATTCAAAATTCAAATTCAAAATTCAAAAAAAAAAAATATTTACCACGTCTTTAATCAAAGGCATAGAGAAGAGTGTCAATGTCTGTCGTAAATCGCTCGACTTCGATTTCGTTCTGTTGATTCGTAGTGATTTCCGTAACAAGACAAACCGAGTTTATATTCCTTGCTTGCCGAGATGGCCGGAACCCAAGCTTACGCGTTGAGTGAGTTGTCTCAGTGTGAAAGTTTATAACAATGTCTAACAGATTTTCTGTGTTACCTAACCTTTTTTATTTTTGTTTTTTGTGGGGTTTTTGTTTGTTTGAATATTTCATCAATCCTCTGCTAGAATTCCAAGGTTCGCCAATAGTGACATTCTGTTTTTTCTTTTTTCTTTTTTTTTGTTTCGAACATTTTTATTCAATTTTGCATGCTGCATAATTAAAGACAAAAAATTCACACTTCTATTTGTTTTTTTGGGGGGGAGGGGGTGGGGGGTGGTTTTTAGTTTTGTGTTTGTTTTTTCTTCATTTTTTACTGTCTTTTTTTTTTTTTGAGGGGGGATGAGGAGACGGGGAAAGTTCCCTGCGTAAAATTCAAAGTTGCTGGCCATCCCAAGGGAGAGCAGCGCGTCGCAGCTGACAAGCGATGGGAGATAGTTCGGCGCCAAACGCTGTCTCGACTGGTACACCCACGCCCCACGACCCACCGTCCGGACTCCATCCCTCCCTCCTCCTCCCCCTCCCTCTCTCCTCCCACAAGACGTAACCTTGCCGCAGCGTGGGATAGAGCTAGGGCCCATCCGATTTTCCTCTTCACTTCCAGAGCTAGATAGCCTAAAGTAGAGCGAACTCTCAGCGTGGTGTTAAGACCAACTTCAGACATTGTGGTGCCTACAAGCCACATCCAACACGTAACAGTGGATCAGTGGTGTGGAGATATAATTATATTGTCGTTGTTGTTGTTGTTGCGATTAAATTAACGTCCCAGCGGAAATTTCCGATTTAGGGACTGTGAGTAAGAGTCATAGTGTCTTAAGGAAATATAATTATATCAATGCACCCGTAAAAGAAGAAGAAACAACAACAACAAATAATAATAATAATAATAATAATAATAATAATAATAATAATAATAATAATAATGGGATTTATATAGCGCTGAATCTGTAGAGCACACAAATCAAAGTAGGCCTATGGTAAAGTAGGCTATATTTAGGCTGTATTTATTTAATTATGCATGGCATGCAGCTCTGTGGGCTACCATGAGGCTGTAGGCTACAACATCAATGCCAACATGATCAGAGTCATTGAGGAGCTCTTCAACAAGGCCACTAGTGCAGTCTATTTCAATGGTGGCATAGGGGATTGGTTCAGGACACGGTTGGCGTCAGACAAGGCTGCTTGCTCTCACCTACTCTCTTTAACATCTTCCTTGAGAGAATCATGACTGATGCACTGGAAGATCATGAAGGAAAAAGTCGGCATTGGAGGAAGAACAATTACCAATTTGCGTTTTGCTGATGACATCGATGGACTGGCAGGGAAAGAAGAAGAGTTAGTTAGCTCAGTGGAACACCTCGACAAGACTTCAACAGCCTATGGCATGGAGATTAGGGTGCAGAAGACCAAGCTGATGACCAACAACATCAACGGCATCAACACCAACATCAGGGTCGGTGGTCAGAATTTGGAAACGGTACAAAGCTTCAAGTATCAGGGAGCAATTGTAACAGACAAGGGATCCAAGCCTAAAATACTCGCAAGGATTGCACAGACAGTTACAGCACTGACAAAATTGAAGACCATTTAGAAGAACAGGAACATCTCGCTCAGCTCAAAGATCAGGCTGATGCGCACTCTGGTCATCTCAATATTCCTGTATGCTTGTGAGTCATGGACCCTCACAGCGGATCTGGAGAGGAGAATACAGGCCACAGAGATGAGATGCTTTCGCGGACTCCTTGGCATCTCTTACAAAGACCACATTACTAACGAGGAAGTGAGAATCAGAATCGGTCAAGCCATGGGTCCTTTGAAGATCTCCTGACCACAGTCAAAAAACGCAAACTGAAGTGGTATGGGCACGTCACAAGATCAACAGGGCTTGCAAAGACGATTCTGTAAGGAACCGTGCAAGGCGGGAGAAGGAGAGGCAGGCAGAGAAAGAGATGGAGGACAACATCCAAGAGTGGACGGGCCTCAGGCTGAGTGACACCCTGAGAAAGGTGGAGGACAGAGGGAAATGGAGAGAGCTGGTTGTGAGGTCTTCCGTGGCGCCCCTACGGTCTAAACAGACTATGGGATAGAAGAAGACGAAGAAATTTTATTTATTTATTCATTTTATTTATTCCTGTATATTGATGATTTTTGGTTTGGGGAAAGTGGAGTCAGCACTGGTGTTAACTCCAGACATTGTGGTGCCTACAAGCCCCACTACACATAACAGTGGATCAGTGGTGTAGAAGTAGCCTAGTGGTCACAACATTGCGCTCGCAATTTGACGACCCGGGTTCGATTCCCGTTCGAGGAGATTTTTCCCTTGGAGATAACATCAGTGCTGACTCCACTCTCCCCAAAAGTCCTTCGGATGAGACTATAAACCGAGGCCCCGTGTGCGAATGCACGCAGTACATCTTGCGCACACGTTAAATCCTGTTCCGCTTTTCGTAAGATTAGGCCATTGTGTGCCGGTGGGGACAGATGTCGAGATTGACAAAACTGCATACACACGGGGACTAGATGTAAAAAGCACATGAGCGCCTATTCCATTATCCTCCATATAAAAGAATAAATAAGCAAATAAGTATATTATACATCAATGCACCCGTATAAGTTGGCTATTATTTAGTTAGGTAGGTAGTTAGCTAGGTGGGTAGGAAATTAGGTAGGTAGGTAGTTGTTCTTTCATATCGAGGATAATGGAATAAGGACTCGTGCTCTTTTTTTTTTTTTTTTTTTTTTTACTTTCAGTCCTCGTATGCATCCAGTTTTGTCAATTTTGTCATCTGTTCCCACCAGCACACAATGGCCTACTCTTTCGAAAAGCGAAACAGGATTTAACGTGTGCGCAAGATGTAAGAAGGATAGAGACACAGAAAGACGGTGAGTCAAAGACAGAGAGATGAATATATATAAAAATAAATAAATAAATAAATATCTCTGTCTGTCTGTCTGTTTCTCTCTCTCTCTCTCTCTCTCTCTCTCTCTCTCTCTCTCTCTCTCTCTCTCTCTCTCTCTCTCTCTCTCTCTCTCTCTCTCTCTCTCTCTCTCTCTCTCTCTCTCTCTCTCTCTCTCTCGAGATAGCCTAGTGGTCAGAACATTGCGCTGGCAATTTGACCACCCGGGTTGAGTCCGGTGGAGGAGATTTTTCTCCTGGAGTTAACATCAGTGCTGACTCCACTCTCCCCAAAAGTCCTTCGGATGAGACTTTAAACCCAGGCCCCGTGTGCCAACGCACGCAGAACATCTTGCGCACACGTTAAATCCTGTTCCGCTTTTCGTAAGAGTATGCCATCTTGTGCCGGTGGGAACATATGACATTTACAAAACTGCATACACACGGGGACTGGATGTAAAAAAGCACAAGAGTGCTTATTCCATTATCCTCGATATGAAAGTAAATTAAATCAAATCAAATCAAATCAATCTCTGTCTGTCTGTCTGTCTGTCTGTCTGTCTCTGTCTCTCTCTCTGTCTCTCTCTCTCTCTCTCTCTCTCTCTCTCTCTCTCTCTCTCTCTCTCTCTCTCTCTGTCTCTCTCTCTCTCCCCATCCATGCAGCTTATTTCAATCTTTCCAGCACTGTGTATTATTGTCTTCAATCAACGCTGGCAAGGGACTGAACTGCCGGGTTGGAAAAGTGTATGCAAATAATCTATTACCTGCCCCTGGAAATAAAGACAGCAGACGACTTTCAACGGCCTCTGTTTTAATGGAAGGAAGAATTTTGTTGGGTTAGTTGATTATTTCATTGGTGGGTTGGTTGGTTGGTTGGCTGGTTGGTTGGTTGGTTGATTAGTTGATTGGCTGGTTGGTTGGTTGGTTGATTGATTAGTTGGTTGGTTGGTTGGTTGATAGATTGCTTGGTTGGTTGGAGTGCGTGTGTGAGGGGTGGGGGAAGAGGAGGGCTGCGTGTGTGTGTGTGTGTTTATCTATTCATTTATTTTAATTCTTTTATTTCGAGGATAATGGAATAAGCATTCGTGTGTGTGTGTGTGTGTGTGTGTGTGTGTGTGTGTGTGTGTGTGTGTGTGGTGCGTGCGTGCGTGCGTGCGTGCGTGCGTGCGTGCGTGCGTGCGTGTTGTTGTTGTTGTGTTGTTGTTGTACGTGCGTGCGTGTGTGTGTGCGTATGTTGTTGTTGATGTTGTTGGTCGTACGTGTGTTGTTGTTGTTCTTCTTCTTGATTACTTGTTTGTTGTTGTAGTTTGTTTTTTTTAAAGAGGAAAATAGCTGTTTCCCGTCAACTTGTTTTACAGCCCGTCCTGTTTTATTCTGTTCCAAGGATCTCAACCAGTCAGTCTTACTAGCTTATTCCGTTCATTCTGCTCTCATCACACAACAGCAACAGCAACATCACCACCAACAACAACAACACCAAGAACAACAACGCCAAGAACAGCAACAACACAACACACACACACCA
>CM060349.1:9382375-9392375 GCA_030674155.1 Stramonita haemastoma
TGTCTCCATGAAATATCCCATATGACCTATGACGGGAACATCACGCGATCAAGAGCGGCGGCAAAAGCTCTGCCCCCTGGGCTCCCAGGGTAACAGGAGATAAGGGTGGGGTAACCCTGACAGAAACCTAGAGGGCTGAAGTCAGCGGTATCAGGCCATAGGCGCCCTCTAACAAATCACGATACCATGCAAAAAACCGCATGAAGACACTGTCAAATAATAGTGAAAGTAATGGTGCTCGCCCTGTGAAGACCCTCCAGGCAGGTGCAGTGCCGGGCCCCGAGCCTCAACGGGGCCCACCCTCAGCTTCTGGAGGACCCTCTAGCCTGTCCTGTGGAGTCAGGGGACAGCGGAGGAGAGCAACTGGCCAACATAACAGAAGACGACAACCCCTCATCATTATGCAGTGGAATGCAGAGGGAGTCTTTAATAAGAAGACTAAACTAGAAAAAACACTGCAAGACAAGAATGTGAGCATGTGTTGCATACAAGAAACACATCTGAAGAGTAAGCCTTTCAAGATCCGTGGCTACTCCCTCTTCAAACAAAACCAAGAAGATAGAACAAAGGGAGGTATTCTGACACTCGTTAGAAACAACATCAGCGCAAGTGAGACCGCTGTATACATGGAAGGAGCAGAGTACCAAAAGATAGTCATTAAGGGTAGCTCAACAGAACTTAATATTCTAAATTACTGCAAACCTGGCAACAAACCACTCTCACGTGAAACAATTCCAACAGAGGAATCCCGCTTTATAGTACTGGGAGACTTCAATAGCCACTCCCAGAGCTGGGGATATGACCATATGGACAGTCGAGGAAAGGAGATTGAGAACTGGCAGGATGAGAATCACCTTCTCCTGATCAATAGCCCACATGACACACCAACTTTTTACTCCAGAAGATGGCACACTACCACCACTCCAGACCTTGCCTTTTGCACGGATGACCTGTATGGAAGCACAACAAGGGAAATTGGAGAATAGCTAGGTGGTAGTGATCACAGACCAGTCTTCCTTACCATTGAGAGAGAGACTGTGAAAGCAGAGCCAGTCCACCCCAGATAATAATAATAATAATAATAATAATAATAATAATAATAATAATAATACATGGAATTTGTATAGCGCTATATCTTGTAAAAACAAATCAAAGCGCTTGCATTCAACCAAGACAACACACAATCAACAGCAATTTACAGTTTTAACAAATTCGAATGTACACACACACGCACGCACGCAGCACGCGCGCGCGCACACACACCTACAAACATTATGCACTTTGGCAGGTGGATGTTGAAGGCGGGACAGGTAAGAGATGGAAGAGGAAGGACAAAACGTAGGTTTGGAATAAGTGTGTCTTGAGGTTGGATTTGAAAGTGTCATAAGTAGGCTTTTGCCGGAGGGAGAGAGGAAGGTCGTTCCAGATGGATGGACCAGAAACAGAAAGAGCGGCGGCCAACGGTAGATAGGTTGAATCTGGGTATTCTTAAGGACAAAGTATCTGCCGACGAGCGGAGGGAGCGAGAAGGTGTGTACAAGTGAAGACATTCACAGAGGTAGGAGGGTGCAGTATTGTGGAGACATTTGTAACAGAGGGTATTGATCTTGTAGTTTACTCTCTGTGGTACAGGCAGCCAATGGAGAGATTTCAAGAGAGGGGTAATGTGCTCAGATTTTTTCTTTCTGAGGACAAGAAGAGCTGCGGAGTTTTGTATACGCTGAAGGGAGTGGATGGATGATGCTGGCAGACCAGCCAAAAGAGAATTGCAATAGTCCAGACGTGAGAGAATAAGAGAAGTGACGAGTTTGGATGTTGCATCAGTGGACAGATACTTTCGAATTGCGCTAATACGCCGTAGTTGATAGTAGCATGACTGATAGGTTTGGGTAATGAATTTTTGCATGGAGAGAGTGTTGTCGACAACGACTCCTAGATACTTCACAGAAGTGGATAGCGGAACTGACGTATTGCCGAATTCTATTGAAGTTGTTGGAATGGAGGAGAGTTTGTGTTTGGTACCTACAAACATGGCTTCGGTTTTATCTGCATTTAGTTGTAATTTGTTTTGTATCATCCAGTGTTGGATGTCTTGAAGGCAGCTGGTCATATTTGTCAAGAGAGAAGGAAGATTTTCAGGTGTGTCACTGCTTTGAATCTGCGAGTCGTCAGCATAAAAGTGATCATTGATATGATGACGGTCTATTATATGTGACAGTGGAGCAGTATACAGGGTAAAGAGAAGAGGGCCCAGAACTGATCCCTGAGGGACACCACATTCTAGTCTGGCAGGTGCTGATTGAATCTTGTTTACTGCAACTGTGTGGACTCGGTCTTTAAGGTATGAAGTGAACCAGGTGAGGGCTGTGCCTTTAATGCCAAACATGTTTTGGAGACGGGAGAGAAGAATTGAATGGTCTATGGTGATGGAACTACAAAAAGGCAAAGTGGAGCCTCTTCTGGCATAGATCCAATATGCTAGTACGAAACATTCGTGTGGAGGGCAGAGACTTAAACAAAGTCATCAAAGAATTCAACCAGTGCATTTTGACCGCTGCCAAAGAAGCAATACTATGTGGTGCTCGAAGAAACTACAAGCCCTACTGGACCCAAACTCTACAGATCCACCATGACAAGCTTGAAGAAACACGACTGGAGGCAGAACAGAATTCCAGCCAAGACAGCCACAACAACTTTCAAGAAGCAAAAGCTAAATACCTGAAAACGAAACTCCAAGCTATCCGTGCAAGCTGGAGAGAGAAAACTGCATCTCTCAACTTTGAGGAAGATGGCGCCAAGCTATGGAAATTTACTGAACAGCTAAGTGATGAGGACACACGAGGACCCAAGATAACCCTGGAAGAGAATGGCAAAATCCTGACAGGGAAGCAGGCTGCAGATCACCTTGCCCATAGTTATGCCAAAGAAAGTGACATCCATATTGATGCAGGAAAGCAGAGACAAGCACGCAGGGAACCGAGAGGAAGACATACCAACAACCCAAGAACAGGGCTTATGACAAATCCTATTACAAAACAAGAACTGCGGAGTGCTTTGAACAAATTGAAGCTCAAAAAGTCACCTGGGCAAGATGGTATAACCAATGAGATGCTAATCCATCTAGGAAGAGCTGCAGAGGACAAACTCCTCCATATCTTCAACCTCAGCTGGCAGAAAGGAACCCTCCCCCAAGTGTGGAAAGAAGCAACCATGATCCCCATATACAAGAAGGGCAAAGACAGGAAGAAAGCATCAAGCTACCGACCAATCAGCCTCACCAGTTGCGTCGCCAAAACCATGGAGAGAATAGTCAATGCCAGGTTACTCTGCCACCTGGAGACTTACAACATCCTGGCTCCTGAACAAGCAGGCTTTCGGCAATTCCGGAGCACTGAAGATCAAGCCACATACCTATCACAAGAGATAGAAGATGCCTTCCAGGAGCAGAAGCTTGTCTTTGCTGCCTGGATAGACCTGCAGAAGGCTTTCGACCGAGTATGGACAGATGGTTTACTGGTAAAGACACAAAGAAATGGAATCGAAGGCAACATGCTCTCCTGGATCAAGTCTTTCCTACACAATCAAAGGGCAAGAGTGACTCTAAACAGTCATTACTGCAAGAAAAAGCTTATCAGACATGGAGTTCCACAGGGAGGCGTTGTCTCGCCAACGCTTTTCTTGATTTTCATCAATGACCTGCTGCCTGAACTGCCTAAAGGAGTCAAAGCTGCCGTTTACGCCGATGACCTTGTGATGTGGTGCACTGAAGAATATGCTACCACAGCAGCATATCAACTACAGATGGCACTGGACAAGCTTGCAGCTTGGGCCAATGAGAGAATTCTCAAGACAGTTTATACAGGAACTGTAAGGCCCCACTTGGAATACGCTGCTCCAGCTTGGGCCACAACAGCAGAATCTCACCAAAAAGTCCTTGATAAAGTACAGAATCAAGCTCTACGACTTATCTGGGGTGCTATGAGATCTACCCCCATCAGAACTATGGAACACCTGACTAGTATCCAACCGCTCAATACTCGGCGTGACACCAAGACTCTAGTGCAGGCAGAGAAATACAGAGGTCTTTTGGAATATCCAATGCACCATAGAATGGAGAAGCCAACAAGTATCAGGATAAAGCATGGCAGTTTCATCCACCATACCCGTGTACTCAGACAACAGCAATTGAAATTTACCCGCCCATCTGTTCCATGGGACCCAGCTTCTCTACCAAGGCCATGGGAAGACAACCACAGGGAGCCTGAGATCCACACCACTGTCCAGTATGTGGCTTCAAAAGGAACTCAGAGCAACACCAGTAAGAAGGCACTCACCCTGGCCATGATCGAAGATTTCTATCCAGAACAGGCCTGGATCCATGTCTACACAGATGGATCAGCTACAGATGCCTTTTCAATGAAGGAGCAGGAGTGCTGATCAAGTTCCCATCTGGAGAAGTAGAAACAGCAAACATCCCAACAGGAACACACTGTACAACTACCGTGCAGAAATCAAGCCCTGAAACAAGCTGCCACCATGGTCAGACACTCCAAAGATGAATGTCAGCAAGTTGTTTTTTTTCACTGATGCCCTGTCAGTCCTCCAAGCTCTGTCCACAGACAAAGAAACAGAAATCCAACAGGAACTACAGCCTCTTACACAAAACAAACGTGTAACGCTGCAATGGATTCCTGCCCACTGTGGCATACCTGGCAATGAACAAGCTGATGAACTTGCAAAACAGGGGCACAGAAAGAACAGTGTGAAACAGCCTCACCTTCCATGAAAAGAGGACAATCATCAAATCTATGGCCCGACCTAGAGTAGAGAAGGATGACTACCACCACCTCAAAAGAGAAGATCAAGTCACAATTCTAAGACTCCGCACTGGGCACAAAGGCTAAACCACCATAAGTCCACAAAACTGAAACTTGCTCCTTCTCCCCTGTGTGCCTGTGGTACAGAAAACCAGACAGGCGAGCACATCCTTCAAAGGTGTCGCTATTCAGCAACCTGAGGAAGAAAGTGTGGCCAACAGAGATAACCCTACAGACCAAGCTGTACGGCCCACGAGAGGAGCTGGAAAGGACATGCCATTGTTTTTTCCCAGACACATCTGACAGTGTAAAGCGAACAAAAGAGAAGAAGACATTACTGTAGGCAGCAAAATTTGAACATTGTGCAATCATTATCAGTATAATAATCTTAAACACTCAAAAATGCATTCATATGATGCAAAGAACATGATGTTTGATACATGCTGGTGTCCTTATAACTTATTTGCTTACCCACCCCCCCCCCCCCTCCCCACCCTCCCCACCCTTACCCCACCCCTCCCCTCCCACCCCACCCCTCCCTCCCCCCTCTGGCCTCCCCACCCCCTCCCCTCCCCCCCACCTTCCTTCCTCCCCCCCTCTCCCTCCCCCCCTACACCCCCCTCCCTCCCCCCTACCCCCCCCCCCTCCCCCCACCCCCCCCCCCCCTCCCCTCCCCCACCCTACACCCCCTCCCCCCCTCCCTCTCTCCCCCCCTCCCCCTCCCCCACCCTACACCCCCCTCCCCCTCCCTCCTCTCCCCTCACCCCCTCATCCCCTCACCCCCCTCATCCCCCTCTCATCCCCCCCTACCCCCCTCCCTCCCCCTACCCCCCCTCCCTCCCTCCCTCCCCCCCCTTCCTCATCCCCCCTCCTCCTCCCCCATACACCCCCCCTCCCTCCTCCCCCCCTACACCCGCCCCCCTCTCCCCTTCCCCCCCTCTCCCCCCCCCCCCCCCTTCCCCATCCCCCTCCCTCCCCCCCTACACCCCCCTGCCTCCCCCCCCTCCCCCCCCTACCCCTCCCCCCCCTCCCCTTCCCCCCTTCCCCCCTCACCCCCCCTTCCCCCCTCCCCCACCCCATCCCTACCCCCACCCCCCCTACACCCACCCCCCCTACCCCTCCCCCCCTCTCCCCCTCCCCCCCTCCCGCCCCTCCACCCCATCCCTACCCCCTCCCTCCCCCTCCCCCCACCCCACCCCCTCCCAACCCCCCTCCCCCCTCCTCCCCCTCCCCCCACCCCTCCTCTCCCCCCTCCCCTCCCCTCCCTCCCCCCAACCCCCCCCCTTCCTCCCCCCCTTCCCACCCTCCTCCCCCCCACCCCACCTCCCCCCTCCCTCCCAACCTCCACCCCTCCCTCCCTCCCACCCCCCTCCTCCCCCCTCCCCCCCACCCCCTCTCCTCCCCACTCCCCCCCCCCCCCTCCCCCTCTCTCCCCCTACCCCTTCTCCCTCCCCCCTCCCATCCCCTCCCCCTCCCCTCTGCTTCTCCCTAGCACAAACATGGAAGATAGACAACACATCACTCCAAAGCTCGGAGCATTACAAGTTAGGGGCAGATCCCTCTACAGATCTGCAATTGCTAACTCACAGCTTAACTTTTTGCCTCACATTTTTACAACTTATCATTAAACCAACAAGTTCAAATTCCAAAGGTGTCATTTACTATATGTTCACATATTGAAAAAACATGTATGTCTTCAATCACTTCCTTTCTCCTTGTACTTCTATCACACAGGTCAACAGTAAGTCTACAATTTCATATTACAGCTACTGCTTCATTTCCATCAGACAAACCTTTGATCAGGACTACAAAGCAACTGCAAACAATTAAAAGGGGTGCAACTCTTTAAAAGGATATGTAGCCTGTGAAGGGGAAGTAATATTGATATCAAGTAGCACACACACACACTTTCTGAATGATTTGGAACAATATTTATCAGAAATTGCTTAATTGCATATCCAACTTTCATCTTATGGCAAAATGTTAACCAGTTATGTTAAACTTTTACTTTATGCTGATGATACCATTTTATTCTCCACTACAAAGAAGAGTTACAAGATGCTTTAGACATTTTGAATACTTACAGTTTTCATAAGAAATTTGTTGTGAATCTAGTAAAAGCCAAAACCATGATATCCGGCACCAATAGATCTCTAATAATTATGTAAAATAGCACAAAACCGCTTGAAGTTCTTAACAGTTTTAAATATTCAGGAATCAACTTCAGTAGCAGTGGTAGCAAATCCGGATTCAGAGGGGGCAATAGTTCAATCCAGCAAATCCTTGGTTCTGGACTAAGAGGGTTAGTATATGGAGAATTAAGTCATGTTTAATTGATAGGACTGCATGGCAAAAAGAACTATGTACACATAAAATCGGTTTATGTGTTTTATTGTATTGATGTGAAATTATGGGCATATGAAAATGTAATGCATGAAAAATGCTTATGATAAAGCTGCTAAAGTCATGTTTCCCTTAATAAGGACTGCACAGCAAATAGAACTACAGACACATGTGGCACTTGATTTATTCCATAAAAATTGTTGTACCTGTTTTGTTGTATGGATGTGAAATTTGGGGATATGAAAATATAGCAATAATTTCATAAGTTTCAGTTAAAGGTTTTAAAATATAGTTTTCCTTTAACCTCTTGCATTCAGATTCTCTGAACACAAACTGCCCTAGATTTTGCATTCCATCACGAAATCAGGTCAGGCACACATGCTGGCTGGCCTTTTCCTCCTTCTAAGTACACACCAGCAGCTATAATACTTCCAGACTCTCAGCAGGGCTTCTACCTCTGCCTGATAGAGCTTTGACATGTGGTAGAAATTAGTGATGATCACAGGGTGATGGAAATCTACTGTGTGTAAATCTCAGCAAATCGGGATTCAGAGGGGGCAATTATTCAATCCCAGCAAATCTGGGTTCAGACTAAGAGGGTTAGTATATGGAGAAACAGGCAGATATCCCTTGTCTAGTTTGGTCTCTGTTGGAATGGCGCATTTCTAGATGCAGCTGCTCCACTTCCAGTATGAAAAGCTGCCATCAAGTGTTTACCAGATGATGATAGATTTACTTGACAAATACTTGATTCAATCAACATGGCTAAATATGATTAAAAAATATCTTAGTACAAAGCCGATTTGACTTTGTTGGAGAGACAGTTATGTTCAAGTATTAATTTTCTTCAAGTTTTTAAAAGTTCACATATCAAAGTTTAAATTTCACATATCAAAGCCTTCTTAATAAAAAAAAAAATGTTAATGAATGGAGAAGTGAGCCTTGGGATAATAGAAGACGCCTTTATTATAGAAATTTGAAGATCAATTTTGGTAAGGAAAAATATATAACTTGTCTACCAGATGTATATGTTTACGCTTTAAAAAAAAATTGTTGTAGTTGTCACAAGCTTGCAATTGAGGATGGACATTTCCATAACATACCACAGAAATAAAGAATGTGTTCAAAATACAATATATCTGTTTTAGGGGATGGATTTGATTTTATTATGGATTGTCCCCACTTTATAAATTTACAACAAGATTTTAATCCTCAGCATTTTCTTCAACCATTGTCCAGTTATAAAATTTGAAGGCTGATGAAATGTAAATCTCGAAAAGTTATCCTGTTTCTCAAAATTCATAAGATGTGCATGTACTTCTTGAAAATTAATTTGTTGTCGTTGACATGTGTATATTGTGTATTTTAAAGAAATTGATATACTTTAAAAAATGTTTTGAGGTTTTAATACTATTAGTTTGTCATTTTGTGATGAACTTGTTTTGTGGTTGCGCCATTGGAGGATGCAATTTCTGTCTTTTTTGTTTTGTTTGAAATAAGAGACATATGATTGAGTTCTGTCTATTCAATAAGTTTTTCAATATCTGCCTGCATATCACTCACAAGCTGGTTTGGAACCACTGCTGTTACATTGAATTGATGTATCATCAACAAATATTTGACATAAACAATGAATATGTAGAGGTAGGTTGTTATTATTAGAGATAGAGAAAAGAAGTGGTCCTAGTATTGATTCTTGTGGTAATCCATATTTCACAGGTAATAAGGTGGATCTCCTAGGCCCAATTTCAACAAGCTGTTGATGATTACTGAGAAATGGGTGTAAAATCTTAATGCTTGATTGGAAATGTTATGGCATTTTAATTTTTGAATGAAAAGAGAAAGTTAAGTTATACTGCAGATAAACGTTGCTCAACTGTATTTAGAATTTTTGACACATTCTATGTGCCTGATAAAACATTTTTAAGGCAATATTTACCTCCCCTTCAAAGCCTATTATAAAGAGTGAGATTCCTTTTTATTGTTTGAAAACGCTGAGAATTCCAGAGAAAAGTCTGTATGTAATGGAAATGAAGCATCAGTTCTTACGTAAAATTGTAGACTGTGCTGTTTAGCTATCTGAAACAGGGTGTGGTGGAGCAAAATGTTTTAGAGTAAGCTTTTATTTTCAATTCTGAAGAGATATAGAAAAGGACACCTTTAAATTGTGGAATTGTTAGTCTAATATATAGGTTTTGAAATTTTAATGACAAGTTAAGCTTAGAGTTAGGAAGTGCAGATCTGTAGGGGGATCTGCCCCTAACTTCTCATGCTCCGAGTTTTGGAGTGATGTGTTGTCTATCTTCCCATGTTTGTACTAGGGAGAAGGATAGGGAAGGGGGGAGAAGGATAGGGGGAGGGAAGAAAGGGAGCAGAAAGACAGGGTGACGAGAAGGAGGGGGGTGGAGGGGAGGGGGGAGGGGCTCAATGGTGGGGGAGGGAGGGGGGTAGATGGTGGGGGAGGGAGGGGGGGTAGATGGTGGGGAGGGGGGAGGGGGTAGATGGTGGGGGAGGGAGGGAGGGGGTGGTGAGGAGAGGAGGGAAGGGTGGATAGAGGGAGGGGGTAGGTGGTGGGGGGAGGGAGGGGGTGGTGGTAGGGAGAGGAGGGAAGGGTGGATAGAGGGATGGGGTAGAGGGTGGGAGGGGAGGGGAGCAAGTTGGGGGAGGGGGATGTGGTAGGGAAAGGGTAGAGGGTGGGGAGAAGAGGGGTGGGTAGGAGGAGGGTGGGGGAGGGGAGGGGGTAAGAGGGGTGTGGGGGGGGAGGGTAATAATTTTTTTTTTTTAAATACAAGAACAAAAAGCTCCCCTCTCTTTCCCCCCTCTTGTTTGTTGTTGTTTAT
>CM060349.1:9399875-9412375 GCA_030674155.1 Stramonita haemastoma
CGAACGCACGTAGAACATCTTACGCACAACGTTAAATCATGTTCCGCTTTTCGTAAGAGTAGGCTATTGTGTGCCGGTGGAACAGATAACAAAATTTACAAATCTGCATACACACGGGACTAGACGTAAAAAAGCACAAGAGTGCTTATTCCATTATCTTCGATATAAAAAAGAATAAAATAAATAAATAATGAAATAAAATAAATAAAACAAGCAGCAGTAAAAAATAATCCTTGACATATCTTCTGATTTTAGCAAATTCAAAGGGAGAAGTGAAAGATACATCACCAAAAAATGAAAGTGCAAACAAAAACAACAACCCCCCCCCCCCCCCCCAACTAGTTAACCATAACTGGGTCTCTGATTTTCAGTAACATTTTTTAATGACATGTTTATACCCCCCCCCCCCCCCCCCAATCATATTCATGTAATAAGTTTTCAGGATTATTTTTTTTAAATGAAAGGTAAATAGATGTAGTGAAAATAGCATCATTGTCATCCTTATCATCATTGTCGTGCTCATCCTTAGGGTTGTTGTTGTTGTGGTGGTGGTGGTAATTGTTGTTAATATTGTTATTATTACCATGATTATTATCATCATTATTACTATTATCATCATTGTTCTTCTTCTTTGTATTATCGTTATTTCTGTTATTGATATCATTGTTATCATCATTATAATCATTGTTGTTAATTGTTATTATTTTTGTTATCATCATCATCATCATTGGTCTTTTTATTCTTATTGTTGTTATTATTATTATCATTATCATTATAATCATTATTGTCATCATCATCATTGGCAGTAGTAGTACGAGTATCATTGTTGTTGCTGTTATGGTCCTCGTTATCATCCATTATTATCAAAGCAAAACAAAACAACTAAAGACCTCTCCGATTCTTAATAACAGAACTGTCACAATGAGTGAGTCACTGCACGTGTGTGTTCATCCATTCCAGTGTCTGGCAAATTGAGCAGGCACGTGTCCACACTGTTCACACACAAACACACACACACACACACACACACACACACACACACACACACACACACACACACACACCACACACACACACACACACACACACACACACACCTCTCTCTCTCTCTCTCTCTCTCTCTCTCTCTCTCTCTCTAATATCACAATTTGTGAAAAGACATTAATTAAAGGAATTTGAACACACATACACACGCCCACGAGCACATGCACGCAAGCACGCGTGCACACACACACACACACACACACACACACACACACCACACACACACGCACGCACGCACGCATACAAAACTGCATACACACGGGGACTGAATGTAAAAAACCCACATGAGTGCTTATTCCTCTATCCTCATTATAAAAAAATAAATAAATAAACACACACACACACACATGCACGCACGCACACACACACACACACACACACCCCACTCACATACACACACACTCTCTCTCTCTCCCCTCTCTCTCTCTCTCACACACACACACACACAACACACACACACACACACACACACACACACACACACACACACACACACACACACACACACACACCCCACACAGTGGCCATGTCAGACCTGTCTGGCCTCTGAGATTATGTAATGAGCCTGGCTTTCCCTCCCCGTGGATCAATCACTTTCACTGACAAGAGCTAATTACGTTTGAAAGATTAATCAAAGGTTACACAACCCATTTCTAAGTGAAAGATCAATTGTGACGTTTCCTTTTGTCAGCCGAGAAAATCAGTTGAGCCAAATGACAACTGTTTATTACGATGTCTGTTAGTGTGTTTATTACACTGTTAGTGTGTTTATTACAGGGTTAGTGTGTTTATTACGCTGTCTGTTAGTCTGTGCTCTTTCCTCTTAGTTTTCAAGCAAAATGACAACTTTTTTTTTTTTCCCTTTTCCGTGACTTTCGAATACTTTTATTTATTTAAGTTTTTATTCTTTTATTGAGTTTAATGGAATAAGCACACATGTGCTTTTTAAATATTTTTTTTATTACATGCAGTCCCTGTGTGTATGCAGTTTTGTCAATTTTATCATTCATTCCACATGTACACAATGACCTACTCTTCCAGAAAGCGAAACAGGTTTTAACGTGTGCACAAAGATGTTCTTCTGATGCAGACAAACAGAGAGATGGACAGAGGGACAGACAGACTGGTGGAGGTAAAAATAGAACAGGGAATAGACTGAGAGAGCAGTAGGTGATTTTTTTGTTTTTTGTTTGTTTGTTTGTTTTTTGGTGTGGGTGTCGGAGTTTTTTGTTTGGTTGTTTTATTGTTGTTGGTTTTTGGTGTGTGTGTTGTTTTTTTTTTTTTTTGGGGGGGGTCTTTCTTTGTTTTGTTTTGTGTCTTTGTTTTGTTTTGTACTGTTTTTGTTTTTTCTCTGGATGGTGTGCTGGTAAAAACTAGTTTTAAAATGAAACATAGCACGCAACTGTCAGTGCTTTGCATCCATTTGAATGACCGATGTGCAGATGGACCACACGAACGAAACACAGACAGCAAACAAAAACAAGTTAAAGTTAAAGTTAAAGTCTGTCCCGAGCCTAAGGCTCATCAGGCCGGTGCTCATCCCGGTTTCTGTGGCGTTAAGCGACTGAGAGTCATAGACTCCCCCCTGGATAGGACGCCAGTCTATCGCAGGGTTAACCCCCAACACAAGGTTGGTACCCCTTTTACACCTGGGTGGGGTGAGAAAATAGCCGTAAAGTGCCTTTTCCAAGGGCGCAACGCCATAGCGGAAAGCTGGGATCGAACCCGCAACCTTTAGATTACGAGTCCAGCGCCCTAATCACTAGACTACAGCGGTGGCTAAACAAAAACAAGGAACACACAAAAAAAAACAGTGGCTTAAAACATTTCCCACGCTTGGACTCTGAAGAAATACAATTACTTTCAAACTGAAATTTAACAGAACTGTCACCATTGGTGAGTCATATTGCGTGCTTTAACTCCAAAGGGGGGGGGGGGGGGGTGGTCTTGGCAAATTGAGTTAGGCACGTGCTGACACAGTTCGTGATCGCCATTTTAAAATCCCCTGGAGTCTTTAATACAATTGTCAGTGCTACCCTTCCGGGGATTCATGCCTATAACAATGTTAGGTTTTAGTTAGAGGGGAAAATGAAAACAAATTGAAGAATACATGGGGGTTTCGTATTCCATGAATAGCCTGCAGGATTAGCATGAACAATCATACAATAATTAGAGATCTATCTATCTATCTATCTATCTATCTATCTATCTATCTATCTATCTATCTATCTATCTATCTATCTATCTGTCTGTCTGTCTGTCTGTCTATCTATCTACCTGTCTATCTGTCTCTGTCTGTCTGTCTGTCTATCTATCTATCTATCTATCTATCTATCTATCTATCTATCTATCTATCTATCTATCTATCTATCTATCTATCTATCAGTCTGGCGACCGTGGGGGCACCTCTGAAGACTTGACAACCAGTTCCCTCCATTCCTCTCTCTGTTCTGCCTTTCTCAAATTTGGTTGAGTTCTAGGCCTGTCCATTCGCTGATGTTGTCCTCCCATCTCTTCCTTGGTCTGCCTCTTTTTCTTCCTCATTGGACAGTGCCTTGCAGTATTGTTTTTGCAACAACAACAACGAAAACAGTCGCATAGGCAAAAATATCACCATAGATGAACCTTAGAGCTCTAGCTGAGGAACGAGAAGAAAAAAAAACGCAAACAAAAAAAACGGCCAGGGAATTTAATTAAACACTGGCAAACACTGCTCGCCGGCGCCATCTTAATTCTCCCTGGGCCTGTGATATAATTGTTAACACTTTTCTCATAGCGAAATCACATGCCAGACAATATTCAATTACGTTTTAAAAGGGGATGAGATGGGGTGGGGGAGGGGTGTTAATCAAATAATGTAACAATTTTCCCAAAGTTTTTTTCTCCTCCATGAATGGGAAAAAGGGGAAGAAACAAAAAACAAGAATCCACTCCACTGAATTAGAATTGAATTGAACCCTCGCTACCCCCTCCCTCTCACCCACCACCACGATACTATATTGTTGTTGTTGGGCGTTCCGGAGCTAAACACCATGATGGTCAGCCTGATTCATTCAATCCCACTTGGGAATCACCGTGAGATTGTTAAGTAGACACCGGATGAGATGTTGGCGTGTATGACTGATTTAAAGTACTTCGCCATAATTACATCTTATTCCTGAGGGAAGGGGGGACGGGATAGCTCAGTGGTCAGAGCATTCGCTTCCCCCCCCCCCCCCCCTAGCCAATGTTAAGCAGCATGGGAGCAGGGTTACCAATTGGATGGGTGACTGTTTGGGCGCCTTGGCTACAGTACAGTTCCCCCAGTTCACCCAGCTGTAATTTTTGTGTGTGTGGTGTGTGTGTGTGTGTGTTGTGTGTGTGTGTGTGTGTTGTGTGTGTGTGTGTGTGTGTGTGTGTTTGTGTGTGTGTGTGTGTGTGTGTGTGTGTGTGTGGTGTGTGCGTGTGTAAATGCTTCTGAAGGAGGGGCATGATGTAAAGAGTAAATCAAAGTGCTGTAAATAAATCACCGCAGATCAAAAGTTAACTTTCATAATGAAAAAAAAACGTAAATCATGTGTACTTTTCACAGCGTCACAGATTTTTGGGACTTTTGACACAACAAAGTTACCATAGGAGATATCACTGGGTCAACTGGAAAAGTACAAGCCCGGTGTGTTCAATATCACCTGTTGTTTGTTTGTCACTTCCTCAACCATGTCCTGTGAAAGCTGAAGCCACATGGAGTGAGTGACCCAGAAGAAGACCAGGCAGGAGTAAAGCTGACGGGATGGCCTAGTGGTCAGAACATTGTGCCAGCAATTTGAGGACCCGAGTTCCATTCCCGTTGGAGGGGATTTTTCCTCTGGAGATAACATCAGTGCTGACTCCTCACCTCACCTCACCTCTTCTCCTGACCGAATGGTCGTAGAGGAGACATGAGGATGTCGATAACGTTGTTCTCCTCCATCCAGGCCGGTCCTCTGCCCTGCGGATCAGCGTTGTGCTGTCTATCCTGGTCCACTCCTTGATGTTGTCCATCCAGTTCTTGGGTTGCCTTCCTCTGCATCTGTCCCCTCCCAAGGTTCCTTGACTCCACCCTCCCCAAAAGTCTTTGGGATGAGAGTATAACTTGCTGTTGTAGGAGTAGTGGCCTAAGCCCTTGACTTGGAGACCACAGGCCATCTTTTCTTATTTTTTCTTGAAAGCCTTGGTAGGGCCCTTTGATTAGTATGAATAAGTAGTCTCCATCCCAGTCCCACGCCCAGTTACCAGGTCAAATCGAACAGTTGGTCACCTTTGGATGGGAATTGGGGGAGAAAGGTCAGTGGATTTATTGGAGAAAAGGTAAACAACCAGAATTGCTATCAACCACATGCACTGTGGCCCCAGTCTGGGCACAGACACAGTGTCACTTTTTTTAATGTGTTATTATACTTAGAAGAATAGACCTGTATGACTGAAGTATAGCCAAGTATAAGTCTGTCCCGAGCCTAAGGCTTATCAGGCTGGTGCTTATCCCGGTTTCTGTGGCGTTAAGCGACTGAGAGTCATAGACTCCCCCCTGGATGGGACACCAGTCTATCGCAGGGTTAACCCCCAACACAAGGTTGGTACCCCTTTTACACCTGGGTGGGGTGAGAAAATAGCTGTAAAGTGCCTTTTCCAAGGGCACAGCGCGATAGCTGAAAGCTGGGATCGAACCCACAACCTTTAGATTACGAGTCCAACGCCCTAACCACTAGACTACAGCGGCGGCTATAGCCAAGTATAGGAGTGGGAGTATCTACACACCATGGGTTTTGACATGGCACAGACCACATGGTCAAACAGTTGGTCACCTTTGTAGGGGAATTGGAGGAGAAACTCAGTGGATTTATTTGGAGAAAACGGAGAAATGGGAATGGAACTTGGGTCCTCAAATTGCTGGCACAATGTTCTGACCACTAGGCCATCCGAGGTAATGGTGTCTTCCCTTCAGAATGTTAGCTTTATACTCATAACAAGCAAAACTCGTTCAGTCTATATTCTCTATCAATATATTGAAAGTTTCAGTATCCTGCACCTGTCCTATCAGTATATGAATGACAGACTTTCTTCTAAATGTGTTGGGGTTGTTTTTTTTTTTTCAGAAATGGCTACTTCCAGTAAGCTACCCTCTTGCTCTTCTGACATTGCAACATACATTGGCCAGTCACTGAGGGATGAGGACAAATTCTACTTGCTGACTGAGCATTGAACACTGCCATCTGATCACATCCTTCCCGCCACTGTGCTTCACAAGAAAAATTGAAGATTTCAGAGGCAATGGTTACAGTCCTACAGATGGCTAGTCTACTCGCCTTCCCTTGATGGTGCATTCTGCAAATGTTGCTTTTTGTTTGCCATCGGTAGCAACCTTGGAAAGCTTGTTACAACACCATTGAAAAACTGGCGCAAAGCTCTGGAAGATCTTGACAACCACAGCATGCTAAAATACCATGAAACTGCACTTGAAAAATCAGATGCTCTGGTCTCAACTATGAAGAACATGTCAACTGACATCATCAGCCAGCTGGACTGCAAGGCCAAGGCACAGATAGACACCAACAGGAAGGTCCTTGCCTCCATTTTCAACACTGTTGTCATGTGTTGAAGGCAAGGGCTTGCACTCAGAGGCAGTAATGATGATGGGGTGCTCCAAGACAACAACATGAGCAATTTCAATGCCTTGCTGGAGTTCCGCATTGAAGCAGGGGATAAAGTTCTGGAAAAAACACTTAAAGGAATGCCCTTCAAATGCCACCTGTGTTTCAAAACAGACACAAAAATAAAATGATTGACATTGTTGGTGAGCAAATTTGGGACAAGATTCTGGCCAATGTGAAGGAAGCCAAATTCTTCACCATTCTGGCTGATGAAGCCACAGATTCTGCCAATTGAAAGCAATTTTCAGTTGTTCTCATGTTTGTGAATAGGGACAACAAAATCCATGAGGAGTTTTTGGTTTTTGTACCCAGTGAAGCCATCACTGGGGAAGCCCTGACCCAACAAATTCTTCAGTGCCTGGAGGACTTGGGCCTTGAGGTTGGTGACGTTAGAGGGCAGGGATATGACAGAGCTGTCAACATGACTGGAAAATTCAAAGGTGTACAGGCCAGGAGTTCAGCCCTCAACAACAAAGTGTTGTACTTCCATTGCGCTTCGCATTGCCTGAGTCTGTGTTGTGAAGTCTTGCCAGGTATTGGGAGTCAAGGACATGCTAGCTACCATGACTGACATGGCATTTTTTCAACTTTGCCCCCAAAAGGCAGAGGCACTTTGATGAGGTGCTGGAATCTGCTGCTGTGCCATCCAGAGAGCACAAAATGGTGGACTTGTGCAAGACAAGGTGGGTCGACAAGCACACTGCATTTGAGACATTTGCCAAACTATATCAGGTCCTGCATGAATGCTTCAGTCAAATGTCCCCCAACACTGCCGGTATGGACAGTGACACCATCTCAAGGGCCTCAAGACTCCTTCATTGCATGGCAACTGGGGAATTCCTGGTGACCTTTGTCGTCACAAGAAAGTGCCTGCAGCTGTTGAAGCCCCTCACTGTCCACCTGCAGAAGAGGGCCAAAGACATTGTGGCGGCCTATCAGGAAATAACAGACCTCACCCGCTGCATGCAGGATACTTGCAGGGATGTGGACACAGTATTTGAAGAGTGGTTTGCTGAGGCAAATGCCCTGTCACAGTCCATGGTGGGGGAGGACATCCAGCCTCCAAGACGTGCTGGCAGACAGACTCTGCAGGACAACCAGCCAGCTGCTACCACAGAGGAGTGCTACAAGAGATCTGTGGCCATTCCGTTCCTTGACCACCTCTCCACAGAACTGCATGAGCGCTTCAAAAATGCAGACCTGGCCAAGGACGGTCTTCACTAGTTCCTGTCAACACCCTGGACCAGAAATGCATGCCTGTGCCAGACGGCATCACGTGTCTAGCCACACTGTATGAAGATGACTTGGAGGATCTGCAACAGGTAGAGGCAGAGTTCAGGAGGTGGGTGAACAAGGGGCAGCATGCACAGGCTTCAGGGGAGTTCATTCCCCAGACTGTGACTGAGGCCCTGCAGAGTTGTGACAGCAGGTTCTATCCAAACCTCTTCATGATGCTGCAGCTCATCTGCACTCTGCCCATCGCCACTGCTGAGTGTGAGCGCACCATCAGCCATCTTCAGACACTAAAAACCTATCTGTGCTCCACAATGGGGAAAGATAGGCTGAATGGTTTGGCGCTCATGCCTATACACTGTCAGATACCAGTTGACATTGAGGCAGCCTTTGATACCTTCTGATCAGGTTCAGACCAAAATGGCACTTTCTGCAGAAAGCTTGTTGAACTAAAGTGGATGTGCTGTGTGTGTGTGACATCTAGAGTGATCTCAAGTGCTTCTGACAGTGGATGCAAGGACTTTTTTGTTACATCAAACTTTGAAAGTTATCTAAAATGACTGCAATAGGATTGATAATTATGATTGATTAATTCCATACCTGAACCTTTGTGGCATTTTTTCTACAACTTTTTTTCCCCACACACTTTTGGAATTTCCAGTCAAGGTTTCACCTGCACCAGATGAAAGGTCAGTTTTCATTTTTTCAGTCACCTTTTCAAAGATTTCACACAATTTAATTTTCTTAATTGTATCAAATTATATGCATGGAGAGGCCGAAAATTTAGGTGAAAATGGCTAAAAATCGTTTTAGGCCGGGGGGCTTTGCCCCCCTGGGTCCCCCAACGGGATCGTTGCCCCATGTACCCCCACTGGGGGAGAACCGCCAGAACCCCCCTTGGGCCCCCCCCTCCTATCAAGTAATAGGTCCGGCTCTGGTGTGGTGTGTGTGTGTGTGTGTGTGGGGTGTGTGTGTGTGTGTGTGTGTGTGTGTGTGTGTGTTGTGTGTGTATGTGTGTGTGTGTGTGTGTGTGTATGTGTGTGTTGTGTGTGTGTATGTGTGTGTGTATGTGTGTGTGTGTGTGTGTGTGTGTGTGTGTGTGTGTGTGTATGTGTGTGTGTGTGTGTGATGTGTGTGTGTGTGTGTGTGTGTGTTGTGTGTGTGTGTGTGTATGTGTGTGTGTGTGTGTGTGTGTGTGTGTATGTGTTGTGTGGTGTGTGTGTTGTGTGTGTGTATGTATGTGTGTGTGTGTGTGTGTGTGTGTGTGTGTGTGTGTGTATGTTTTGGTGTGTGTGTGTGTGTGTGTGTGTGTGTGTGTGTGTGTTGTGTGTTGTGTGTGTGTGTGTGTGTGTGTGCTGTTCTTGTGACGACACCCATTCGGAAGAGGGCACCCTGGCTTTAGTCTTATAAATCTATCAACAGAAGGTGGTACAGTACACGGAACTATACGTAGTAATGATGATAATATAAATCTGATGCACCCAGTAAAGGGCTATCGCCACATGCCCACACACACAAAAAACCGCACACACAAACAAGCGCGCGCACACACACACACACGCACGCACGCACGCACGCACGCACGCACGCACGCACGCACGACACAACACACACACACAAGAATAGGCCATGTTCAGAAGTGTGACAAGTAGCCTAGCCTGTTTCAGTCCCTCTCTACCGCGACTTTTGCACAGTAACAGAGCTCAGGGCACCAAAAGAGGGTCTACTATAATATAGAATTGATATAGCATTGAAACTTGTAAAGCAAAAAACTAAAGTGTTCACATACAGATCATTCACATGCATGCAACAATCCGTAAAATTTTTGATTAAAATATATCAAATTTATTTACACACACACACACACACACACACACACAACACACACACACACACACACACACACACACACACACACACACACACACACACACACAGAGCGATGACAAAAAATACATAACTATAGGAGAAGTGAGTCAAGAGCTTAACAGTATGTCAACATCACGGATCAGGTTATAGGGAAAAGAAACAAAAAACAAAAAATAGTACATGAAGAAAAATACGATCATTCAAGTACAATCTATTATGAAGAACAAGAATAAGGGAAGCAAATCTTCCACGTATATCGAAGGAAACGTAACTCTTAACAGTCTTAAGGAAAAATGATTGTGCTGCTAAATCCGCAGGTGTACGTGTGTGTGTGTGTGGTGGGGGGGGGGGGGGGGGGGGGGGGGGGTGCCGTGCGTGTGTGTATGAATCGTTATTGTTATCATAGGTAAAAACAAAGTGACATTTGAACCAGAAAAACACTAACTTTAAACCTACAGCAAATGAGCAACTGGACTTCGAAGCAAATATTCACAAATGCTGAACGTTAATAAAAAGTCACTGAAAACATTATCTAACCAACGATCAGAAATATCAGGCAAAAAATGATTTTAAAGTTTGGCATTCAAAAATTAAATGAACACTTGAAATTTTTCCCCGCAACAGCATTTAACTCCTGTTACAAATTTTGTTTTTAACGCATTTAGCTTTAATCTTTAATCGATAAAGAAGTGAAGTAATTTGCGTGAGCTTTGCCATGCTATAATGGGGAAATTTCGAAGCTATATATTTTCAGGTTACAAGTCTGTATAACACGTTTATCAGAAATGTTACCAAGGTCTTTATCCAATAACTTCATTTCATTGTTTGATTCCTTTTCCAATAAATTGTAAGTCTCATAAATTGAAAGTGGATAAATCAACTCAATAGATCCTTCCTCATGTTTTGCGCCCCTTTTGGCGGCTCGGTCAGCCCACTCATTTATAATAAAATCCGAGATGAGAGGGGACCTAACAAAACCTCACATCTGTTCTTCTCAAAGTCAGACAATGTATTAGGTGGTTTATTTTCTAATTCGGTAACTGAGTTGATGAGATGTGTGTTTGAATCAAAACTATGAACCAGTAGTTGATGAGATAACGTCAGGCTTGATTTTGAATGTCAACCACAAACTCTAAAAATTTTGAAGAGTCAGTTAGTTAAAGACATGAGTATTGCAATTAGTTCCGCAGTATAAATAGATCGATTTTTCCCAATGGTAATATGATTTTACAGTTTTAAGTTTGGGGATGACAAAGGCTGCACCTGCTTGTTGACTGCTAAGAAGAGAACCATCTGTATAAATTTCCAAATAATTTGGGTATTGTTTGTTATGTGTGATCTAACTGGTACTAATTACAATATGTGGATTATCGTCTTTCTTGTAAGGTGTATGCTCAATGTCAAAATGTGCTTTGTTTTGCTCCCACTTGGACAAGGCGTGAGTTTTTGCTGTACATCAACATTCTCTGGAATGTTCCTGCTTTGTCTAATAATTCTTTCGAATAGGATCGATAGTAGTTAAAGAGGAAATGTTCTTTGCTCTTTTTGGAAAATCAACATTGGATTTAATCTTTACCTCTTCTGCGACAAAATTGCTGCATGAGAACTTCTAACAATATATTTCGCGCATGCAAGTCCTGTATTCTCTAAAGGAAGTACGTCTACTTCCTATATGTGCCAAAAGATGATGCGTGGAAGGGAACACCAAGGGAAAGGCGATAAGCCTTACAATCTAAACTTTGTAATTTTTTAAGAAGATATTTAGGAGCACTGAAAAACACTCTTGCCCATACGTTAACTTAGAACGAACAAGTGATGTTGGTAAGTGTTTTAGTGCTGTAGGGTGTGTATATTGTGTGTGTGTGTGTGTGTGTGTTGTGTGTGTGTGTGTGTGTGTGTGTGTGTGTGTGTGTGTGTGTGTGTGTGTGTGTGTGTTGTGTGAAGCTCAACAAGTCAATTTCTGATGTTTTAATCTCTCAGAATAGAAAGAACAGAGACCAAGATACGTTTAATCACAGTTCAACAATAGAGGGAAGAGAACAGCTTCAATATAATCTTAAAGAAAAGCAAAACTACTTAGCAAAAAGTTCTTCTTATGCAAAAATGATGGCAATTAGTTGCTTTCATGCACATCGGGGGTGGTGTGTGAAATGTGGAGTTGTTGTTAGGTGGGGGTAGTTTGGTGTGTTTGTGGTTGTCTGTGTTCTTGTGTTGTGGTGTGGTAGTAGAGTGTGATGTAGTGTAGTTTATTCTTTTATATCTAGAACTATTTAGAATTTATATTATTTTATTTTCGAGGATAGTGGATAGGTTTGTATGTGTGTTTTTTTTTTTTACTTCTTTTTGTTTTTTACTCATGTGTTTTTTATTTTTTTTTTTACATCTGTTTCCCACACGCAAACAATGGCCTGCTCTTCCGAAAAGCGGAACAGGTTTTAAGGTGTGCACAAACTGTTCTGCTTAGGACCTCAGGTTTATTGTCTCATCCGATGGACTTTTGGGGAGAGTGGAGTCAGCACTGATGTTAACTCCAGAGCAAAAATCCTCTTCAAACGAGATTCGAGATTCGAACCCAGGTCAGCAGATCACGCGTACATCACTCTGGCCATCAGGCTATCCTTTTGTTGTTGCTGTTGTTGTTTGAGTGTGTGCGTCTACATGGTTCTTGCATGCGTGTGAGTGTGCCTG
>CM060349.1:9417375-9421935 GCA_030674155.1 Stramonita haemastoma
ATCGAACATTCTCCAGCAGAAGCATCGAAAAATATCCAGCGTTAAAATGAGATGACCTACCTATCCAGTGTACCGCTACTTTCAGTGTGTTTTGTGGAGGAGTGACAAAAGTGGTTTTGAAAAAAAATGTGGGTAACAAACGCCATCATCATTATCGATAACATGATGGACTTTTGTTGTTGTTTTAAAGAAGTAACAGAAACCTCATCGTCTGTTTATTGTCAGATTAACATGCAATTGTACCGACAGAAACAGTCAGTCAAAGTCAGTGCAGTGTTTTCATGATGGAAGTAAAAAACAACACAGTATCTTAAAATCGACAATGCCCTGCCTCACATGCACGCACATGCTTGCACGTCCTCATCATCTGTTTATTGTCAGATTAACATGCGGACAGAAACCATCAAAGTGTTTTCATGATGGAAGTTTCTGCAAAGCTTCAGTCAAAGTCAGTGCAGTGTTTTCATGATGGAAGTTTCTGCAAAGCTTCAGTCAAAGTCAGTGTAGTGTTTTCATGATGGAAGTTTCTGCAAAGCTTCAGTCAAAGTCAGTGTAGTGTTTTCATGATGGAAGTTTCTGCAGAGCTTCAGTCAAAGTCAGGGCAGTGTTTTCTGATGGAAGTTTCTGCAAAGCTTCACCACCTTCACAATAACAGGCCCAGGTGCTGTTTGTCCTGTGGCCTGTAGACATCCCTCCCTCTTTCTGTCTGTCTGCCTGCAGTCAGCAGGTAAGTCACACATGTTTTTCCCCATGTCTTGGTTTATGTGATGACTGATTTTGTATTTTCCCCATGTCTTGGTTTATGTGATGTCTGATTTTGGGTTTTCCCCATTTCTTGGTTTATGTGGTTACTGATTTTGTATTTTCCCCATTTCTTGGTTTATGTGATGACTGATTTGTATTTTCCCCATTTCTTGGTTTATGTGATGACTGATTTTGTATTTTCCCCATTTCTTGGTTTATGTGATGTCTTATTTTGTATCTTCCCCATTTCTTGGTTTATGTGATGATTACTGATTTCACTTCAGTACTGCTGTAAGCGATGTTTGTGTAGATGTTTTCAGTTGGTATAAAGAGATGTTCCTTCAGGAAAAGCATGGTCATGATGCACAGAAACATTGAGAGCAGCAACAAACCAGCAGCTTATAGCCTGCTCAAAAGCAAAACACTGCACAATTTCATCTGGCAGCTGGTATACATATCAGTGACTTTGAAAATAAAGAGGTTTTTAAAATATATATATATATATATATATATATATATATATAATATATATATATATATATATATATATATATATATATATTCTTTTATGTCGAGGATAATGGGACAAGCACTCTTGTGCTTTTTTACATCCAGTCCCCGTGTGTATGCAGTTTTGTAACTGTCATCTGTTCCCACCGGCACACGATGGCCTACTCTTACGAAAAGCATAACAGGATTTTACGTGTGCGTGTGCGTTTGCACACGGGCCTCGGTTTATATCTGAAGGAGTTTGGGGAAGAGTGGAGTCTGCACTGATGTGAACTCCAAGGGAAAAATCCCCTCGAACGGGAATCAAAGCCGGGTTGTGTGTGTGTGTGTGTGTGTGTGTGTGTGTGTGTGTGTGTGTGTGTGTGTGTGTGTGTGTATGTGTGTGTGTGTGTGTGTGTGTGTGTGTGTGTGTGTGTGTGTTCGTTCGTTCTTTCTTTAGATTTTACGTCTTTTCACTGGAAGTGATATTAGACGAAGGAGATAGGGAGAAAAGAAGAAAAGCAGATACTTGTGTGTGACTAAAAGTTTGTGTTTTGTCAATTGTAATGCGTATGAATATGTGTGTGTGTGTGTATGCGCGCGCGAGCGCGTGTGTGTGCGTACGTGAGTGTGTGTGTGTGTGTGTGCGAGCGCGTGTATGTGCGTACGTGAGTGAGTACATGCGTGCATACGAGGTGTGTGTGAATGATTGAGTGTGTGTGTGTATGTGTGTGTGTGTGTGTGTGTGTGTGTGTGTGTGTGTGTGTGTGTGTGTGTGTGTGTGTGTGTGTGTGCGTGTGTGTATGTGTGAGTGTGTGTGTGTGCAGGCATACGAGAGAGAGAGAGAGAGAGAGAGAGAGAGAGAGAGAGAGAGAGAGAGAGAGAGAGTGTGTGTGTGTGTGTGTGTGTGTGTGTGTGCCGTGCGTGTGCGCGCATGCGTTGGTGTGTGTGTTGTGTCACTGCAATATACTTTCCCCATATCTGCCCCTTTACTTTATAGTTAGTCAGTGCAACTCTGGCTCTGTTATTCTGTGACTGACCCCATCAAGTCAAGTCAAAGTCAAGTCAAAAACACTTTAATCATCCCTGAAGGGCAATTACAATAATGACAGGCATATTGATACGAATCATAATCTAAGAAACGAAATAGCTACAGTTCATATTTGTTCAGACATTATATGATAACTTCAAATAAAAATGTCACAAACACTCACACTCATACGCGCGCGCTCGCACAAACGCAAACGCACATATACACACACCAATGTTTGGATACAATGTTATTAAAACCATTGACAAGAAAAGACATATGATCACTATTATTTACGCATTGTACGCACGCGTTCGCACACGCACGTATACATGCATGCACGCACGCACACACACACATGCACGCACGCACACACACACACACACGCGCGCGCGCGCGCACTTCTACACGATAGGGGACGGATAGCCTAGTGGTCAGAACATTGCGCTGGCAATTTGACGACCGGGGTTCGAGTCCTGTCGAGGAGATTTTTCTCCTGGAGTTAACATCAGTGCTGACTCCACTCTCCCCAAATGTCCTTTGGATGAGACTTTAAACCGAGGCCCCGTGTGCGAACGCACGCAGGACATCTTGCGCACACGTTAAATCCTGTTCCGCTTTTCGTAAAAGTAGGCCATCGTGTGCCGGTGTGAACAGATGACAATATTTACAAAACTGCATACACACGGGGACCGGATGAAAAAAAGCACATGATTGCTTATTCTGTTATCCTCGATATAAAAGAATAAATAAATAAAATAAATCACACACACACACACACACACACACACACACACACACACACACACACACACACACACACACACACACACTTCTCGCCTAGGCCTAATCTATTCCGCCACACTGCAAGCCACATTCCACACAGCAGCAGTAGCAGCCTCTCCCTGCTAGTTCTCTGTAGCCTAGTATATTCCAGAAACCCACACTTCCTGATTTGTATGAGTAAAGTTTGAATAAAACCATAATAGGGCCTACAAGGGTGTAGTGTGTAGTGTAGGCCTACATATCTGAATGTGAGATGGAAGCCATGCAGCACTCTTGGAGTTCATTGGCCAGGCTGGCCCAGGATAGGCAGGGGTGGAAAGTCTTTGTTGCTGCCCTACACACCACTGGGTGTAAATGATGATGATGATGACATCTGAATGTGAATGGTACACCGTGTTGTTCGATAGGCCTAGCCTGTAGGCTCTGTATAGATTTATCTGCTATGAAGCGCTGGCGGATCAACATCACTGTAAGTATTTTAAAAGACCGCATTTTGACTGTTGGCTGTTTGTTGTGTGAATCAACATTAGGCCTAATTTGTGGTCTGCTAGCTGCATGTGCGTGCAGCCCACTAGGTTCTAAAAATACAGAGGGCAGTACAGTGGGTGATTGACAGTTAGGAACACACTGAGGGAACAGGTGGTCTAGTATAGGGGGTAGGCTAACGCGCCTTGCCTAGACAGCAAAAAGTCCGGGTCGGAGTGTGCAGTAGGCCTAGTTTGTACCCCGTTTGGACCCAAAACTTTTCCCCCATCTATTAGACCCTGAGTGGTGGTCTGGGCGCTAGTCTTTCGGATGAGACGATAATCCGAGATCCCGTGTGTAACACATCACTATTTAGCGCACGTAAAAGAACTTACTGCAACAAGGGGGTTGACCGGGGCAAAATTCTGTAGTAAAAAGCCACTCTGATAGGGAGACAAATACAGTTGCATACAGGGGAAAAAAAAAAAAGGGTAGGCGCTGCACTTGTGGCGACGCGCTCTCCCCGGGAGAGGCAGCCCGAATTTTACGCAGAGAAATCTGCTGTGACATAAAGTGGTACAAAATACAAAATAAATCATCAAGTTTATTTTCCTTGGAGGTTTTAAAGTGAGCATAAGTATTATGAAATAATTCTAGAATTGCAGGTCAAGTAATATAATTATACCATACACTTTTGTATACATGTAAACATATAAAATAAACAAGACAGTATTTTAACTATGAGCATCAGTTAAAGTTAACATTTGCAGCTGCAAAAAGGTATCCAATATAATTATGTGATCTATTTAGACATGTGTTTGCAAGGTTATAGATAGAAATTTTTGGCCAAGGGGGAGAAAGGGGAATTTTCGGGCCCCTAAAGGGAATAGTGCCCGGCGTTTTTTTTTTTTTTGGGGGGGGGGTTTGGGGGTTTTTTGGTTTTTTGTCTTAAAAACCATTTTGGGGAAATGTGTGGGGGTGGGTGTGGGGTGGTTTGTGGTGGGGTGTGTGTGTGTGTGTGTGTGTGTGTGGTGTTGTTGCAGGTT
>CM060349.1:9422035-9429535 GCA_030674155.1 Stramonita haemastoma
TTTATAATGATATAACCTGACAATACCCCCCCTCCCCCCCCCCCCCTTGTCTCTCTCTCTCTCGCAGTCTCTGTAGCTGTCTGTCCCTCTCTGTATGTCTGTGTGTCTGTCTCTCTCCCTATCACCCTTTTTACCTAAAAATAACTCTTTTGACAGACATTTACTTGATATGTTTCTTTGATTATTTAAAAAAAAAATTTAATTAGAGAAGGCTTTCCTGTGGGTATTTTGTCAGACTTTGTTGACTGGTCAATTTTGATGATGATATAATGCGTAAGAAGCTCTCTCTCTCTCTCTCTCTCTCTCTCTCTCTCTCTTCTCTCTCTCTCTCTCTCTCTCTCTCTCTCTCCCCTCTCCCTCCCCCCCCCTTCCCCCCCCTCTTTTCTATTTTTGACTTTCACATATTATACTATCCTAAACTTATCATTAGGTAGAAATGTTCTGGTTCTTATGTTGAATTGAAATTGTATTCTTGTCATCTGCATAAGGACGGGCTGTGTTCATTTGGTTGGGGTTTTTTTTTGTTGTTTTGTTTTGTTTTTTTTTTTCCCCTCACATATATGTTACACCTTTTTGGACTTTAAAAATTCTTGTTCTTGAACACGACTTGTTTATGCATTATATCTGAATGTGTTGATTTTTAAATGTTTGTTTGCTGTTGGGTGTTTTTTTTTCTTTCTTCATAATACTGTTTTAAAGTAAGTAAGAATTGTGAAAATGTGTGTGTATATATAGATATATATGTTTGTTTTTGGTTGGGTTGCTTTCTTCTCTGCTGTCTGCTCTCTATTTTAATTTATTTAATTCTCTCTATTTTAATTTATTTAATTTACCTGATTACAATCAGTGTATCTGTCGTGAACAGTAATGTTCAGGTCAGTTGGGCTTATGTGTTTGTAGAATACATATCTATTTCTTTTGTTTGAATAATTATCAGTGTATCCAGTGGGGATTACAGCTGAAATATCCACCACCCTGCCAAAGTGTTTAACCTCTCTGTGTGTGTGTGTGTGTGTGTGTGTGTGTGTGTGTGTGTGTGTGTGTGTGTGTGTGTGTGTGTGTGTGTGTACATTGATGTTGTTCAAAATCTAAAATTGTTATTGGCTGCATGCGCAAGAATTGCTTGAATGCAAGTGCTTTGATTTGTTTTTGCAAGATATAGTGCATGTAAATTCCATTTATTATTATTATAATAAGTGTAATTTGTTCTTCTCTTCATTGAATATGTATACATTATCACAAGCTGTTTTGCCATAATGTTGCCTGGTATTACCATAATACACTGACCCATTGTTGTTTTCATTGTTGTTTCTTTTTTCTAATATTTTCACAACTAATGAACTTTAAAACAGTTGCATCCCGTTATCTTTTTTAAAATTTATTAAAAATTTTCATTTGTTCTCTCTCTCTCTCTCTCTCTCTCTCTCTCTCTCTCCTCTCCTCTCTCTCTCCTCTCTCTCTCTCTCTCTCTCTCTCTCTCTCGCCCCCTCTCTCTCTCTCTCGATGAAAAAAAAAGCAAATTTATTGCTTACTCAATGTACCATCTGAAAATAAAATTTTGATTTGATCTCTTTCTCTCTCTCTCTCTCTCTCCTCTCTCTCTCTCTCCCCTCTCCTCTCTCTCTCTCTCTCTCTCTCTCTCTCTCTCTCTCTTCCACTTTCACACTCACATATTATATCTTAAAGTTATCATTAGATAGAAATATTCTGGTTCTTAAGTTGAATTTGAAATTGTATTCTTGTTGTGGAAGAAAGGACGAGCTGTGTTTGGTGAGTTATTTTGTTTGGGTGTTTTTTTTCCCATCTTCGTTTGGTTTTTTTTCCTCACAAATATGTTACGCCTTTTTAAATGTATGTTCTTGAACACGACTTGAAAAATGTTATGTTTGGGTGTCACATCATAAGGTTGATTTTCTAAATGATTGTTTGCCCTTAGTAGTTGTTTTTTTTCTTCATAATATTGTTTAACAGTAAGAAAGATTTGTGAAAATGTTTATATATATATATTATATATTATATAATATATATATATATATATATATATATATATATATATATAATTTGTTTGGGTTGATTTCTTCTCTGCTGTCTCCTCTCAGTTCTAATCTATTTGATTTATTTCACTATAATCAGTGTATCTGTCTTGACATTATTGTTTGGGTCAGTTAGGCATTGTGTGTTTGTTGAATACATATCTCTACCTCTTTTGTTTAAATTATTGTCAATGTATCCAGTGGGGATTATGCATTTGTTGAATGTATACCTATATTGTTTTTAGAAATCATAGGTTGAACCTTTATTGTTGGTGATGGTGGTTTTGTTTTTCTGTTGTTTTTGTTGGGGGGGGGGGGGTAGTTGAGGTTTTTTTTCTTTTTTTGTGGGGGGGGGGGGGGGGTCACTATTCCCTAATCAGGGCAAGGACTGGATGAAAAAAGGTATGTGAATACTAACTCTCTTACCATTGAAAAAAATTAAGATTATTGATATGTTTATTTATTATGAATGTTGGTATGTTTATATTTCTTTGGTTTTCATTCATAGTACTATGGAAAACAAAGAAAAGGTTTGTGTAAATATTTTGATATTTATCAATTTTTTTGTTGGGCGTTGTTTGATATAGTTTGATATTGAGATTGTGTTTTGCCTAAAATTGATTTTTTGATAGACATTGACTAAATGTTTCTTTGCCTTCTTTCTTTGTCTTTTTTCCTCTCACACATATGTTACTGAAAAAAATTTTCTTTACACTTTTAACATGAATTGCAAAATTTTGTGTTTAGGCGTTGCATCATAATGTTCCTCATTAGTATACTTTGCTTCTATTTATAAATGTGTTGACTTTAATTGATTAAAGCTGGTTTGTATAACTTTGAACAGTTTTGTCGCTGATTTGATGAGGTTTCAATTTTTTTTGTTTTAGGCTTTTGGCCACATCGTGATTTGATAGGTTTCATTGATAATGATGTTATTTTAAAGAAGTGTTTCGTGTGGCTGTTTTGCAATACTTTTTTTTTTTTATAGTAATGATGTAGCCTGAAAATGCGAACCCCCCCTCTCTCTCTCTCTCTCTCTCTCTCTCCTCTCTCCTCTTCTCTCTCCTCTCTCTCTCTCTCTCTCTCTCTCTCTCTCTCTCCTCTCTCCTCTGTCTTCCCTTCTTTTGTATTTTGCGCTTTTACAGTTTATATTATCCTTAACTTTTCAGGAGATAGAAATGTTTTTATTCCTATGTCGAATTGAAATTGTATTCTTGTCGTATAAATAAGGACGAGCTGTGTTTGGTTCGTTGGTTTTGTTTGTTTCTTCCTTTGGTTTTTGTTCCCTTTTATTTGGTTCCCCCCCCCCCCCCTCACATATATGTTAATAAATTTTTGGACTTTTGAAATTTTTGTTCTTGAACACAACTTGAAAAATGTTGTTTTGGGTATTATATCAGAATATGTTGATTTTTTAAAATGTTTGTTTGCTGTTAGTTTTTTTTCCTTCTATTTCTTCATAATATTGTTTTAAAGTAAGAAAGAATTGTGAAAATGGTATGATATATAATGTATAAATATATATATATATATGTGTGTGTGTGTGTGTATTTACTTGATTATAATATGTTTCTGTCTTGACATTAATGTTCAGGTTAGTGTTGGATTATGTGTTTGTTGAATACATATCTATCTCTTTTGTTTATTTAATTATCAATGTATTCAGTGGAGATTGTGCATTTGCTGAATGTAGTCCTGTCTCTTTTTTTGTAAATCATAGGTTGAACTTTTATTGTTGGTGACGGTGGGTTTTTTTTCTTCTGTTTTTGTGTTTTGGTTCAATGTTTTGGGGGTCGGTTTTTGTTGTTGTTTTTTTGTTGTTGTTTTGTTGCTATTCCATAATCGGGGCAAGGGCCAGATGGAAAAAAAAAGGATGTGAACAGTTACTCTGTTACCCTTGAAATATTTACTGATTATTAACGTATAGCCATTGTTCTACCTCATAATGAAGTATCAAATCATAATTTTGTATCCTTATGCCTTAAAACATGTTTTGAAAATACCCAAGCCCTCATTCTGACCACCTATTAGGATGCTAAACTTGTCCATTTCTCATTTTGTCATTTCCTGCGGTCTAGCATTTCAGCTTGCAATAACTTTTCATAGAATTGTCTGATTTTCAATCTGTTTTTTGTATTGTATAGCCATTTGATTGCAGTTTGATGGCATGTCAATAACTAAAAATTGACCTCTGGTGCAATGCGACTCATTATATGGCATACATTATTTCCAACTTGATTTATGTGTGTTCAGTATCTGCGTTCAGTATCTGTGTTGACAGGCCTTGTGTACCGATCAGCTGGAGATGATTTTGGCAGCACTAAAAGTTAAGTGCTTCCTTTTCTGTTTTTAGTGTGTGTGTGTGTGTGTGTGTGTGTGTGTGTGTGTGTGTGTGTGTGTGTGTGTGTGTGTGTGTGTGTGTGTGTGTGTGTGTGTGAGAGAGAGAGAGAGAGAGAGAGAGAGGAGAGAGAGAGAGAGAGAGAGAGTGTGAGTGAGTGTGTGAGTGTAAGTGTGATTCATTTTCTCTCACAGGTAGTTTTTCTGCTCTTCATTGTTGATGAATACATATTGTCACAAGCAGTTTTGCCATAACATTGCCTTGTATTGCATTCATACACTGACCCATTGTTATTTCTTTGTTGTTGTTTTAATTTTTTTTTTTACAATTTTTAAGCAGTTCCACCCAGTTGTTATGTTTGTTATTCTAACATGTGTTCAGCATGGTGTTCAGCTGCAGCTCAGTTTTGCACAAATGTTAGAAGAGGGATTGACATGACAAGGGGTGGACATCTTGAAGCATAGGATAAGCTACCTTTTATTCTTTTAAAATGTGTTCTATTTTCTAATAAAATATAGTATCAGTTTTCACCGAGATAATATATCATATCGTACAACTTCTTATGACAATTTGGTTTATCATTATGCCATAAAATGTGTGGATGTGTTATTCTTTTAGATTTTGTTCAATATCCTGATAAAATAGAGTACTAGGTTTAATTGATATTAATTTTGTCTTTACCTACAGTGTGTTATAACAATTTTGTGCGTGCGTGCACGAGCGGTGTGTGAGTGTGGATGCATTAGCATTCTAGTGCGTGTATTGATGTTTGTGATTTTGCTTGAGTGAGTCAATGACTAGCTGATGTATTGCTGATTTCTGGGTGCTTTTATTGTGATGGCTGCGTTCTGATATTTGGCTACTGTGTTGTGGGACTTTTTTTTTTTTTTTTGTAAATGTTTACCTTTTTAATGTATGGCTTGTACTGGCTTGAATTTCTCTGTCTGTGAGATGATAAAGTGTTTTTGAAGTTGAAGTTTGGATATGGGTGAGAGTGTGTGTTGGGGGAAGGGGGTGGGGAAGTTTGTATATGGGTGAGAGTGTGTGTTGGGGGAAGGGGTGGGGAAGTTTGTATATGGGTGAGAGTGTGTGTTGGGGAAGGGGGTGGGGAAGTTTGTATATGGGTGAGAGTGTGTATTGGGGGAAGGGGGTGGGGATATTGGGGTTGATGGATTGCATACATGATTACAGACTTGGATAATGTGTTTTCAGTATCTGTGATCACAGGGCTTGTGTACCCAACATCTGGAGACGCTGTCAGCAGCATTGTTCAAAAGTTAAGTGCTTCTTTTTGAGTGCTTTTGTTTTTTATTTGTTAATTTTTTTTTATCTTATTTTTATTCTTTTATATCGAGGATAATGGGATAAGCACTCATGTGCTTTTTTTCATCTTGCGTGTGCATGTGTGCATGCGTGCGTGCGTGCGTGTGTTGGTGTATGTGTTTGGGGGGGGTCATTACTTTTGGTATGTTAATTTTTCTCCTCATTGATGATAGAGAATGGTCACAGCCTGCTGTCTTGCCAGTGTTGCCTTGTTGTTGATGTATTGGCATGATACATCCACCCACCCCATGGTTGTTGATGTATTGGCATGATACACCCCATTTATTGTTGTTGATGTATTAGCATGATACATCCACCCTCCCCATTGTTCATTGATGTATTGGCATGATACATCCACCCTCCCCATTGTTCATTGTTGTTGATGTATTGGCATGATACATCCACCACACCCTATTGTTCATTGTTGTTGATGTATTGGCATGATACATCCACCCTCCCCATTGTTCACTGTTGTGGATGTATTGGCATGATACATCCACCCACCCCATTGTTCACTGTTGTTGATGTATTGGGATGATACACCCACCCTCCCCATTGTTCATTGTTGTTTTCTTTGTTTGTTCTTTTTTTTCCTAATATTTTAACAAGTTGAAAATACTTAAACACAGTTATCTGACCTTTTGTAATTGTTCATCTTTTTTTATGATGTTTAGCTGCAGCTAGATAAGTGAAGTGAAGATGTTTCTGATCTCTCCTTGTTTCCATGGGATTGCTGTGTGCCTGTTTCTGATGTACACTAGTTTCTGTATGTTTGATATGTCTGTGCTAGCAATGTTCACTTAATTCTCTGTGTGTGTGATATTTCTTTGCTTGTGATGTGTACACTTGATTTTGTGTTTGACATTTCTTTGCTTGTGGGGTACACTGGTTTCTTTATGTTTGATATTTCTGTGCAAGTCAAATTCAAATTCAAAATACTTATCTCTAAAACAGAAATTCCGGTGGGTTACAAGCCATATATAAAAACAACAAAAACAACAACAATACAGCTCAACACAGGTTCTGAACATCAGCACACACCCATCACAGCACAAAGAGCATCCACAAGTCAGCAACACCTCAGCCAGCTGCAAACTCACCCAACACGCATCCACACATACACACTCACACATGGTGATAAGTGTTTTCTGATGTCGGTTTCTGTCTACATGTGCAGAGTGGGGGAGAATTGCTTCACCCCTGGACAGACAGAAGCCTTTGCCCCTCTACAGACACTGACTGCCTGCTGCCTGTGCCCCCCCCCCCCCCCCCCCCCCCCCCCCCCCCCCCCCCCCCCCCCCCAGTGACTGAGCCAGCCAGCAGTGAACAGGAAGGTGAGGCACATGACATGACATGACATAGCTGTCTAGGACATTGACATTGTGTAGGATGAACTGGACTTTTCTTCTTTCTTGTCTTCCCCACAGCACACAAATCCAACACCATTCAGTCAAGGCTGCTGCTATATTTAGCACGCCCTTTCCTTTTACTCAGTCCAAGTGTGGTCAGTTGCTGCTATAATTAGCACCAGCTGGCCCCATCTGGGCTGGGGGGATGGATTAATTAGGATTAGCAGCTGAGAGGAGCTGAAAGTGGAGAAACTGACAGCCAGCCGTGTGTGCTTTCCTCTTCTTCTGTCATGTCTTTTTCTGACTTTCTTCTTCTTCTGTCATGTCTTTTTCTGACTTTCTTCTTCTTTTTCTTCTTTGTATGTTTCACTCTTTGTTTTCTGCTTCCTTCCTCTTCATTGTTTGTTGCCCTCTTTATTTCCTTCTCCCCTACTTTTAGTTTTTCCTTCTTCAGTTT
>CM060349.1:9434535-9458199 GCA_030674155.1 Stramonita haemastoma
TGAAAAATAAAGATTGTTCATAAAGATTATTCTATCTCCAAATGGAAGTAGGTGTGTACATGATTTTAGACAGTGTATGTATGTATGTATTTCTAGAGAAGGGAGCTGTTTCTCAAGAAGTGTGTTGTAATAATAATAATAATAAATGGAATTTATATTGCGCTATATCTTGTAAAAACAAATCAAAGCGCTTGCATTCGGCCTATACAACACACAAGCAACCAATAACAATGTATGATCATGTGTGTTGCCAGGTCTGGTTTATTTAGCCCATGTGAAGTCACAGGAGAGGCAGGGACAGTGCAGCAACAGGACTGGAGGGAGGGAGGGAGGGAGGCAGCCCTGAAGCCCAGGAGAGAGGGAGAGACTGAGGAGAAACAGGCTGACAGCCAATGCAGGAGGGAGGGACAGGTATGTCTGTCAGCAGTACTTAGGCTGTCAAGCATTATCCATTATCCTCGATATAGAAGAATGCATCAATAAATAAAAATAAACAGACTCCCACTTTGGCCTGTCCAACTTCTACAGGGGATAGACAGGCAGCCTGACCACAGAATTTTACCCGCAGAATGAAAGAAAGCATCTAGCTGACTCAAGACTCAAGAATACTTTAATGTCTCAACTTGAGAAATTATGAGTGGCATTCTAAAATTACAATTACACCGCATGCATTGTTAAACAGAAGAAAAAGTAAAAAGCAACACAGTATCTTAATATCGACAATACCCTGCGTCACATGCACACACGTACGCGCGTGCACACACACACCCACACACACACGGTCGCGCACACATGTAAAATTGAAGACCACACGCTCGCGGACACACACCCATTTACACATATCAGTAATAGTTAAGAGTAACAAAACAAAATTATAACACAATAATTATTTAAACACATCTAATAAAATATCTCAGCATAATGAATGCATATATTATCGGTATAAGTATTCCTACATCAAAATGCAGAACATGACAAAAACATTTTGATAAAAAAAAATTTTTAATGACATTCAACACCCATTCTACTCTTCACCCATCACAGTTTACACTCATTCATTAACTGGTACTTAAGATAAAACACACACACACACACACACACACACACACACACAAACACACACTTACACACACACACACACACACACACACACACACACACACACACACACACACACACACACACACACACACACACGCATGCATGCATGTATACACACGCACACACACACACACACACTCTTTCTCTCTCTGTCTCTCCCTCTCTCTGTCTCTGTGTCTCTCTCTCTCTCTCTCTCTCTCTCTCCTCTCTCTCCTCTCTCTCTCTCTCTCTCAGGTGCATACTTGAGCATACACTGTTATTTTGATGGATATATAAAACATATACATATATACACAAATGCAGAAAAATATATATTTTGTAAAAAAAGAAAAATCAACAGTGATTTAGAAAGTGAATTGATTTGTTAATAAAAGAGAGTTGATGTCTTCCATTACTATGGATAAAACCTATGGTATCCTTAGGAGGAATTGCCTTGGTTTTTAAATTATCAGAATAAAAACAGTAGAAAGTAGAAAAGACAAAAATTGTGCAGGAAAAAGGAGAGGTGTGGAAAAATGGCTGTTGTCCCCAAGATAGCAGGTTTGGACAGACCAAGGGAGGTAACAAGTCACTGGATGCCAAATCCACTGTCAGTCACTAGGATGTTGGCCCAAGGTTTCTTTTCCTGTTGAACTGTTTTTATCTATTTATATATTCTTTTATATTGAGGATAATGGAATAAGCAATCATGTTCTTTTTTTCATCCAGTCCCCTGTGTGTATGCAGTTATGTAAATATTGTCATCTGTGGGGATCAGTGTGTGAAATTTAGCCAATATCATAATGGAGAAAAAGTACTACCAACAGCAAATTGCATAAAACACGTGTCTCATTTTTAAACAAAAAGAAAATTGTGCACAACATTTATCTTTAAAAAAATTAATAAAAAAACAACAACAATAGCATAATGATTTACACACACGCACACAGGTGCGTGCAAACGTCACCAATAGGCTTTATGTCAAGGGAAATATATGCCTTAAATTTACGTGAAACTGTATAACAGAACACAAGAGGGATTATTTTATCCCCTGAGAGAGAGAGGGGAAATTTTTCACTCTAGCACCAGACATGAACTTAACTGAAAAAACCAAGGATGTCAGCTGAGGTCCTACAGGCAGGGAACTGGTTAATTAAACAAAAGAAATAAGAGATGTATTCAACAAACGAAGGATCCTCAACTGACCTGAACATTAATGTCAAGACAGATTAACTAATTATAATTGAATGAATTAAATAGATGAAGATTGAGGGGAGACAGCAGAGAGGAGAGTAAACCCCCCTCCCCCCCCCCAAAAAAAGTATAATATATCATAACATTTTCACAAATCTTTCTTCCTTTAACACAATATTATGAAGGCAAATTAACACCCCCCCCCCCCCCCCCCCCCCCCTAACAGCAAACAAACATTTTAAAAATCTACAACATCATGATGTATTGCCCAAATATAACATTTTTTTCAAGACGTGTTCAATAACATGAGTTTAAAAGTAAAAAAAATGTGTAATTTATATATAAGGGGGAAAAAACAGTAAACACAGCCCGTCCTTATTTAGACGACAAGAATACAATTTCAATTTCAAAATAACAACTAAAATATTTCTATTAAATGATAAGTTTAGGATAGTGCAATATGTGAAAGTGGAAAATAGGAAGAGAGAGAGAGAGAGAGAGAGAGAGAGAGAGAGAGAGAGAGAGAGAGAGAGAGAGAGTACACCTCCAGTTTGGATTATCTGAAGAAATAATATCTATCATAACACACTCACAGAAATCTCTTTGATCATCAGATACTGCTACCAATAATAAGAGAAACAAAACCCCAAACAAACAAGCAAAGAAAAAAAACCCAAACAAAACAACATAGTATGCATAGAAACATCGATGTAAAAGACAGTCAAAGAATTAGACATAATCTACCTCATTTTCAAATCGTTTTAATGTGTAGACATAATGTAAAAACCAAGATAGCATCATTTTAGAACAATAGTAAACACAAAATTACACAGTTTACCATAGCAACTAAAACAATTTTTGCAGATATATGTTCCAGTTATTGCCAATAACAAATATGAGGTGTGCTCATTTCATAGCATAGTCTCTAAAACGAGAAACTAGAATAGTTTATCAAACCAATATCCCACCTACTCCCTTTCAAACTGATTTTGTTTGGGTTTTTATTTTGTATTTTGTACCACTTTACGTCACAGCAGATTTCTCTGCGTGAAATTAGGGTGCTCTCCCCAGGGAGAGCCCATTGCCACATGTGCAGCACCTACCCCCTTTTTTTTTATTTGTTTCCCTATCAGAGTGGCTATTTTTCTACAGAATTTTGTAGAATTTTGATTTGTACAGATCAGCTTAAAAACAATATTGTCCTACTCCGCTATAATTGGAATATCACCAAACAGTGATAAATTAGAACATGCAGAAGTGAACAATGACAAATACAAGTTACTCTAGATTGTAATTCTAATTCTAATATCACTAATGGTAAAATGACGTAAAATCTAAAAACGAACGAAGACCAATCAACAAAGTCCTTCTTTAAAACAATATTATCAATGAGCCCATGTTTTGGGGAATTCGCGTTATGTAAGCCTCCATTTTATTATTATTACTATATTAATTTATAACTCTTTTGTGGGCTTTGATTATTTCATCATAAAATAAAGATCTTTTAGAAAGAGAGAGAAAGATGTTTCCAACAGGATGGAGAGAGAGAGAGAGAGAGAGAGAGAGAGAGAGAGAGAGAGAGAGAGAGAGAGAGAGAGTGTGTGTTAAAGATCAGTGTGACAGCAGTGTTGTGATTGTTCAGTGTTATGATAGTTCAGTGACTGATGTGTGTCTCTTATGATTCTGATAGTTCAGTGATTGACGTGTGTCTCTTATGATTCTGATAGTTCAGTGACTGATGTGTGTCTCTTATGATTCTGATAGTTCAGTGACTGATGTGTGTCTCTTATGATTCTGATAGTTCAGTGATTGACGTGTGTCTCTTATGATTCTGTGTGCAGGCGGTGTCCATGTTGAAAGAGACCCAGGCATTGGCAGCCACCGGCCACAAGAACGGATGTTCACATTGTGCCCCGATCACCCGCAGTGAAATGAACTGATGCAGTGGAGTGTAGTGTAGTTTGCAGCACAGTGCAGTGTTGTCTATACCTTCCCCCCTGCAGTGAAATGAACTGATGCAGTGCAGTGTAGTGTAGTTTGCAGCACAGTGCAGTGTTGTCTGTACCCTCCCCCCTCCCTCCACCCCTACTGCTGAAATAAAAGCTCTTCATCAAAACCACAACTACACACCCCTCTCCCTTCACTTGATGTAATGTACAGGACAACTTTGTTTTTCTCCAGTTTCTGTACAGGGGGTCATGCACACCCACGTTTGACATGTGTTACTGTGTTGACTTGCGTTTGTGTTCCTGAGTGTGTGTGTGTGTGTGTGTGTGTGTGTGTGTGTGTGTGTGTGTGTGTGTGTGTGAGAGAGAGAGAGAGAGAGAATCGGGGTACATGTAGATTTTCCACATCAAAATGAAAAAATGGTGACACCAATCCATCACAACCACCTGCATTCTACTGCTGTTCTTCAGCTGCCTGTATCCAGATGTCAGTATTTCTAAAGTGGAGATTTGGGAGGGGAGTTGGTGGGTTGTTGTTTTTTTTCTGTCCTCAATGGTACCTTGGTGATATTTTATATTTGAGCATTTGCCCGCCAGTAAGGGGCTTTTTTGTTTTTAAAAATTATTTTTTAAAATGCCCACCAGTAAGTTAGCCACATAACGCTTCGCATTACGACTTCAGGGACGATGTTGAAATATACCATTGCAAGTTTTCTACATTTTGTCAACTGTTCATACTTCCACACAATGAGATTATAAACCAAGGCCCCATGTGCAAACGCACACAGAACATCTTGCGCACATGTTAAAACCCCATTCTGCCTTTCAGAAGAGCAGGCCATCGTGTACCGGTAGGAGCGATGACAAAATTATTTTTTAAAATGATTAAAACCCAGCATGCACACAGGTGTGTTTAGACACCATCCCCTGAGGGGAAAAAAAATTATTGGGTAGACGCTGCACTTGTGGCGACGCGCTCTCCCTGAGGAGAGCAGCCCGAATTTCACACAGAGAAATCTGCTGTGACAGAAAGTGGTATAAAATGAAATAAATTCTCTCCAGTTAATTTACCCTAGGCTGCCCTGCCCTGCACTGCTCAAAGAGTGGTGGGGCAGTGTGTGTGTGGGGAATTTTTTTTAATCTGTAGTTTTGTTATATTATTGCCCACCCCCTGTATGTAGCCATGGCAGATTTCTCTGCAGGAAATTTGGGTTGTTCCCCCTGGGAACAAAAAAGTACACAGGGACTGGATGGAGAAAGCCCAGGAGTGCTAATTCCACTGTCTGTGAAATGAAAGAATAAATAAACGAAGTATAGGCTTCAAAAATAGAGACATCTGAATACAGATATTCATAATACAGACATCTGAATACAGGCTTCTGAAATACAGCTACCTGAATACAGACTTCCAAAATAGACATCCAAAATACGTATAAAAATAATATAGACATAAAAATAATTTTAAAAATCGAGTATAAACATGAATAGGTGTATAAATGGATACAGGCTTCTAAAATTCAGCTATCCAAAATAAATAAAAAGCAAGTATGAACATAAAGTAGGGTGTACAAATAAAAAAAATTTAAAAACTTGGTCTGTTCAATGGTTTAAAATGCAAGTAAATGCAGAAATTAAAAATGCTGGTATTACTATAGGCATGAAATTACTGACATGCATAAACTCTACTACAGGTATGAATAAAGGATAAGGCTATAAAAAATTTATTAAAAAAAAAAAATTCTCTGGACATTGACAATAAATTGGCATACAGGCATTCCTAACTGACTTGTTCGAACCACCACCAAAATGCTTGATTGAGGTCCTCCAGTGAACATTACATATAGTTTGCACAATATTAATAATAATGACATTTTAAAGCCACAATAGTAATGTGCAATTCCTCCATTAAGAGGCTAGTTCACCTGCTAAACAAAAAGAGGTTCATCTAGGTTTCCCAGCCTTGCCCTTCTCAATTTGCTGAGAAAATCAATATCAAAATCCAGAGTTTGCTCACTAAGAACCCACTCGACCTTCCAGAAGAAGAGGCCATTTTTGAGAGGGTAGGAACAGATAATAAACTTCATTACTCGGATGCTTATATACACACTATTCCTTCATTCTGCTACCTAAAATGAGGGTGGGTGTGAGCTGGATTATGTATAAAATACTGCCATTGGTAAACCTTGGAGCTCTAGCTGAGGACTAAGCAAATAAGAACTTTGGAGGAGACTATAAACCGAGACCAGTACGTGAACGCACGCAGAACATCTTGCGCACAGGTTAAATCCTGTTCCGCTTCTCGCAAGAGTAGGCCATCGTGCGCCTGTGAGTACAGGACATTTACAAAACTGCATACACACGGGGACTGGATGTATAAAAGCACAAGAATGCTTGGCCCATCATTGATTTAAAAATTACAAAACATACTGGATGAGCAGGACACCGGAATTTAGGCAGTGGATACATGGACATAGGAAATGCATGCAAGGTGCATTAGGAATACATATACTCGCACGCTCTACGCACGGGGACTGGATGTAAAAAAGCACAATTGCTTATTCCATTATCCTCGATAAACAAGAATAGGAACAGATGATGTTAAACCTGTGCGGACGTGCACTAAACATTCTTGCACACAAGTTGAATCCCATTGTGCTATTCATAAGAGTAGGCCATTGTGTGCGGGTGGGAACAGATGACGTAATGATGATTTTAAAGTATAACACACGAGTGCTTATTCCATTATCCGCGATATTGAATAAATAAATAAAATGTCGAACGGCCCGCTACACATGTTGATCAACACAATGTGACAGTCTATAGGCCTAACAAACTCATTTGTCAGACCTGCAGATAATAATACACACAGACACGGAGCACGTCTACATCCAGTATATAACATGGGGACGGATAGTCTAGTGGTCAGAACATTGTGCTCGCAATTTGACAACCCGGGTTCGATTCCCAGTCGAGGAGATTTTTCTCCTGGAGTTAACATCAGTGCCGACTCGACTCTCCCCAAAAGTCCTTCCGATGAGACTTTAAACCCAGGCCCCGTGTGGGCACGCACGCAGATCATTTTGCGCACACATTAAATCCTGATCCGCTTTTCGTAAGAGTAGGCCATCGTGTGCCGGTGGGAACAGATGACAGTATTTACTAAACTGCATACACACGGGGTCTGGATGTAAAAAAGCACACGAGTGCTTATTCCATTATGGTTGATATAAAAGAATGAATAAATATAGCAGACACTGAATAACATGACTAAAAATTCTATATAACGAACACTGAATAATGCATTATATCACGTAAACAAACAAACGCGTCCTAAACGCATATATATATGCATATATATAAACCGAGGCCCGTGTGCGAACCCACCCAGAATATCTTGCACACATGTGAAATCTGGTTCTGCTTTCCGTAAGTGTAGGCCCTTGTGTGCCGGTGGGAACAGATGATAAGATTTACACAAATGCATACACACCAGGACTGGCTGACAAAAAAGCACATGCGTACTTATCCTATTATCTTTGATATTAAAGGATAAATAAAATAAAGATAAAACAGACACTGAATAACATGAGTGCAAACTATATAACGGAGACTGAATAACACCTTATATCACGTAAACAGACAAACGCTTCCAAACGCGTATATATAATCTGAGGCCCCCTGTTCGAACTCGACCAGAACATCTTGCACACATGTGAAGTCCGATTCTGCTTTCCTTAAGAGTAGGCCATTGTGTGCCGGTGGGAACAAATGAGATTTACAAAACTGTATACACACGGGCACTGGACGTAAAAAAAGCACAAGTGCTTATTCCATTATCCTCAATATAAAAGAATCAAACGATCAATCAATAAAACAGACACTGAATAACAGGACTACAAACTCTATATAACGGACACTGAATAATACATAATATGGCGTAAACAGACAAACACGTCCAAAACACACATGTAAACTGAGGCCCCGTGTGCGAACCCACCCAGAACATCTGGCAGCAGGGCACATATGAAATCCGTTTCTGCTTCTCGTAAGAGTAGACCATCGTGTGCCGGTGGGAACATGACATTTACAAAACTGCATACACACGGGGACTGGATGTACAAAGAAGTATACGAGTGCTTATTCCATTATCTTTAAACTAAAAGGGCACAAAAACCAAACCAAAACAAACGGCGGACTCTGAATTGCGCCTCTAAAAACACAAAGATCAAACGGACATACAGACACAGACTAACAAGTCACATTCTATAGGCCTATATTCTGTGCCAGTGGTAACAGATGACGTTTATAAAACTGCATACATATGGAGACTGGATGTAAAAAATATTTTTAAAAAAGCACAAGAGTGTTTATTCTATTGTCCTCGATCTAAAAAGAATAGCTAAAAGTGTAGGCCTAGTGGTTAGTATTCTATAGGAAAACTGGCCAGCATGTAACGTAGCTCATTAACAAGTTCATGAGGAAATATTTTTAATTTGCTTGAAATGAAGGCTGGTTAGGCAGAAATTTTGCAAAAGGGCGAAAAATGGATGTCAGAAATGAGAACATTTCTAGCACACTATTTCGAAGCAGCTGGGATGCTATTTGTAGTAAAAGAGCCCCCAGCTCGGAAAGAAAAATGTCGGTAAACTGTGGAATAGATTATCAATTCAGTCCCTAAATCGGAAATCTCCGCTGGGACATTAATTTAATCACAACAACAACAACGAGATGTATTAATTAGTAGATTTTGAACGAACTCTCTCTGTTTAAACATTTCTCGAGCAGATTTTGCTCCAAACTTGCCTAAAATAATGGTTTTTTTTAGGTCGGTAGTGTAGAAAAAATAGTAATTGCTTCACAAAATAATCTATTTTCTGCCCCTTTGTAACAATCGTTTCGCTTCTACTTACAGTGGAGTGCAACCACGCTTTCGGCAAAATTTCAATTTCATTTAAACTTTTCTTAGCATCGAAAATAGCCAAAATTGATCAGTCACTTGAACTACATCAACCTCATAATATGCTTGGAGACGAAAAATGGTTATTTTTATCTTTAAAAAAAGCGCATTTGAGTCGGTAAAGAACCAGGGCCCAGCATATTAAAGCGAGATAAAACAACACACATACACAAAATAAATCGAAGAAGTGATGATCTAGACTTCATCCTTTGAATGAGAGACTATAAACCGAGGTCCTATGTGCAAACACATGCAGAACATCTTCCGCACACATTACAACCAAATTTACAAAACTGCATACACACGGGGACTGGATGTTCCATTATCCTCGATATAAAAGAAAAACAAATAGTGTCCACTGCACTTACACTGGTGACAGAGGCCACAGTGTCGAGAATATACAACCAGTGAACTATTATGTCTTAATATTTTTGTTGTGTTTTCAATGACCTTACCTCTCTCTCCCTGTGAATGCCTCTCCTTTGCATGTCGTATATTTATGTGTTGGTTAGTGGGTGCATGACACCATCATTGCCACGGAATTTTGCACACAAGGATTTGGTTTATTATTTATTTACTTTTGTGAAATTTACGCTAGATTCCGACAGGCGTTGTCTGCAGCAATGTGAATCTATACAAAGAAATATATGTGTTTATTGCATCTGTTATACATAGAAATAATGATTGTGTTTGCATCTGTTATACATAGAAATAATTATGTGTTTATTGCACCTGTTATACATAGAAATAATTATGTGTTTATTGCATCTGTTATACATAGAAATAATTATGTTTTATTGCATCTGTTATACATAGAAATAATTATGTGTTTATTACATCTGTTATACATAGAAATAATTATGTGTTTATTGCACACTGTTATACAAAAAATAATTATGTGTTTATTGCACCTGTTATACATAGAAATAATTATGTGTTTATTGCACCTGTTATACATAGAAATAATTATGTGTTTATTGCATCTGTTTATACAAAGAAATAATTATTGTGTTTATTGCACCTGTTATACATAGAAATAATTATGTGTTTATTGCACCTGTTATACATAGAAATAATTATGTGTTTATTGCACCTGTTATACATAGAAATAATTATGTGTTTATTGCACCTGTTATCCATAGAAATAATGATGTGCTTATTGCACCCTTCTGATCCTGCCCTTTGCTTTATGATTCTGAAGAGGGAGGTGGTTGAGAAATACCTGTTTTTTTCAAAATCAAAAAACTTTTTATACATTACATTAACCTTTGAAACTGTGTATCATAGCTTAAAATGACGCTTTTTACCACTGTGCAAAATTTCATGGCAATATCTTAAGTAGAACTCGATATAGAATATTATATATATAGATGTTCACATCACATCATTTTTAAATAAAAGTGAACATCCAAGTTTTGTTTTGTCATTTGCTGGCCTTGCATCCACTCCATGCATAATTATGTTGATGTCAATGTGCAAAATTTCATGGCAATATCTTTAGTAGAACTTGATATAGAATAGATGTATAGATGTTCACATCACATCATTTTTAAATGCAAGTGAACATCATTTGTTTTGTCGTTTACTGGCTGGCCTTGTGTCCACTCCATGCATATGTTGTTGTTGATGTGGACAGTTGTTCATATCAAATTTTGTTCCAGCAAAGAAACACTTGATAAATGTGAAACATCTTTACCAGTGTCTGACTCAAACAACTTGGGTGTTGTGAATTGTTTATTTGAAAGTGTTTAGTTTTCATGCGATTGTGCCTTCCTTTTACTGTTTGTTTTACTTGAATCATTTTGAGCTCTCTTCTGGAATGTGGTTGCGGGGAAAAGTGAGTGTTATTGTTTCATCTGAACATAAATATTATTGTTTCCTCTGAACATGATTATTATGGTTTCATCTGAACATGAACTTTAGTGTTTCATCTGAACATAAATATTATTGTTTCCTCTGAACATGATTATTATGATTTCATCTGAACATGAATAAATATTAGTGTTTCATTTGAACATGAACATTATTGTGTTTAATCTGAACATGATTATCGTTTCATCTGATTTTTGTCATGTACCCACCGGCACACAATAACTTTCTATTCTGATAAGTGAAACAAGTTTCAGCATGTGCACGTTGTGTTCTCAGTTTATAGTCTCATCTTTTAAAAAATTGTTTCAATGATAATAATGGAATAAGCAGTTCTGTGAGTTTTTTGTTTTTTAAAAATTTTTTTACATCAAGTCCCCTTTGTGTACATGCAGTTTAATAAATTTTGTCATCCATTCCCACTGGCACACAACGGGCCTCATTTTCTGAAAAGCGGAACAGATTTTAATGAGTGTGCATGTGTGTAAGCGGGAAAGTGCTACCATGTAGCTGTACATGCATGTGTGTGTGTAAAAGTGCTACTAGGTGTCTTTTTGTATTTATTTCTTGATTCTTTTATTTCGAGGATTATGGAATAAGCACTCATGTGCATTTTTTGGGTAAATTTTGTCATCTGTTCCTACCGGCACACAATGGCCTTCTCTTCTGAAAAGTGGAACAGGTTTTAACCTGTGCACAAGATGTTCTGCATGCATTTGGACACGGTACATCCGTTTACAGTCTCATCTGAAGCCTGTGCATGCATGTGCATGTGTCGGCCATCCCTTAACAACTGCAGATTTCTGAATTCATCTACAGAGTTGAGGCCAACTTGTAAACACACACTTTAAAAACCAAGGAGCCATCAAAGAAAAAAGAGGGGGGGGGGGTGGGGGACACAACCAGAGAGAGAGAAATGAAAGGGGGAGACAGACAGGAGAAAGAGAGGGACAGACAGACAGGAGAAAGAGAGGGACAGACAGACAGGAGAAAGAGAGGGACAGACAGACAGGAGAAAGAGAGGGACAGACAGACAGGAGAAAGAGAGGGAGGAGGAAGGGAAAGAGATCAGAAACAGTCTGACAGAAAAAGCGCGCAAGTTCAAATCCACACACAGTCACTGATGAAACAAACAGTTTATTTCTGTCAGCAGCAAAGAACTTGTGCAAAAATCAAAACATTGGGAATGAAAAAAAAACACAACCAAAAACCAAACCAACTCCAAAGTTAATATTTTTCATCAGCAAAAAATCTTGTGTAAAAATAATAACATTGTGAATAAAAAAAAAATACAAACTCAAGTTTCTTTCATTATCAGCAAAGCACTCAACATTACGAATGAAAAAACCCGTTAGTAAAAAAAGAAAAGAAAAAGTAAAAATGATGATTAATAAGAAGAATCAAAGATGAACAATGTCACACTCTGGTGTCACAAACATTGCTGAAAATCAATTCAATAGACTTCATCAACAATATCCAAAAAAGACATGTCACATCAACAATATCCAAAAAAGACATGTCACATCAACAATATCCAAAAAAGACATGTCACATCAACAATATCCAAAAAAGACGTGTCACATCAACAATATCCAAAAAAGACATGTCACATCAACAATATCCAAAAAAGACATGTCACATCAACAACAATATCCAAAAAAGACATGTCACATCAACAATATCAGAAAAAGACATGTCACATCAACAACAATATCAGAAAAAAACATGTCATTTCAACAACAATATCAGAAAAAGACATGTCATATCAACAACAATATCAAAAAAAGACATGTCACATCAACAACAATATCATAAAAGACATGTCACATCAACAATATCAGAAAAAGACATGTCACATCAACAACAATATCAAAAAAAGACATGTCACATCAACAATAATATCAGAAAAAGACATGTCACATCAACAATATCAGAAAAAGACATGTCACATCAATAACAATATCAAAAAAAGACACGTCACCCTTTTCTTTGTACTAGCCTGTATTCAAACAGAACTGTTACTTCCAATAAACAAAAAACCTTTTCAGAATGATTTAAAAAAAACACAACAAAAAACCCCACCAACTTTACACAGACTTCTTGACAATACATTATTATTATTATTTTGGCCAAAAAAAGAGAGAAATCTTCCAGATCAGTTCAAGTGTTGGTATTTTTTTTAAAACCCAACTTGACAATACATTTAAAAAAATTTGGGGGCAAAAAAAAGAGAATCTTCCAGATCAGTTTAAGTGTTGGTGTCTGTGTCTGGACTAACTATGTACCTAGGAGCTGACCGATTAAAAAAAAAGAAAAAAAAAAAAAGTCCCTCTCCTTCCTTCCTTCCTGTTCACTGACAGCTGACAGACTGGAGGAGGACAATGTCACAGCGCCTTGCTCTGTCAACAGACAACAAAACAGGGTCAGCACACAGCACTCACATCCCCATCACAACACCCCTCCCCTCCCCATCTCCCCCCCAAACACACACACACACACACACACACCCACCACCAAAGACAACAAACTCCTTTCACTTCCCTGCATGGAGAAAGAGGCCAAGTACAGATGGAATGAACACAACATGTATACAAGTTCACACTTCACAAAATTTAAAAAATGAACACAATTACCACCAATGCACACATCACTAAATTCCAAAATGAACACAACAATTACCACCAATGCACACTTCACTCAATTCCAAAATGAACACAACAATTACCACCAATGCACACTTCACTCAATTCCAAAATGAACACAACAATTACCACCAATGCACACTTCACTCAATTCCAAAATGAACACAACAATTACCACCAATGCACACTTCACTCAATTCCAAAATGAAACACAACAATTACCACCAATGCACACTTCACTCAATTCCAAAATGAAACACAACAATTACCACCAATGCACACTTCACTCAATTCCAAAATGAAACACAACAATTACCACCAATGCACACTTCACTCAATTCCAAAATGAACACATCACTTACAAAGTACACACTTCACAAACTGCCAGTGTTGGTTAGTAAAAACATCCCCAACAATACTGATTATTTTAGTAAAACCATCCCCAACAATACTGATTATTTTAGTAAAAACATCCCCAACAATACTGATGATTTTAATGAAAGTCAGGATCAGTAGTAACAAGCTGTTTGGTGCAGAGAAAATACCCACTCACTTCATCTTTCAATGACAAAAAATACCTGGTTTTGCAGAGTTCTAAATTCAGACATACTGATAAAGATATGATCACAATAAACTTGTAACATCAGCACAATTCATACACACTGACGATCACTATTCACTTTTAACATGATCTATACCACTCTAAAAATTCACAACTGTTGAAAATATACATACATCAACCATTACAATATTTCACAAAGCACACACAACAGACGACTTATGTCACAGATCTTCACCAGTCGCTGTACACCAGCCCAGGGTCTGTGCACCACACAAGCCCAGTTCTGTCAACACACACAGTCAACAGTTACACTGCGCACAACACAGCACCCCCCCAACCCCCCCCCCCCCCCCCCCCCCCCCCCCAAAAACTAACAACACACTCATAGGAAGAATACTTACATGAAAAAATTCTCAGCAATCTTTGCGTGCCGCCACCACCACCACCATCCCCAGGCCTAAAACAAGATAAACAGTCTTTGTTAAAACTGTCCATATCCTCCCCCCCAAAAAAAACCCACCCCCGACCCAAACCACCCAATAAAACAAAACAAACCACAAACAAAACACACACATAGGAAGAATACTTACATGGAAAAATTCTCAGCAATCTTTGCGCGCCAACATCATCATCCCCAGGCCTAAAACACAGAAACAGTCTCTGTTAATTAAACTATCCACAAAGTACAATACAACACAGTACAATATAACAGTACAATACAAAGCAGTACAATAAATAATCTATGTAAACAATCTATACTACAACACAACACAGAATACCAACCTTTTTATATTTTTATATATTTTTTTAAATTAAAAGGAATTTTTTTTTTTTTTACACAAAACCAACCTGCATAGGAAATTGCCATTCCCCAAGTCCACTGTGCTCTCTGTCTCTCTATCCATCTCTCTGCAGTCTTCCTTCCTGTCTTCCTTCCTGTCTTCCTTCCTTCAGCTGTGCTGTCAGTCACTGCCTGCCAGCCCTGTGACCAGACAGTCAGCACACAGCACTCACATGCCATCACAACACCCCTCCCCATCTCCCCCCAACCCCTGAATTCAGACAGACTGATATTCCCCAGTAAAATTTCTAACGTAACTACAACATTTGAATTTTAGCCAAACTGAGAAGTGACAACACGACGAAATGTAATTTATAATACTGTACGCAATACACCAACATTTACCAGCAGTTAACTGTAGAACTAACCATATTCTATAATACTGTACACATTACACCAACATTTACCAGCAGTTAACTGAAGAACTAAACATATTATATAATACTGTACGCATTACACGAACACTTATTCTCCCCCCCCCCAAAAAAAAAAACCCAACCCACACAATAAAAAGAATTATTCTAATACCACCGCATTTCAGAAGATGTTAAATAAGCGAACAAACAATGAAACATAGCTAACACTTGTGTCAGCACACTTCAAACCTAACAACACACCACACTACTCCAGCACAAAACACACAAACTTACATCACAGATCTTCAGCAGTCTGTGTCTACCAGCCCAAGGTCTGTGCACCACACAACACAAGCCCCGTGTCTGTCAACACAGACAATCAATGTTATTTACACTGTTCATAACAGCACCCCCCCCCACCCCCCAAAAAAAAAACCCAAACAAAACCCAACAACAAAACCCCCCCAAACAGAACAATCCCACACAGAGGAAGAATACTTACATGAACAATTCCCAGCAGTTCAGGCACCACCACCACCACCACCACCACCGCAAGGTCTGTCAACACAAACAACAAACATTATTTACATTCCACAACAAGCCGCCCCCCCCCCCCCTCCCCTCCCCCCCCTAAACACACACACAGAAAGAATACTTACATCAAAATTCTAGTCGTTAGTTTCCATGCACCAGTATCACCCAAGGTCTGTCAACACAAACAACAAACATTATTCATAAACACAGTCTGTAGTACAACTGTTCACAACAGTACCCCCCCCCCAAACAACAACAACAAAACCCCACCACAACAACAAAAAAACCACACACACACACACTCACAGATAGAACAATTACATAAAAAGCCTGGGCAGCACAATACAACACACCACAACACAATACAAATTTTGATTGATTATAAAACTATAGCCATTATTCTATATATCAAGTCATCATTTTGTATCCTTTTGCTTTTAAATGTGCTTTAAAAATGCCCAAGCCCTCATTCCGACCATTTTTATGATGCTAAACTTGTCCGTTTCTCATTTTGTCATTTCCTGCAGTCTATCATTTCAACTTTTCACAGAATTGTTCGATTTTCAATCTGTTTTTTTCTATTGTATAGACATTTTTTTGCAAATTAATAAAATGTCAATAACTAAAAATTGACCTCTGGTGCAATGCGACTCCTTATGTGGTGGAGCGTCACATACACTCCAGCACAAAGCACACACAAAAGACGACTTACATCAGAGATCTTCACCAGTTTCTGTACAGCAGCCAATGTCTGTACAGCAGCCAAGGTGTGTACAGCAGCCAAGGTCTGTGCAGCAGCCAAGGTCTGTAGCCAAGGTCTGTACAGCAGCCAAGGTCTGTCTGTATACCAGCCAAGGTCTGTAGCCAAGGTCTGTACAGCAGCCAAGGTCTGTACACCAGTCAAGCCCAGGTCTGCAACACAAACAATAAACATTATTTACAACAAACAATAAACATTATTTACAACAAACAATAAACTTTATTTACAAAAAACAATAAACATTATTTACAACAAACAATAAACATTATTTACAACAAACAATAAACTTTATTTACAACAAACAATAAACATTATTTACAACAAACAATAAACATTATTGACAACAAACAATAAACTTTATTTACAACAAACAATAAACATTATTTACAACAAACAATAAACATTATTTACAACAAACAATAAACATTATTTACAACGGCAGCCCCCCCCCCTCCCCCCCGAAAAAAAAATCAAACCTGAATAAAACACAATCACACACAGAGGAAGAATACTTACAGGAAAAAATTCTCAGCAATTTTTATGTGCCGCCACCACCACCACCACCCCCAAACCTTAAACACAGAAACAGTCTCTGTTAAACTGTCCAAAACATCCCCCCCCAAAAAAAAAACAACAAAAAAACCACCTAAATAAAACAAACACAATTACACACAAAGGAAGATTACTTACAGGAAAAAAATCTCAGCAATCTTTATGCACCACCACCATCGCCACTCCCAGGCCTAAAACACAGAAACAGTCTCTGTTAAAACTGTCCAAAACATCCCCCCCCCAAAAAAAACAAAAAAACAAACAAACAAAAACCCACACAAAACAAAATCCACACAGAGGAAGAATACTTACATGAAAAACCTTGGCAGTAAAATACACCACACCTCAACACAATACAACACAACACAGTACAATACAATACAACACAGCACAGTACAACACAGTACAATACAACACAGCACAGTACAACACAACACAGTACAACACAACACAGTACAACACAACACAGTACAACATAACACAACACAGTACAACACAACATAACACAACACAGTACAATACAACACAATACAATACGACATAATACAACACTCTAAAAGTACAACACAATACTAACCTGCACAGCAAATTGCCATTCCCCAAGTCCACTCTCCTCTCTCTCTCTCTCTGTCTGTCCGTCTCTCTTCCTTCCTCTCTGCAGTCTTCCTTCCTTCCTCTCTGCAGTCTTCCTGTCTTCCTTCCTTCAGCTGTGCAGATGTCAGTCCCTGCCTGCCAACTCTGTGACAGACAGACAGACAGACAGACAGACAGACAGTCAGACAGACAGACAGACAGACAGACAGACAGCACACAGCACTCATGCCATCACAACACCCCACTGGCAATTTGACGACCCGGGTTCGATTCCCAGTCAAGGGGATTTTTCTCCTTGGAGTTAACATCAGTGCTGACTCCACTCTCCTCAAAAAATTCTTTCAGATGAGATTGTAAACCGAGGCCACGTGTGCAAACGCACGTAGAACTTCTTGCGCATACGTTAAATCCTGTTCCGATTTTTGTAAGACTAGGCCATCATGTGCCGGTGGGAACAGATGACATTGACAAAACTGCATACACACGGGGAGTGGATGAAAAAAAGCACACGAGTGCTTATTCCATTATCCTTGACATAAAAGAATAAAAAAAATAAAATAAAATAAATAAAGACAACCAGCTCCTTTCCGGTCCCTGCCTGCATGGAGAAAGAGGCCAAGTAGCGAGGGAATGAACACCACACACCACCTTCAGGCCTGTAACACAAACCACAAATAGTATTTATACTGCCCCCCCCCCCCCCCCCAACCACACACAGAGAAAGAAATCATTGTTGAAATCATGTTGGTTAATTAATGTTGGTGAAATGTTTTTCTCTGCTTTTGTTTCTTTGTTGGTTTTTTTTTTTTTTTTTTTTGCCCTTAGATAGATGGCTTGATGAAAAAAAAAATTGATGCTTACTCAATGTACCATCTGAAAATAAAATTTTGACTTTGACTTTGAAAGAAAACTTACATAAAAAAAATTCTTGGCAGTGTCCATGCAACCACCCCCCACATCACCACACCCCCCCTCATGCCTAAAACAGAGAAACAGTCATTGTTATATTGTCCACAATAACATCCTCTCCCTCCCCCCCTACCCCTCAACACACACAGGAAGAATACTTACATAAAAAAAAAATTCTTGGGAAGTTTCAGTGCCCCACCTGTCACCATCACCACCCTGAAACATACAAACACAGTCTGTAACACTGTCTACAAAATCACCCCCCCCCAAAAAAAAAAAATTAAAAAAACCCCAAAGACATACACACAGAAAGAATACTTATATAAAAAAAATTCTCAGCATCTTGGCAGTGTCTTTACAGCAGCACACATGACACCCCAGGCCTGCAACATACAAACAGTCTCTGAAACACTTGTCAACAAAATCACATCCCCCCGCAAAAAAAAAACCAACAAAAAAAAACGCAACAAAAACAAACCCAAAGACATACACATAGACAGAATACTTACATAAAAAAATTCTTGGCATCTTGGCAGTGTCTTTACAGCGGCACACATGACACCCCCAGGCCTGAAACATACAAACAGTCTCTGAATCACTTGTCTACAGAATATCCCCCCACCCCCACCCCGCCCCAACACACAAACACAGAAAAAATACTTACATAAAAAAAATTCTTGGCATCTTGGCAGTGTCTTTACAGCGGCACACATGACACCCCAGGCCTGAAACATACATACAAACAGTCTCTAAAACACTTGTTTACACCCCCCCCCCCCCCTCCCCAGTCCCCGCACCCCCCCCCCAAAACACACACACAGAAAAAATACTTACATAAAAAAAATTCCTGGCATCTTGGCAGTGTCTTTACAGCGGCACACATGACACCCCAGGCCTGAAACATACATACAAAAAAGTCTCTGAAACATTGTCTACAACCCCCCCCCCTCCCCAGTCCCCGCACCCCTACACACACACACACAGAAAAAATACTTACATAAAAAAAATTATCTGTCATTTCTGTGCACCAGCCTGCCTCCCCTCCAGGCCTGAAAAACATAAATAACAAAAAAACATTATTTATAACCAGTCTCTGGGAAACTTTCAACACACCCCCCCCCCCCCCCCCCCCCCCACAAAAACAACAACCCCAACACACACACAGACAGACAGAAAACTGACCTGACAACTTGTGTGTGGGCAGGCTGCAAGCACAAGCACCATCCTGTCCCCCCCCCCCCCCCCCCCCTCCACACCTGTCAACATAAAAAACAGTAAACATTGGTTTGTAAACAACAGTACTGCTCACAACTGCACCCCCCTCCCCCCTCCTGTCCCCTCTTTACACACACACACACAGACACAGAGAGAGAGAGAGAGAGAGAGAGAGAGAGAGAGAGAGAGAGAGAGAGAGAGAGAGAGAGAATGAAAGAGAGAATGAAAGAGAGAGAAAGAGAGAGAGAGAGAGAGAGAGAGAGAGAGAGAGAGAGAGAGAGAGAGAATGAAAGAGAGAATGAAAGAGAGAGAAAGAGAGAGAGAGAGAGAGAGAGAGAGGAAGAGAGAGAGAGAGAGAGAGAGAGAAATGAAAGAGAGAGAGAGAGAGAGAGAGAGAGAGAAAAAGAGAGAGAGAGAGAGAGAGAGAGAGAGAGAGAGAGAGAGAGAAGAGAGAGAGAGAGAGAGAGAGAGAGAGAGAGAGAAACAAACACAACACACACACGTCAAATAAAAGTGAATGCAGCCAAAACATGAAATGAAATGAAAGGTTGATCACACACAACACTTGCAATTTTTTAAGCACAATGACAACAGGACAAAAAAACAAAGACATAAACACACACACACACATGAAAAACTTACACAGAGATGAAAACACACACTACACTACACAAGACAAAGAAGGTGGCAGGATGGTTAAGACGCCTGCCGCAACATAAAAAATGTGATTCTGGGGTTCAATTCCCAGCATTGCCTTTTCTCCCCAGATTAACAAAAAAAAATCAAACTAAATGTCAAGTCTTTTGGATGAGACTATAAACACACAACACACACACACACACACACACACAAAACACACACACACACACACACACACACACACACACACACACAGAACCCTGATAGAATCCCATCCTGGAACAGCAGCCCTGTAACACAGAAATCCCCATGTCAATACAGCACCTACACAACAATGCAACACACACACACACCACCATCATCATTACCACACACATGTACACCACCACCATCACCACACAGATACACACACACAGACACAGAGACACACAGACACAGAGACACACACACAGACACACGCACACATACAGACACACACACACACACAGACACACGCACGCACACACGAACCCCCCCCCCCCCAACCCCCCTCCCCCCCCAACCCCCAAACCCCCACAAAAAAAGGGGAACCCTGGGGAAAAAAAAGACAACAAAACAAACCAAACACAACCCGGAAAATAAAAAAAAACAAGTGCTTTCCATTATCCCAAAAAAAAAAGAATAAAAAAGAAAAATAAAAAAAAAAAAAAAATTTCTTTTCCAAAAAATTGGGTTTGTTTTTCTTTTTTTGTCTGCTTGTATAAAAGAATAAATACAAAAAAATTTAAAAAAAATAAAAAAAAAAATTTTAAACCCCAAAAAAGAATCCTGTGACATACAGATCCCCCATAAAACCAACGGGGAAAAAAAGGTGGTTTTAAAAAAATAAACCCTATTTTTCCCCATATCTGCTGCCCCAGGGTTTGAATCCCCCTTTTCCCAAAAGATTTTTCCTTTAAATTAAAACAGTGCCGACTCCCAACCCCCCCCCAAAAGTCCCCTTTTGGGAAAAATAAAGAGGGCCCCCGGGGGCCCCAAAAAAACTTGCACACAATAAAAAAACCGGTTTTTTTTTTTCGAAAAAGCAGGGGCCTTGTGGCCAGGGGGGGAAAAAACAAAAAAAAAACCCCAAAAAAAACTTTTTCCCCTTATTTGAAAAAAATTTTAAAAAAAACCCCCAAAAAAATTTTACGAAAAAAAAAAACACTTTAAAAAATTCCCCTACTTCAAAAAAAATACATCCAAAACGATCCCCCCTTAAAAAAACACCTATCAAAACACACATCACCCAAATATCCCCCAAAAAGGGTTTAAATTCCCCGGGGGGGAAATTTTTTTCCCCCCCGGGGTTTTTATCAGCTGTTCCCCCCCCAAAAAAACCCCTTTGGGGAACAAAAAGAGGCCCCTTTCAAGCACCAGAACACTTGGGAAACTTTAAATCCTTTCCACTTTTTTTTTTAAAAGTAGGCCATCGGGCCAGTGGGGGAAAAAATAAAATTTACAAAAAGCAAAAACAGGGGACGGGGTGAAAAAAAAAACAAAAACTTATTCCCCTTACCTTTTAAAAAAAAAAAAAAAAAAAACAAAACAATTACACATCACTTACTGACTTTTTCTCTTTCCCCCCCCCTCGCTGCAACAGTTACAAACACCTGATTCAAACAAAACCCCCCCACCTTTCTCTCTCCTGTGTTTTTCAAACACCGATTCAAACGAACCCCCACCCGTTTTGGCCCTTTACCCCCCTTTCCCCGCCCCCCATTTTTCCTTTTTTTCCCAAAATTAAAAAATAAATTTTTTTTTTTTCCCCCCCCTGGCAAAAAAAAATAAAAATAAACCGGGGGGTTCCGGGGCAAATTTCCCAAACCCCGCCCTTTCTTCCCGTTTGACGAAAAAAGGGAAATGATGTCAAAACATTTGGGGGACCCAAAAAGAGCCCCTTTTTAAACCCCGCAAAATCTTTGCCCAAAACGTTTAAAAAAAAAATTTTCCCCTTTCGGAGAGCAGCCATCTGTGCCGGGAAGGGGGGAAAGAAAAATTTTTTTTAAAAAAAACCCCCCTGCAACCCCCTGTTGTGTTTAACAAAACCTCCCTGAAAAAAAATCATGTTGGAGTTCCCCCAAGGGGGTTTTTGGGGGCCCCGTTAAAAAAAAGGGCCCCTTTTCCTGGGGGGGGGGGATGGGGAACACTTTTTCCCCCATACTTACTTACCCAGGCCCCCTTTTTTCCCCTAAAGACTAAGCGCAACTCCCTATCTTTCCCCCCAAAAAAAAGGGGGCCTACAACTAAATAAATTATTCTAATTATTATTTTTTTACCCCAATTTTTCCCGGTTTTCCCCAAAATTCCCCAAAATTTCAGGGTCTAGCCTGTACCCCCGGGTCCCCCCAAAAAATTTTGGGGGGGCGAGTGGGTTTTAAATTGGGAAACTCACTTTCCTTTCAAAGTCACCCCAAAGAAAAAGTTTTCAAAAAGTCACAAGCAACAAAGATTTTTATTTGGGGGTAATTTTTTTTTTTTGATCAGTCGCAAATTTCCGGGGAAAAAAAAAAGGGCCAAACTTTGCAAAAACCCAAAAAAATTAAAAACGTTTTTCAAAAAATTTTTTACAAAATTGAAAGGGGGGGAGTTTTAAAAGGCTGGTTTTGGGAATTTTAAAAAAGGGCAGAACGAAATTTAAAACGTAAAAATTTAAGGAAAAAAAAGGGAAAAATTTTTTTAGATCGACCAAACGAGCGGCTAAGTTTTGCTGGGGGGGCCCTTCCCGGTCTCCGATTTCCCGATTTTTTTCATTTTTTTACTTTTTTTTTGAGGGAAAAAAAAGGCTTCAAAAAAACTGTTTTAATTTTTTTATATGCTGCCCAGTACTTTGCATCCCCACGAAATCAAAAAAATCGCCCTTTTTGATATCTGCCCCAAAAACTTTCCCTCACACGAAACAAACCATCGTCATATTTTTTAACCCCAATACTTTTCATCACAGAAATCAAAACCCTCGTCCCAAATTTTTTATTTCCCAAGTACTTTCCCTCACA
>CM060349.1:9458299-9490799 GCA_030674155.1 Stramonita haemastoma
TTTCCCCTTTTTTTTTTTTTCCATTTTCCCCATTTTTAAGTTATCCTAAACTTTCTTTGGGGTAGAAATTTTTGGGGGTTTTTTTTATTTGAATTGAAATTGTATTCTTGTCGTCTGCAAAAGGCCGGGCTTTTTTTTTTGGTTGGGTTTTTTTTTTTTTTTTTTGGGTTTTTTTTTTCCTCTTTGTTTTTCCCCCCCCCCCCCCCCCCTCACATAATTTTACACTCTTTGACTTTTTAAAAAATTCTTGTTCGGAACACACTTTTTTGGGCATTATATCTGAATGTGTCGTTTTTTAAAATTTTTTTTTGCTTTAAATTTTTTTTTTTCCCCCCTTTTTTTCATAAATTTTTAAAAAGTAAGAAATTTTTGTAAAATTTTAAAAATAATATATATTTTTTGTTTGGGGGTTGGTTGCTTTTTTTTTTCGCTGTCTTTTATTGTATTGTGGAAAGAAAAAAATTTTGTAAATATTTTGATATTATTTTTTTGTTGTTGTTTTGGGGGCTTTTTGATATATTTTGATATTGAAAACGTTTTTTTGCCTAAAACGAATATCTTTTGATAGATATTGACACGATATGTTTCTTTCCCTTTTCTTTCTTTGTCTTTTCCCCCTCACAAAAAGGGGTTACTCTTTTTTATTTTTAAAAATTCATTTCTTGAACTGATTTGAAAAATTTTTTTAAAGGGCATTTCATCATAAGTTCCTCATTAGAAATACTATTTTTTATAAATGTATTAAACTCAAAATATATACTGGTTTTATAACTTTAATTGTTGTTTTGTTTGTTGATTTGATGAGGTTTACAAATGATGTAACCTGACAATGCCCCCACCCCCCCCCCCTCCCTCTCGTCGTCCTGTCTGCTGTCTATCTGTTCCCCTCTCCCCTATCCCCCCTCTCAAATTTTTTCTGGTCTTAGTAAAACTCTGTAAGTTGGAATGTATGAGATAAATGTTTTACCTAAAATTAACTCTTTTTGACAGACATTCAATTAATGTGTTTCTTTGATTATTTTTAAAAAAATTAAATAAGAGAAGGCTGTCCGTGGGTATTTTGTCGACTTGGTTGCTTGGTCAATTTTGATGATGATATAATGCGTAAAAGCGCTCTCCTCTCTCTCTCTCTCTCTCTCTCTCTCTCTCTCCTCTCTCTCTCTCCTCTCTCTCTCTCTCCTCTCTCCCCCCCCCCCTTTCTATTTTTCACTTTCACATATTATACTATTCTAAACTTATTATTAGGTAGAAATGTTTTGGTTCTTAGGTTGAATTGAAATTGTATTCTTGTCGTCTAATTAAGGCCGGGCTGTGTTTTGGTTGGGGTTTTTTGTTGTTGTTGTTGTTTGGGTTTTTTTCCCCCTCTTTGCTTGTTTTTTTCCCCCCTCACATACATATGTTACACCTTTGTGCACTTTTTAAATTCTTGTTCTTGAACACGACTTGTTTAGGCATTATATCTCAATGTGTCGATTTTTTTAAATGTTTGTTTGCTGTTAGTTTTTTTCCCCTTTTCTTCACAATATTGTTTTAAAGTAAAAAGAATTGTGAAAATGTGTGTGTATATAATATAATGTTTTGTTTTGGGTTGGGTTGCTTTCTTCTCTGCTGTCTCCTCCTATTTTAATTTATTTAATTTACCTGATTATAATTAGTGTATCTGTCGTGACATTAATGTTCAGTCAGTTGGGTTTTATGTGTTTTGTAGAATACAATCTATTTCAATTTGTTGAATAATTATCAGTGTATCCAGTGGGATTACAGCTGAAATATCCACCACCCTGTCAAAGTGTTTTAAACCTCTGTGTGTGTGTGTGTGTGTTTGTGTGTGTGTGTGTGTGTACATTGACATTAAAAATCTAAATTTTATTGGCTGCATGCACAAGAATTGGTTGAATGCAAGCCCTTTTGATTTGTTTTTTGCAAGATATAGCGCTATATAAATTCTATTTATTATTATTATCATTACTATTATGAGTGTAATTTGTTCTTCTCTTCATTGAATATGTGTACATTATCACAAGCGTTTTTGCCATAATGTTTGCCTGGTATTACCTTAATACACTGACCCATTGTTGTTTCATTGTTGTTTCTTTTTTCCTAATATTTTCACAACTATTGAACTTTTAAACATTGCATCCCGTTATCTTTTTTTTCTAATTTATTAAAAAATTTTCATCTGTTCAACATAATGTTGAAGAAATGCATGAGAATGGGAGGTTGAAAAGCTTGGTTTTACCAATACTAGCTTAAAAAATATTTCTGTATAAAATGGGAAAGTCTTTTGAAACTTTAGAGGAGCATTTCTGAAAACGGATGTCCATTCCCTTTCTGTGTGATTGCAGGTCTGCTGTGTACTCACCACCATCCTCGACCCATGTCCCAAAGGACGTAGGGGACATGAGAGAAGACGCAACAGAGATCTTTTTCCATGCTTCACGATCCTGTTGGCTAGTAGGGAGTGTTGCAGGGATTGGACGGTCCAGTCTTTGATGTTGTCAACCCATGATTTCTTTTTGGAGGCCTCTTCAGAGGCCAGGTAAAGCCAGTGTTATGTATTGTATGTTGAAGCCAGTGTATGTATTGTATGGTTGAAGCCAGTGTAATGTATCGTAATGGTTGAAGCCAGTGTATGTATTGTATGTTGAAGCCAGTGTGTGTATTGTATGGTTGAAGCCAGTGTATGTATTGTATGGTTGAAGCCAGTGTGTGTATTGTATGGTTAAGCCATGTGTGTATTGTATGGTTGAAGCCAGTATGTATTTGTAATGGTTTGGAGCCAGTGGTGTATTGTATGTTGAAGCCAGTGTATTATTGTAGGGATGAAGCCAGTGTGTGTATTGTATGGTTGAAGCCAGTGTGTGTATTGTAGGTTTTAAGCCAGTGTGTGTATTGTATGGTTGAAGCCAGTGTATGAAGTATGGTTGAAGCCAGTGTGTATGTATGGTTGAAGCCAGTGTATGTATTGTAAGGATGAAGCCAGTGTGTTGTATTGTATGGTTTGAAGCCAGTGTGTGTATTGTATGGTTGAAGCCAGTGTATGTTATTGTATGTTGAAGCCAGTGTTGTATTGTATGGTTGAAGCCAGTGTATGTATTGTAGGGATGAAGCCAGTGTGTGTATTGTATAGTTGGTTTGTGGCTCTCTCTCTCTCCTCTCCCTCTCTTCTCATCCTCTCTCTCTCTCTCTCATCTCCTCTCCTTCTCTCTCTCACCTCATCTCTCTCTCTCTCTCTCTCTTCCACCTTTCCACACATCACATAATGATATATCTTAAAGTTATCATTAGATAGAAATATTGTGGTTATTAAGTTTGAATTTGAAATTGTATTTTTGTTGTGGAAGAAAGGGGCGAAGCTGTGTTTGGTGAGTTATTTTGTTTGGGTTTTTTTTTTCCATCTTCGTTTTGTTTTTTTTTCCCTCACAAAATATGTTACGCCTTTTTAAATGTATGTTCTTGATCATAACTGAAAAAATTAGGGTTTTGGGTGTCACATCATAATGTTGATTTTCTAAATGTTAGTTTGCCTTTATTGTTTTTTTTTTCTTTTCTTCATAATTTTTGTTTAACATAAGTAAATTTGTGAAATGTTGATATATATAAATATATATCTATATATATCTATATATCTATAATATCTAAATCTAATATTATAATATATATATAATATATAATATATATATAAATATATATATATATATATATATAATATATGCTGATTTCTTCTCTGCTGTCCCCTCTCAGTTCTAGTCTATTTGATTTATTTCATTATAAATCAGTGTATCTGTCCTTGACATTATTGTTTGGGTCAGTTAGGCGTGTGTTTGTTGAATACAGTCTATCTCTTTTGTTTAAATGATTATCAATGTAACCAGTGGGGTTTATGCATTTGTTGAATGTATACCTATATAGTAAATTGTTTTTAAAAATCATGGCGTTGAACCTTTAATTGTTGGTGATGGTGGTTTTTGTTTTTCCTGATGTTTTTGTTTTGTAAAAAGGGGGGGGGGAGTTGGGTTTTTTTTGGGAGAGGGGGGGGTTTGGGGGGGGGGGGGGGGTGGTACGGGGGGGGGGGGTTCACAGGGCAAGGACCAGATGAAAAAAAGGTATGTGAATACAACTCTGTTACCCTTGAAAAAATAAAGATTTGATTTATTTATTTATTATGAATGTCGGTGTATTTAATGTTTCTTTGGTTTTCAATCATATACTATGAAAACAAAGAAAAGCTTTGTGAAAATATTTTGATATTATCATTCTTTTTGTTGGGCTTGTTTGATATAGTTTGATATTGAATTGTGTTTTGCCTAAAATTGTTTTCTTTTTGATAACATTGACTAAATGTTTCTTTGCCTTCTTCTTTGTCTTTTTTCCTCTCACACATATGTTTACTGAAAAAATTTTCTTTACACTTTTGACATGAATTGCAAAAATTGTGTTTAGGGCTTGCATCATAATGTTTCCTCATTAGTATACTATCTTTTATAAATCAGTTGAGTTTTTAATTAATTATAGCTGGTTTGTATAACTTTGAACAGTTTTGTAGCTGAATTTCATGAGGTTTACATTTTTTTCATTTTAGGCTTTTGGCCACATTGTGATTTGGTAGGTTTCAATAATAATGATGCTAATTTTAAAGAAATGTTTTCGTGTGGCTGTTTGTAATAACTTTTTTTTATAATAATGATGTAACCTGAAAATGCTAACCCCCCCCCCCCCCCCCCCCCCTCTTTTCTCTGTCTGTCTGTCTCTGTCTGTCTGTCTGTCTGTTTTTCTGTCCTGTCGTCTGTCTGTCTGTCCCTGTCTGTCCTGTCTTGTCTGTCCCTTCTCTCTCCTCTCTCTCTCTCTCTCTCACTCTCTCCCTCTCTCTCCTCTATCTCCTCTCTCCTTCTCTCTCCTCTCTCTCTCTCTCTCTCTTCCCTTCTTTTGTATTTTGCGCTTTTTACAGATTATATTATCTTTAACTTATCATAGGTAGAGAGTTTTTATTCATATGTCGAATTGAAATTGTATTCTTGTCGTCTAAAAAGGATTGGCTGTGTTTGGTTGGGTTTTGTTTTGTGTGTGTGTGTGTGTGTGTGTGTGTGTGTGGTGTGTTGTGTGTGGTTGTGTGTGTGTGCACTTTGGTTGGTTGGTTTTGTTTGTTTCTTCGTTTTGGTTCTCCCCCCCCCCCCCCCCCCCCCCCCCCCTCCAACATCTTTTTGGACTTTTGAAATTCTTGTTCTCGAACACAACTTGAAAAAATGTTTTCTTCCTTTGGTCCCCCCCCTCACACATGCATGTTAACCTCTTTTTGGACTTTTGAAATTCTTGTTTCTTGAACACGACTTAAAAAATGTTATTATGGGTATGATATCAGAATGTGTTGATTTTTTTTAAATGTTTGTTTGCTGTTAGTTTGTTTTTCTTCTATTTCTTCATAATATTGTTTTAAAGTAAGAAAGAATTGTGAAAATGTTATGATATATAGAATAATATAATATAATATAATATAATAAATATAATATAATATAATATAAATATGTGTGTGTGTGTGTGTGGTGTGGTTGTGTGTGTTTGTGTGTATTTACTTGATTATAATATGTTTCTGTCATGACATTAATGTTCAGGTTAGTGTTGGATTATGTGTTTGTTGAATACATTCTATCTCTTTTGTTTATATAATTATCAGTGTATCAGTGGGGATTATGCATTTTGCTGAATGTATTCCTGTCTCTTTTTTTTGTAAATCATAGGTTGAACTTTTATGTTGGTGATGGGGGGGTTGTTTTTTTCCTTCCTGTTTTTTGTGTTTTGGTTGGATTTTTGGGGGGTTGGTTTTTGTTTTTGTTTTGTTGTTGTTTAGTTGCTATTCCCTAATTGGGGCAATGGCCAGAATGTAAAAAGAGATGTAAAATAGTTACTCTTTACCCTTGAAATATTTATTGATTATTAAAGTAAAAGCCATTTTTCTACCTCATAGTGACATATCAAATCCTAATTTTTGTCTCCTTTTGCCTTAAAACGTGTTTAAAAATATCCAAGGCCCTCATTTGACCACCTAATAGGATGCTAAACTTATCAATTTCTCATTTTTGTCATTTCCTGCAGTCTAGCATTTCAGCTTGCAATAACTTTTCATAGATTTGTCTAATTTTCTATCTGTTTTTTGTATTGTATAGCCATTTTATTGCAGTTTGATAACATGTCAGTAACTAAAAATTGACCTCCGGTGCAATGCGACTCATTATGTGGTGGAGCGTCACATATGACATGGCAATGGCATACATTATTTCCAACTTGTTTATGTGTGTTCAATATCTGCGTTCAGTATCTGTGTGGACCAGGCCTCGTGTACCGATCAGCTGGAGATGATTTTTGCAGCACTAAAAGTTAAGTGCTTCCTTTTCTGTTTTTAGTGTGTGTGTGTGTGTGTGTGTGTGTGAGAGAGAGAGAGGAGAGAGAGAGAGAGATTTGTTTTCTCTCACAGGTAGTTTTTTTCTGCTCTTCATTGATGATGATGAAGACATATTGTCACAAGCAGTTTTGCAATAATGTTGCCTTGTATTGCCATCATACACTGACCCATTGTTGTTTCTTTGTTGTTGTTTAAAAAAAAAAAAAATTACAATTTTTAAGCAGTTACACCCAGTTGTTATGTTTTTTATTCTAACGTGTTCAGCATGATGTTCAGCTGCAGCTCATTTTTGCACAAATGTTAGAAGAGGGATTGACATGACAAGGGGTGGACATCTTGAAGCATAGGATAAGCTACCTTTTATTCTTTTAAACTGGGTTCAATTTTCTAATAAAATATAGTATTAGTTTTCACCGAGATATATCTTATCATACAACTTCTCTTTTTTTTTTTTTTTTTTTTTTTCTTTTTTTTTTTTTAAATCATACAACTTCTTATGACAATTTGGTTTATCATTATGCCATAAAAATGCGTGCGTGTGTTATTCTTTTAGATTTTGTTCAGTATCCTAATAAAATGAGTACTAGGCTTAATTAAATATTAATTTTGTCTTTACATGCAGTGTGTTATAACAGTTTGAAATGTTAGCGTGTGTGTCCATGTGCATGCGTGAGCGGTGTGTGAGTGTGGATGCGTTGGCATTCTGGTGCGTGTATGGGTGATTATGATTTTGCTTGAGTGAGTCAATGACTAGCTGACGTATTGCTGATTTTCTGGGTGCTTTTATTGTGATGTTTACGTTCTGATATTTGTCGACTGTGTTGTGGAACCTTTTTTTTTTTTTTTTTTTAATGTTTACCTTTTTAATGTATGGCTTGTACCTGCTTGAATTTCTCTGTGAGATAATTTTTTTCAAGTTGAAGTTGAAGTTTGTATATGGGTGAGAGTGTGTATTGGGGAAGGGGGTGGGGATATTGGGGTTGATGGATTGCATACATGATTAAAGACTTGAATAATGTGTTGTCAGTATCTGTCTTCACAGGGCTCGTGTACCCAACAGCTGGAGATGCTTTCGGCAGCATTGTTCAAAAGTTAAGTGCTTCTTTTTGTGTGCTTTTGTGTGCGCGTGCGTGTGTGTGTGCTTTTGTGTGCGTGTGTGTGTGCGGTGTGTTGGTGTGTGTTGAGGGGGGGGGGGGGTCATTACTTTTGGCATGTTTATTTTTCTCCTCATTGATGATAGAGAATGGTCACAGCCTGCTGTCTTGCCAGTGTTGCCTTGTTGTTGATGTATTGGCATGATACATCCACCCACCCCATTGTTGTTGAAGTAATCATAATACATGGAATTTGAATGGCGCTATATCTTGTAAAAACAAATCAAATGTATTGGCATGATGCACCCCACCCTCCCCATTGTTCATTGTTGTTTTCTTTGTTGGTTACTTTTTATTTCTAATATTTTTAACAAGTTGAAAATACTTGCACACAGTTATCTGACCTTTGTAATTGTTCATCTTTTTTTATGATGTTTAGCTGCAGCGAGATAAGTGAAGTGAAGATGTTTCTGATCTCTCCTTGTTTCCATGGGATTGCTGTGTGCCTGTTTCTGATGTACACTGGATTCTGTATGTTTGATATTTCTGTGTTGGTGATGTACACTTAATTCTGTGTGTGGTGATATTTCTTTGCTTGTGATGTGTAACACTTGATTTTGTGTTTGATATTTCTGTGCTTGGGGGTACACTGGTTTCTTTATGTTTGATATTTCTGTGCAAGTCAAATTCAAATTCAAAATACTTTATCTCTAAAACAGACAAATTCTGGTGGGTTACAAGCAATAGATAAAAACAAAAACACACACAAAAATAACATCAATACAGCTCAACACAGGTTCTGAACATCAGCACGCACCCATCACAGCACAAAGAGCACCCACAAGCCAAGCAACACCTCAGCCAGCCGCAAACTCGCCCCAAGTAAAAATCACAAACATTGGTGTGGGCCCAGTATGCCCACGCATCCACACATACACACTCGCACACAGTGATAAGTGTTTCTGTGTCATTTACTGTCTACATGTGCAGAGTGAGGGAGAATTGCTTCACCCCTGGACAGACTGAAGCCTTTGCCCCTCTACAGACACTGACTGCCTGCTGCCCTGTGCTGCCTCCACACCTGTCTGTCTCCCCCCCCCCCCATCCCCCCACAGTGACTGAGCCAGCCAGCAGTGAACAGGACAGAGGGTGAGGACATGACATGACATCTTCTTCTCTTCTCTCGTTCGCTTTACACTTTTAATAAAAGTTTCAAAATATGACGAGGTGACAACTCCAATATGGCCTATGTGGTCAGCGGGGCTATAAGCAATATAAATGGATTGGAATTGGTTGCTTTACACTGTCAGATGTGTCTGGGAAAAATAATGGCATACATGTCCTTTCCATCCAGCTCTCTCGTGGGCCATACAGCTTGGTATGTAGGGTTATTTGTCTCCGTCAGCCACACTTTCTTCCTCGGGTTGCTGAATAGCGTACTACACCTTTGAAGGATGTGCTCGCCTGTCTGGTTTTCTTTACCACAGGCACACACACAGGGGAGAAGGAGCAAGTTTCAGCTTTGTGGACATATGGTGGTTTAGCCTGTTGTGCCCAGTGCGGAGTCTTAGAATTATGACTTGTATGACACGACATGACATAACTGGCATTGTCTAAGATGAACTGAACTTTTCTTCTTTCTTCCTTTCTTCCGCTTTCTTCTTCTTCTTCTTCTTCTGTTATGTCTTTTTCTGATTTTCTTCTTCTTTGTTTTTTTTTTACTTTTTGTTTTCTGTCTCCTCTTCTTCTTCTTCATTGTTTGTTGCTTCTTTATTTCCTTCTCCCCCTACTATTAGTTTTTCCTTCTCCAGTTTTCATCATCATCATCATCATCATCATCATCATCATCATCATCATCATCATCATCATTGTCACCCTTGTTTTTGGTGGTGGTAGTTTTTGTTGTGAAGTCTGTTCCTCTTCTTGTCTGCCTGCTTTGGTGGTCAGACGGTGGGAGGCGGGATAGCCTAGTGGTCAGAACATTGCGCTCGCAGTATGACGACCTGAGTTTGATTCCCGGTCGAGGGAATTTCCCCAGGAGTTAACAACAGTGCTGACTCCACTCTCCCCACAAGTCTTTTGGATGAGACTGTAAACCGAGGCCCCGTGTGCGAAACCACGCAGAACATCTTGCACACACATTAAATCCTGTTCCGCTTTTCGTAAGAGTATGCCATTGTGTGCCTGTGGGAACAGATGACAATATTTACAAAACTGCATACACACAGGGACCGGATTAAAAAAGTGCACGAGTGCTTGATCCTTTGTCTTTGAAATAAAGGGAATAAAATAAAATAAATAAAAATAAAGATAATCTCTCTCTCTCTCTCTCTCTCTCTCTCTCTCTCTCTCTCTTCTCTCTCTGTCCACTCTCTCTCTCTCTCTCTCTCTCTCTCTCTCTCTCTCTCTCTCTCTCTCTCTCTCTCCTGTTACCCTTGAAAAATAAAGATCATTCATAAAGATTATTCTCTCTCCAAATGGAAGTAGGTGTGTACATGATTTTAGACAGTGTATGTATCTATGTATTTCTAGGAAATAGGTGTATACGTAATTTTTAGACAGTGTATGGAATGTATTTCTAGAGAAGGGAGCTGTTTCTCAAGAAGTGTATTGTAATAATAATAATAATACATGGAATTTATATAGCTCTATATCTTGTAAAAACAAATCAAAGCGCTTGCATTCAACCTATACAACACACAAGCAATCAGTAACAATTTATGATCATGTGTTGGTTGCCAGGTCTGGTTTATTTAGTCCATGTGAAGACACAGGAGAGGCAGGGACAGTGCAGCAACAGGACTGGAGGGAGGGAGGGAGGGAGGCAGCCCTGAAGCCCAGGAGAGAGAGAGACTGAGGAGAAACAGGCTGACAGCCAACGCAGGAGGGAGGGACAGGTATGTCTGTCAGCAGTACTTAGGCTGTCAAATATTATCCATTATCCTCGATATAAAAGAATACCTAAATGAATAAAGATAAATAAACACCCACTTTGGCCTGTCCAACTACTACAGGGGATAGACAGACAGGCAGCCTGACCACAAACATTTTACCCCCAGAATGAAAGAAAGTATCTAGCTGACAGAAGGCTCCAGAATATTTCAATGTCTCAACTTGAGAAATTATGAGTGGCATTCTAAAATTACTATTACACCACATGCATTGTTAAACAGAAGAAAAAGTAAAAAGCAACACGGTATCTTAATATTGACAATACCCTGTGTCACATGCACACACGTACGCGCGCACACACACACGCTCGCGCACACACGTAAAATTGAAGACTGCACGCTCGCACAAACACACCCATACACACATATCAATTATAGTTAAGAGTAACAAAGCAAAATTGTAACACAATAGTTATTTAAACACATCTAATAAAATACCTCATCAGCATAATCAATGCATATATTACCGGTATAAGCATTCCTACATTAAAATGCAGAACATGACAAAAACATTTTGATAACAAAATTTAAATAAAAACAAAATAAAACATTCAACACCCTTTCTACTCTTCACCCATCAGTTTACACTTATTCATTAACTGGTACTTTAGATAAAACGTACACACACACACACACACACACACACACACACACACACACACACACACACACACACACACACACACGCATGTACAGACACACACACACTCTCTCTCTCTCTCTCTCTCTCTCTTCTCTCTCTCTCTCTCCTCTCTCTCTCTCTCTCTCTCTCTCTCTCTCTCTCTCTGGTAGTTTGTTTGTTGTTTTTTATTTTAGATATATCCCCTAGTCAGGGCAAGGGCTAGATGAAAAAAAGTATGTAAATGCTTACACTGTTACCCTAGAAAAATAAAGATTATTCAATTCAATTCAATTCAATTCAATTCAATTCAATTCTCTCTCTCTCTCTCTCTCTCTCTCTCTCTCTCTCTCTTCTCTCTCTCTCTCTCTCTCTCTCCCCCCCCATCTTCCTCTCAGGTGCATACTTGAGCAAACACTGTTATTTTGATGGATATATAAAACATATATACACACACATGCATAAAAAAAATATATTTTATAAAGAAAAAATTAAAAATCAACAGTGATTTAGAAAGTGAATTGATTTGTTAATAAAAGAGAGTTGATGTCTTCCATTACTAAGGATAAAACCTCTGGTATCCTTAAGGAGGAATGGCCTTGATATTTTAATTATCAGAACAAAAACAGTAGAAAATAGAAAAGACAGTAATGCAGGAAAAAGGAGAGGTGTGGAAAAATGGCTGTTGTCCCCAAGATAGCAGGTTTGGACAGTCCAAGGGAGGTAATAAGTCACTGGATGCCAAATCCACTGTCAGTCACTAGGACGTTTGTTGGCCCAAGGTTTCTTTTCCCATTGAACTGTTTTTATTTATTCTTTTATATCAAGGATAATGGAATAAGCAATCATGTGCTTTTTTTCATCCAGTCCCCATGTGTATGCAGTTATGTAAATATTGTCATCTGTGGAGAACAGTGTGTGAAACTTAGCCAATATCATGATAATGGAGGAAAAGGACTACCAACAGCAAATTGCATAAAACACATGTCTCGTTTTTAAATGAAAAGAAAATTGTGCACAACATTTATATATAAAAAAAATAAATAAAAAACCAACTATGGCATAAAGATTTACACACACAAGCACACAGGTGCGCAAACGTCACCAATAGGCTTTATGTCAAGGGAAATATATGCCTTTAATTTAAGTGAAACTGTGTAACAGAACACAAGAGGGATTATTTTATCCCCTGAGAGAGAGAGGGAGAGAGGAAATTTTCACTCTAGCACCAGACAGGAACTTATGAAAAATCTGGAGAAAAAAAACAAACGAGGATGTCAGCTGAGGTCCTACAGGCAGGGAACTGGTTAATTAAACAAAAGAAATAGAGATGTATTCAACAAACACACAATCCTGAACTGACCTGAACATCAATGTCAAGACATATTAACTAATTATAGTTAAATAAATTAAATAGATGAAGATTGAGAGGAGACAGCAGAGAGGAGAGCAACCCAAACAAAAAAAAAGATGTTTAATATATCAAAACATTTTCACAAATCTTTCTTACTTTAAAACAATATTGTGAAGGAAAATTAAAAAAAGAAAGCTAAAACCTAACAGCAAACAAACATTTTAAAAATTAACAACATTATGATGTACAGCCCAAATATAACTTTTTTTTTCAAGACGTGTTCAGTGCTATTAAAAGCAGGTAGGGTCAAGTTGTCAATTTTGGAATTTTGATTATTAAACTATACCCGTTATTCTACCTTTTAGTAAAATATCAAGGCATAATCTTTATTCATTTTGCTTTTAAATGTGTTTTGAAAATGTCCAACCCTTATTCTGTCAACCAGTTATGAAAATAAACTTGTCCATTTCTCATTTTGTCACATCCTGCTGTCTATCATTTCAATTTGTAATAACTTTGCACAGAATTGTCCGATTTTCAATCTATTTTTTGTATTGTATAGCCTTTTTATTGCAGATTAATAACATGTCAATAACTAGAAATTGATCTCTCGTGCAATGCGACTCATTATATGGTGGAGCATCACAAATAAATCAAAATAAATAAACACTCACTTTGGCTTATCCAACTACTAGAGGGGACAGACCACAAACATTTGACCCCCAGAATGAAAGTATCTAGCTGAGAGTTGATGTCTTCCATTACTGAGGATAAAACCTCTGGTATCCTTAGAAGGAATGGACTTGATATTTTTAATTATCAGAATAAAAACAGTAGAAAATAGAAAAGACAAAGTGCAGGAAAAAGGAGAGGTGTGGAAAAATGGCTGTTGTCCCCAAGATAGCAGGTTTGGACAGACCAAGGGAGGTAATAAGTCACTGGATGCCAAATCCACTGTCAGTCACTAGGATGTTGGCCCAAGGTTTCTTTTCCCGTTGAACTGTTTTTATTTATTTACTAATTTTATTCTTTTATCTCGAGGATAATGGAATAAGCAATTATGTGCTTTTTTTCACCCAGTCTCCGCGTGTATGCAGTTTTGTAAATATTGTCATCTGTGGGGATCAGTGTGTGAAACTTAGCCAATATCCTGATAATGGAGAAAAAGTACTACCAACAGCAAATTGCTTAAAACACGTGTCTCACTTTTAATTAAATGAAAAGAAGATTGTGCACAACATTTATGTAAAAACAAAACAAAAAAACACTGGCATAATGTTTTACAGGCACGCACGCACGCACACAGGTGCGCAAATGTCGCCAATAGGCTTCATGTCAAGGGAAATACATGCCTTAGATTTAAGTGAAACTGTATAACAGAACACGAGAGAGATTATTTTATCCCCTGAGAGAGAGACAGAGGAAATTTTCACTCTAGCACCAGACACAAACTTATGAAAAATCTGGAAAAAAAACCCAAGGATGTTAGCTGACGTCCTACAGGCAGGAAACTGGTTATATAAACAAAAGAAATAAAGATGTATTCAACAAACGCACAATCCTCAACTGACCTGATCATTAATGTCAAGACAGATTAACTAATTATAATTAAATAAATTAAATAGATGAAGATTGAGAAAAGATAGCAGAGATGAGAGCAACCCAAACAAAAAAAATGTATCATATATATATTTTTTTGTATTTTGTACCACTTTATGTCAAGCAGATTTCTCTGCGTGAAATTCGGGCTGTTCTCCCCAGGGAGAGCGCGTCGCCACAAGTGCAGCGCCTACCCTTTTTTTTTTTTTCTTTTTCCTGTATGCAACTGTATTTTGTTTCCCTATGAGAGTGGCCATATAGATATATATCAAAACATTTTCAAAAATCCTTCTTACTTTAAACAATATTATGAAGAAGATATAAAACAAGAAAAACAAACCTAACAGCAAACAAACATTTTAAAAATCAACGAACATTATGATGTAATGCCCAAATATATCATTTTTTCAAGCCGTGTTCAATAACAGGAGTTCAAAAGTAAAAAAAGGTGTAAATATATATATATATATATATATATATAAGGGAGAAAAAACGACAAAAAATGTAATATAAATATATGAGGGGGGAAAAAACGCAAACACCGCCTGTCCTTATTTAGACGACAAGAATACAATTAAAATTTCAACATAAAGAACCAAAACAAGTTTAGGATAGTGTTATTATGTGAAAGTGGAAAATAGGAATAGAGGGAGGGAGAGAGAGAGAGATTACACCTCCAGTTTGGATTATCTGAAGAAATAATATCTATCATAACACCCTCACAGAAATCTCTCTGATCATCAGACACTGCTACCAAAAAGAGAAACAAAACCCCAAACAAACCAGCAAAGAAAAAAAAAACACCAACAAAACAACATAGTATGCATAGAAACATCTGTATAAAAGACTGTCAAAGAATCAGACATAATCTAGCACATTGTCAAATCATGTTAATGTGTAGACATGATGTAAAAACCAAGATAGCATCATTTTAGAACAATAGTAAACACAAAATTACAAGGTTTAACATAGCAACTAAAACAATTTTTGCTGATAAATGTTCCAGTTATTGCCAATACTAAATGTCAAGCGTGCTCAATCCATAGCCTAGTATCTAAAACAATAAACTAGAATAGTTATCAGACCAATATCGCACCTACTCCCTTTCAAACTGATTTGTACACATCAACTTACAACATGGTCTTACTCAGTCCGCTATCATTTGAATATCACCAAACAGTGATAAATTAGAACACCCATAAGTGAACATTGACAAGTACAAGTGACTCTAGAATGTAATTTATAACTATTTTGTGGGCTTTGACTATTTCATCATAAAATGAAGATCTTTTAGAAAGAGAGAGAGAGAGTGTTTCCAACCGGATGGAGAGAGAGAGAGAGAGAGAGAGAGAGAGAGAGAGAGAGAGAGAGAGAGAGAGAGAGAGAGAGAGAGAGTTATAATTCAATGTGACAGCAGTGTTGTGATTGTTAAGTGATATGATAGTTCAGAGAGAGAGATGTTTCCAACAGGATGAAGAGAGAAAGTGTTTCAGTTTCAGTGTGACAGCAGTGTTATGATAGTTCAGTGATTGACGTGTGTCTCTTATGATTCTGATAGTTCAGTGATTGACGTGTGTCTCTTATGATTCTGATGGTTCAGTGATTGACGTGTGTCTCTTATGATTCTGATAGTTCAGTGACTGACGTGTGTCTCTTATGATTCTGATAGTTCAGTGACTGACGTGTGTCTCTTATGATTCTGATAGTTCAGTGACTGACGTGTGTCTCTAATGATTCTGTGTGCAGGCAGTGTCCATGTTGAAAGAGACCCAGGCATTGGCAGCCACCGGCCACAAGAACGGATATTCACATTGTGCCCCGATCACCTGCAGTGAAATGAACTGATGCAGTGGAGTGCAGTGTAGTTTGCGGCACAGTGCAGTGTTGTCTGTACCCTCCTCCCTCCCTCCACCCCTACTGCTGAAATAAAAGCTCTTCATCAAAACCACAACCACACCCCCCCTCTCCCTTCACTTGATGTAATGTACATGGACAACTTTGTTTTTCTCCAGTTTCTGTACAGGGGGTTCATGCACACACGTTTAACATGTGTTATTGTGTTGACTTGTGTTCCTGAGTGAGTGTGTGCGTGTGTCTATGATTGTGTGTGTGTGTGTGTGTGTGAGAGAGAGAGAGAATCAGGAAAGTCCTACATGTAGATTTTCCACATCAGAATAAAAAAAAAATGGGTACACCAATCCATCACAACCGCCTGCATTCTACTGCTGTTCTTCAGCTGCCTGTATCCAGATATCTGCATTTTAAAAGTGGAAAATTGGAAAAGGGGGGTTTTTAGGTGTGTTTTTTCTGTCCTCAATGGTCTGTTGGTGACATTTTATATTTGAGCATCAGTCTGCCAGTAAGGGTTTTTGCTGGTTTTTTTTTTTTTTAATTAATAAAAAAAAAATGCCCGCCAGTAAGTTAGCCTCATTACGCTTCGCATTACGACTTAAAGGATGATATTGAAATATACCATTGCATGTTCTCTACATTTTGTCAACTGTTCATACTTGCACACAATGAGACTATAAACCCAAGGCCCCATGTGCAAACGCACGCAGAACATCTTGCGCACATGTTAAAAGCCCGTTCCGCCTTTTGAAAGAGCAGGCCACTGAGTGCCGGTAGGTGCAGATCACAAAATATTTTTTTAAATCTCAAACCCAGCATGCACACTGATGTCGTGTTTAGACACCATCCCTGAGGGGGGAACATTTTTTAAATGGGTAGGCGCTGCACTTGTGGCGATGCGCTCTCCCCGGGGAGAGCAGCCCGAATTTCATGCAGAGAAATCTGCTGTGACAAAGTGGTATAAATCAAAATAAAATAAACTCTCTTCAGTTAATTCACCCTAGGCTGCCCTGCCCTGCACTGCTTGAAGAGTGGTGGGGCAGTGTATGTGTGGGGGATTTTTAAAAATGTAGTTTTGTTAAATTATTGCCCACACCCCTGTAGCCATGGCAGAGTTGTCTGCAGGAAATTTGGGCTGTTCCCCCTGGGAACAAAAATGTACACAGGGACTGGATGTAGAAAGGACAGGAGTGCTAATCCCACCACTATCTGTGAAATGAAAGAATAAATAAATGAAGTATAGGCTTCAAAAATGGAGACATCTGAGTACAGATATTCATAATACAGGCTTCTGAAATACAGCTACCTGAATACAGGCTTCCAAAATAGACATCCAAAATACGTATAAAAATAATATAGACATAAAAATAATTTTAAAAATCGAGTATAAACATGAATAGGTGTATAAATGGATACAGGCTTCTAAAATTCAGCTATCCAAAATAAATAAAAAGCAAGTATGAACATAAAGTAGGGTGTACAAATAAAAAATTGAAAAACTTGGTCTGTTCAATGTTTAAAATGCAAGTAAATGCAGAAATTAAAAATGCTGGTATTACTATAGGCATGAAATAACTGACATGCATAAACTATCTACTACAGGTATGAATAAAGGATAAGGCTATAAAAAATTTATTAAAAAAAAAAAATTCTCTGGACATTGACAATAAATTGGCATACAGGCATTCTTAACTGACTTGTTCGAACCACCACCAAAATGCTTGATTGAGGTCCTCCCAGTGAACATTACATATAGTTTGCACAATATTAATAATAATGACATTTTAAAGCCACAATAGTAATGTGCAATTCCTCCATTAAGAGGCTAGTTCACCTGCTAAACAAAAAGAGGTTCATCTAGGATTCCCAGTCTTGCCCTTCTCAATTTGCTGAGAAAATCAATATCAAAATCCAGAGTTTGCTCACTAAGAACCCACTCAACCTTCCAGAAGAAGAGGCCATTTTTGAGAGGGTAGGAACAGATAATAAACTTCATTACTCGGATGCTTATATATACACACTATTCCTTCATTCTGCTACCTAAAATGAGGGTGGGTGTGAGCTGGATTATGTATAAAATACTGCCATTGGTAAACCTTGGAGCTCTAACTGAGGACTAAGCAAATAAGAACTTTGGAGGAGACTATAAACCGAGACCCGTACGTGAACGCACGCAGAACATCTTGCGCACAGGTTAAATCCTGTTCCGCTTCTCGCAAGAGTAGGCCATCGTGCGCCTGTGAGTACAGGACATTTACAAAACTGCATACACACGGGGACTGGATGTATAAAAGCACAAGAATGCTTGGCCCATCATTGATTTAAAAATTACAAAACATACTGGATGAGCAGGACACCGGAATTTAGGCAGTGGATACATGGACATAGGAAATGCATGCAAGGTGCATTAGGAATACATATACTCGCACGCTCTACGCACGGGGACTGGATGTAAAAAAGCACAATTGCTTATTCCATTATCCTCGATAAACAAGAATAGGAACAGATGATGTTAAACCTGTGCGGACGTGCACTAAACATCTTGCACACAAGTTGAATCCCATTGTGCTATTCATAAGAGTAGGCCATTGTGTGCGGGTGGGAACAGATGACGTAATGATGATTTTAAAGTATAACACACGAGTGCTTATTCCATTATCCGCGATATTGAATAAATAAATAAAATGTCGAACGGCCCGCTACACATGTTGATCAACACAATGTGACAGTCTATAGGCCTAACAAACTCATTTGTCAGACCTACAGATTATAATACACACAGACACGGAGCACGTCTACATCCAGTATATAACATGGGGACGGATAGTCTAGTGGTCAGAACATTGTGCTCGCAACTTGACAACCCGGGTTCGATTCCCAGTCGAGGAGATTTTTCTCCTGGAGTTAACATCAGTGCCGACTCCACTCTCCCCAAAAGTCCTTCCGATGAGACTAAAAACCCAGGCCCCGTGTGGGCACGCACGCAGATCATTTTGCGCACACATTAAATCCTGATCCGCTTTTCGTAAGAGTAGGCCATCGTGTGCCGGTGGGAACAGATGACAGTATTTACTAAACTGCATACACACGGGGTCTGGATGTAAAAAAGCACACGAGTGCTTATTCCATTATCGTTGATATAAAAGAATGAATAAATATAGCAGACACTGAATAACATGACTAAAAATTCTATATAACGAACACTGAATAATGCATTATATCACGTAAACAAACAAACGCGTCCTAAACACATATATATATGCATATATATAAACCGAGGCCCGTGTGCGAACCCACCCAGAATATCTTGCACACATGTGAAATCTGGTTCTGCTTTCCGTAAGTGTAGGCCGTTGTGTGCCGGTGGGAACAGATGATAAGATTTACACAACTGCATACACACGAGGACTGGCTGACAAAAAAGCACATGCGTACTTATCCTATTATCTTTGATATTAAAGAGTAAATAAAATAAAGATATAACAGTCACTGAATAACATGAGTGCAAACTATATAACGGAGACTGAATAACACCTTATATCACGTAAACAGACAAACGCTTCCAAAACGCGTATATATAAACTGAGGCCCCCTGTTCGAACTCGACCAGAACATCTTGCACACATGTGAAGTCCGATTCTGCTTTCCTTAAGAGTAGGCCATTGCCGGTGGGAACAAATGAGATTTACAAAACTGTATACACACGGGCACTAGACGTAAAAAAAGCACAAGAGTGCTTAATCCATTATCCTCAATATAAAAGAATTAAACGATCAATCAATAAAACAGACACTGAATAACAGGACTACAAACTCTATATAACGGACACTGAATAATACATAATATGGCGTAAACAGACAAACACGTCCAAAACACACATGTAAACTGAGGCCCCGTGTGCGAACCCACCCGGAACATCTGGCAGCAGGGCACATATGAAATCCGTTTCTGCTTCTCGTAAGAGTAGACCATCGTGTGCCGGTGGGAACATGACATTTACAAAACTGCATACACACGGGGACTGGATGTACAAAGAAGTATACGAGTGCTTATTCCATTATCTTTAAACTAAAAGGGCACAAAAACCAAACCAAAACAAACGGCGGACTGTGAATTGCGCCTCTATAAACACAAAGATCAAACGGACATACCAGACACAGACTAACAAGTCCCATTCTATAGGCCTATATTCTGTGCCAGTGGTAACAGATGACGTTTATAAAACTGCATACATATGGAGACTGGATGTAAAAAATATTTTTAAAAAAGCACAAGTGTTTATTCTATTGTCCTCGATCTAAAAAGAATAGCTAAAAGTGTAGGCCTAGTGGTTATTATTCTATAGGAAAACTGGCCAGCATGTAACGTAGCTCATTAACAAGTTCATGAGGAAATATTTTTAATTTGCTTGAAATGAAGGCTGGTTAGGCAGAAATTTTGCAAAAGGGCGAAAAATGGATGTCAGAAATGAGAACATTTCTAGCACACTATTTCGAAGCAGCTGGGATGCTATTTGTAGTAAAAGAGCCCCCAGCTCGGAAAGAAAAATGTCGGTAAACTGTGGAATAGATTAACAATTCAGTCCCTAAATCGGAAATCTCCGCTGGGACATTAATTTAATCGCAACAACAACAACGAGATGTATTAATTAGTAGATTTTGAACGAACTCTCTCTGTTTAAACATTTCTCGAGCAGATTTTGCTCCAAACTTGCCTAAAATAATGGGTTTTTTTTAGGTCGGTAGTGTAGAAAAAATAGTAATTGCTTCACAAAATAATCTATTTTCTGCCCCTTTGTAACAATCGTTTCGCTTCTACTTACAGTGGAGTGCAACCACGCTTTCGGCAAAATTTCAATTTCATTTCAACTTTTCTAAGCATCGAAAATAGCCAAAATTGATCAGTCACTTGAACTACATCAGCCTCATATGCTTGGAGACGAAAAATGGTTATTTTTATCTTTAAAAAAGCGCATTTGAGTCGGTAAAGAACCAGGGCCCAGCATATTAAAGCGAGATAAAACAACACACATACACAAAATAAATCGAAGAAGTGATGATGATCTAGACATCATCCTTTGAATGAGAGACTATAAACCGAGGTCCTATGTGCAAACACATGCAGAACATCTTCCGCACACATTACAACCAAATTTACAAAACTGCATACACACGGGGACTGGATGTTCCATTATCCTCGATATAAAAGAAAAACAAATAGTGTCCACTGCACTTACACTGGTGACAGAGGCCACAGTGTCGAGAATATACAACCAGTGAACTATTATGTCTTAATATTTTTGTTGTGTTTTCAATGACCTTACCTCTCTCTCCCTGTGAATGCCTCTCCTTTGCATGTCGGTATATTTTATGTGTTGGTTAGTGGGTGCATGACACCATCATTGCCACGGAATTTTGCACACAAGGATTTGGTTTATTATTTATATACTTTTTTGAAATTTACGCTAGATTCCGACAGGCGTTGTCTGCAGCAATGTGAATCTATACAAAGAAATAATGATGTGTTTATTGCATCTGTTATACATAGAAATAATGATGTGTGTATTGCATCTGTTATACATAGAAATAATGATGTGTTTATTACATCTGTTATACATAGAAATAATGATGTGTTTATTGCACCTGTTATACATAGAAATAATGATGTGTTTATTGCATCTGTTATACATAGAAATAATGATGTGTGTATTGCATCTGTTATACATAGAAATAATGATGTGTTTATTGCACCTGTTATACATAGAAATAATTATGTGTTTATTGGATCTGTTATACATAGAAATAATTATGTGTTTATTGCACCTGTTATACACAGAAATAATGATGTGTTTATTGCATCTGTTATACATAGAAATAATTATGTGTTTATTACATCTGTCATACATAGAAATAATTATGTGTTTATTACATCTGTTCTACATAGAAATAATGATGTGTTTATTGCACCTGTTATACATAGAAATAATGATGTGTTTATTGCATCTGTTATACATAGAAATAATGATGTGTTTATTGCACCCTTCAGTTCCTGCCCTTTGCTTTATGATTTTGAAGAGGGAGGTGGTTGAGAAATACCTGGACCTTTTTTTTCAAAATCATAAAACTTTTTATACATTACATTAACCTTTGAAACTTTGTATCGTAGCTTCAAATGACGCTTTCTACCACTGTGCAAAATTTCATGGCAATATCTTTAGTAGAACTCGATATAGAATAGATGTATAGATGTTTACATTACATCATTTTTAATTGCAAGTGAACATCAAAGTTTTGTTTTGTCGTTTACTGGCCTTGCATCCACTCCATGTATATGTCAATGTGGACATTTGTTCATATCAATTTTTGTTCCAGCACAGAAAGAGTTGATAAATGTGAAACGTATCTTTACCAGTGTCTGACTCTAACAACTTGGGTGTTGTGAATTGTTTATTTGAAAGCGTTTAGTTTTCTTGCGATTGTGCCTTCGTTTTGGTGTTTGTTTTACTTGAATCATTTTGAGAGCTCTCTTCTGGAATGTGGTTGCGGCAAAATTTGGAAAAGTGGCAAGTGATTTGATTTGTTAGAGTAGCAACTGTAGGGTGAAAAGAGTGTTATTGTTTCATCTGAACATAAATATTATTGTTTCCTTTGAATGATTATTATGGTTTCATCTGAACATGAGTATTATTGTTTCATTTGAATATAAATATCATTGTAATTCATCTGAACATAAATATTATTGTTTCATCTGATGTTTGTCATGTACCCACCGGCACACAATAACTTTCTATTCTGATAAGTAAAACTGGTTTCAGCATGTACACGATGTGATTGTGTTCTCAGTTTATAGTATCATCTTTTAAAAAATTTTGTTTCGACAAAAATAATGGAATAAACAGTTCTGCGTGTGTGTGATAGTTTTTTTGTTTTTTTTTAACATCAAGTCCCCTTTGTGCATATGCAGTTTAATAAATTTTGTCATCCATTCCCACTGGCACACAACGGCCTCATTTTCTGAAAAGCGGAACAGATTTTTTATGTGTGCGCAAGATGTATGCATGTGTGTGTGTAAGCGGGTAAGTGCTACCATGTATCTGTACATGCATGTGTGTGTGTGTGTGTTGTGTGTAAAAATGCTACTAGGTGTCTTTTTGTATTTCTTTCTTCTTTAATTTCGAGGGGACAAGCCAAAGAGGGCAGTAAGACATGGAAGGGAGGGACAGACAGGAGAAAGAGAGGGACAGACAGGAGAAAGAGAGGACAGACAGGAGAAAGAGAGGGACAGACAGGAGAAAGAGAGGGACAGACAGGAGAAAGAGAGGGACAGACAGACAGGAGAAAGAGGGACAGACAGACAGGAGAAAGAGAGGGAGGAGGAAGGGAAAGAGATCAGAAACAGTCTGACAGAAAAAGCGCGCAAGTTAAAATCGACACACAGACACTGATGAAACAAACAGTTAATTTCTGTCAGCAGCAAAGAACTTGTGCAAAAATCAAAACATTGTGAATGAAAAAAACAACAACCTAAAATCAAACCAACTCCAAAGTTTGTTTTTTTCATCAGCAAAAAAAACTTGTGTAAAAATAATAACATAGTGAATAAAAAAAACAATCCCAAGTTTAATTCATTGCACTCATCCAATAACATTACAAATGAAAAAACCCCTGTTAGTAAAAAATAGAAAAGAAAAAGTAATAATGATGATGGTAATAATAAAAATCAAAGATAAACAATGTCACACTCTGCTTAGGTCTTCATGCAGTTCTCAATCATAAAACACATCAAAATATTCCCCTTTAAAAAAAAAAAGACATGATTTCAGTGACTGGTGTCACACACATTGCTGAAAATCATATTCATAGACTTCCATCATCAACAATATCAGAAAAAGACATGTCACACATCAACAACAATATCAGAAAAAGACATGTCACATCAACAATATCAGAAAAAGACATGTCACATCAACAACAATATCAGAAAAAGACATGTCACATCAACAATATCAGAAAAAGACATGTCACATCAACAATATCAGAAAAAGACATGTCACATCAACAACAATATCAGAAAAAGACATGTCACACCATCAACAATATCAGAAAAAGGCATGTCACATCAACAACAATATCAGAAAAAAGACATGTCACATCATCAACAATATCAGAAAGACATGTCACATCAACAACAATATCAGAAAAAGACATGTCACACCATCAACAATATCAGAAAAAGGCATGTCACATCAACAACAATATCAGAAAAAGACATGTCACATCATCAACAATATCAGAAAGACATGTCACATCAACAACAATATCAGAAAAATACATGTCACATCATCAACAATATCAGAAAAAGACATGTCACATCAACAATATCAGAAAGACTTGTGTCACATCAACAATACCAAAAAAAAAGACATGTCACATCAACAATAATCTAAAAAAAAGACATGTCACATCAACAATATCGGAAAAAGACATGTCACATGAACAATATCAGAAAAAAGACATGTCACATCAACAATATCACAAAAAGACATGTCACATCAACAATATGAGAAAAAGACATGTCACATCAACAATATCAGGAAGACATGTCACATCAACAATAATATCGGAAAAAGACATGTCACATCAACAAAATCAAAAAAAGACATGTCACCCTTTTCTCTGTACCAGTCTGTATTCCACACAGACCTGTTACTTCCAATGAACAAAAAACCTTTTCAGAAAAAAAAATTTAAAAACAAAAAATAAAACCCAACAACTTATACACAGACTTGACAATACATTTTTTGTGGCAAAAAAGAGAATCTTCCACATCAGTTAAAAAAAACACAAAAAAACAACTTTACACAGACTTCTTGACAACACATTATTTTTATTTTTTTTTTTGGGGGGGGGGGGGGGGGGGGGGGGGGGGGCAAAACCAATCCAATCCAATTATGTTGCTTAGAGCCCCGCCAACCACACAGGCCATACAGGGCTATCGCCTTGTCACATTTTAAAAACTCATATTAAAAGTGTGCGACTATGTACAGATTAAAACGAGGTATAAAACCAACTCAACCGTCCTTGCCTGTATCGACGCCCCGGTCGACCATAAGGGTCAGCCCAGAAAAGGAGAATCTTTCAGATCAGTTCAAGTGTTGGTGTGTGTGTCCGGAATAACTATGTACCTAGGAGCTGACGGATTGAAAAAAAAAAAAAAAAGTCCCTCTCCTTCCTTCCTTCCTTCCTGGCTGATCCCACTCCCTGTTCACTGACAGCTGACAGACTGGAGGAGGACAATGTCACAGCGCCTTGCTCTGTCAACAGACAACAAAACAGGGTCAGCACACAGCACTCACATCCCCATCACAACACCCCTACCCATCTCCCCCCAAAAACATCCACACCAACGAACTCCTTTCACTTCCCTGCAAGAAAGAGAAAGAGGCCAAGTACAGATGGAATGAACACAACATATATACAAGTTCACACTTCACTCATTTCAAAAATGAAACACAACAATTAATTACCAATGCACACTTCACTAATTTCCAAAATGAACGCATCACTTACAAAGTGCACACGTCACAAACTGCCGGCATTTTGCCAACAACCCCCAGACTGGCCTCTGTGTTGGTTAGTAAAAACATCCCCAACAATATGGATTATTTTAGTAAAAACATCCCCAACAATATGGATTATTTTAGTAAAAACATCCCCAACAATATTGATTATTTTAGTAAAAACATCCCCAACAATATTGATTATTTTAGTAAAAACATCCCCAACAATATTGATTATTTTAGTAAAAACATCCCCAACAATACTGATGATTTTAATGAAAGTCAGGATCAGTAGTAACATGCTGTTTGGTGCAGAGAAAATACCCACTTACTTCATCTTTCAATGACAAAAAATACCTGGTTTTGCAGAGTTATGAATTCAGAGATACTAGTAAAATATGATCAGAATAAACTGATAATAACATCACAATTCATACACACTGACGATCACTATTCAACTTTTAACATGATCTATACCACTCTAAAAATTCACAACTGTTGAAAATATACATACATCAACCATTACAATATTTCACAAAGCACACACAACAGACGACTTACATCACAGATCTTCACCAGTCGCTGTCCACCAGCCCAGGGTCTGTGCACCACACAAGCCCAGTTCTGTCAACACACACAGTCAACAGTTACACTGCGCACAACACAGCACCCCCCCCCCCCCAAAACTAACAACAACCCCCCCCCCCCTTGAATAAAACAAACAAAACACACTCATAGGAGGAATACTTACATTGAAAAATTCTCAGCCATCTTTGCATGCCACCACCACCATCCCCAGTCCTAAAACACAGAAACAGTCTCTGTTAAAACTGTCCATACCCCCCCCAAAAAAAAACCCTAACCCAAACCCCCCAATAAAACAAAACAACCACAAACAAACAAACAAAACACACACATAGGAAGAATACTTACATGAAAAAATTCTCAGCAATCTTTGCGTGCCGCCACCACCACCACCATCCCCAGGCCTAAAACAGATAAACAGTCTTTGTTAAAACTGTCCATATCCCCCCCCCTCCCCCCCAAAAAAAACCACCCCCGACCCAAACCACCCAATAAAACAAAACAAAAACAAACAAAACACACACATAGGAAGAATACTTACATGGAAAAATTCTCAGCAATCTTTGCGCACCAACATCATCCTCCCCAGGCCTAAAACACAGAAACAGTCTCTGTTAATTAAACTATCCACAAAGTACAATACAACACAGTACAATATAACAATACAATACAAAGCAGTACAAAAAATTATATAAATAATCTATAGTACAACACAATACACAATACCAACCTTTTTATATATCTTTTTAAATCAAAAATTTTTTTTTTTACACAAAACCAACCTGCATAGCAAATTGCCATTCCCTAAGTCCACTGTGCTCTCTGTCTGTCTGTCCGTCTCTCTGCAGTCTTCCTGTCTTCCTTCCTTCAGCTGTGCTGTCAGTCACTGCCTGCCAGCCCTGTGACCAGACAGTCAGCACAGCACTCACATGCCATCACAACACCCCTCCCCATCTCCCCCCAAACCCTGAATTCAGACAGACTGATATTCCCCAGTAAAAGTTCAAACGTAACTACAACATTTGAATTTTAGCCAAACTGAGAAGTGACAACACAACTAAATGTAATCTATAATACTGTCCACAATACACCAACACTTACCAGCTGTTAACTGTAGAACTAACCATATTCTATAATACTGTACACAATACACCAACATTTACCAGCAGTTAACTGTAGAACTAACCATATTCTATAATACTGTACGTAATACACCAACATTCATCCTCCATCTTAAAAAAACCCAACCCACACACAATAAAAAGAATTCATCTAACACCACTGCATTTCAGAAGATGTTAAATAAACGAACAAACATAGCTAACACTTGTGTCAGCACACACACTTCAAATCTAACAACATACTACTCCAGCACAAAACACACACACACAAACGACGACTTACGTCACAGATCTTCAGCAGTCTGTGTCCACCAGCCTAAGGTCTATGCACCACACAACACAAGCCCCATGTCTGTCAACACAAACAGTCAACGTTATTGACACTGTTCATAACAGCACCCCCCTCCCCCCCCAAAAAAAAAAAAAACACCAACAAACCACCCTAAAACAAAACACTCCCACACACAGAGGAAGAATACTTACAATCAACGTTATTTACACTGTTCATAACAGCCCCCCACCCCCACCCCCCAAAAAAACAACCCAATAACAACAAACCAACAACAACCCCCCCAAACAAAACAATCCCACACAGAGGAAGAATACTTACATGACAAATTCCCAGCAGTTCAGGCACCACCACCACCACCATCACCATCACTGCAAGGTCTGCCAACACAAACAACAACAAAGATTATTTACACTCCACAACACACCCCCCCCCCCCCCCCCCCCCCCCCCCCCCCCCCTCCCTCCCAACACACACACAGAAAGAATACTTACATCAAAATTCTAGTCGTCAGTTTCCATGCACCTGTATCACCGCAAGATCTGTCAACACAAACAACAAACATTATTTATACTATTTATACTCCACAACAACCCCCCCCCCACCTCCCCCAAACACACACACACAGAAAGAATACTTACATCAAAAAAATTCTAGGCATCAGTTTCCATGCACCAGTATCACTGAAGGTCTGTCGACACAAACGACAAACATTCATAAACACAGTCTGTACAACTGTTCACAACAGAACCATCCCACCCCCCACAACAACAACAACAAAACCCCACAACAACAAAAAAACATACACACACACACACACAGATAGAACAATTACATAAAAAGCCTGGGCAGTACAATACAACACACCACAACACAATAAAAATTTTGATTGATTATAAAACTATAGCCATTATTCTACCTTGTAATGAAATATCAAGTCATAATTTTGTATCCTTTTACTTTTAAACGTGCTTTAAAAATGCCCAAGCCCTCATTCTGACCATTTATTATGATGCTAAACTTGTCCGTTTCTCGTTTTGTCATTTCCTGCAGTCTATCATTTCAACTTGTAATAACTTTTCATAAAATTGTCCGATTTTCAATCTGTTTTTTTCTATTGTATAGACATTTTGTTGCAAATTAATAAAATGTCAATAACTAAAAATTGACCTCTGGTGCAATGCGACTCCTTATGTGGTGGAGCGTCACATATACTCCAGCACAAAGCACACACAAAAGACGACTTTCATCCAAGATCTTCACCAGTTTCTGTACAGCAGCCAAGGTCTGTACAGCAGCCAAGGTCTGTACAGCAGCCAAGGTCTGTACAGCAGCCAAGGTATGTACAGCAGCCAAGGTATGTACAGCAGCCAAGGTCTGTACAGCAGCCAAGCCCAGGTCTGCAACACAAACAATAAATATTATTTACGACAAACATTATTTACGACAAACAATAAACATTATTTACAACAAACAATAAATATTATTTACAACAAACTATAAGCATTATTTACAACAAACAATAAATATAATTTACAACAAATAATAAATATTATTTACAACAAACAATAAACATTATTTACAATGGGCAGCCCCCCCAAAAAAAAAACAACAACCAACAAACAAACAAAAAACCCTGAATAAAACAAACACAATCACACACAGAGGAAGAATACTTACAGGAAAAAATTCTCAGCCATCTTTGTGCGCCACCACCACCACCACCACCACCACCCCCAGGCCTAAAACACAGAAACAGTCTCTGTTAAAACTGTCCAAAACATCCCCCCCAAAAAAAAGATATAAAAAAAACCAACCCAAAACCCACACAAACAACACACACACAGAGGAAGAATACTTACAGGAAAAAATTCTCAGCCATCTTTATGTGCCACCACCACCACCACCACCACCACCCCCAGGCCTAAAACACAGAAACAGTCTCTGTTAAACTGTCCAAAACATCCCCCCCCAAAAAAAAACAACAACAACAAAAACCCACACAAACAACACACACAAAGAGGAAGAATACTTGCATGAAAAACCTTGGCAGTAAAATACAGTACAACACACCACAACACATTACAACACAGCACAGTACAATACAACATAGTACAATACAACACAACACAGTATGACACAACACAATACAATATAATACAACACAACACAGTATAACACAATACAATACAAACACAGCACAATACAATACAAAACAACTTAATACAACACTCTAAAAGTACAACACAACACACAATACCAGACCTGTGCACCCCCTTACTACTGATTTCAGTATTTTCATGGCAATTTTCAGTATTTTCATGGCAATTTTCAGTATTTTTCACCGAGTTTCAGTATTTTTGCGCGTTGTTCGTGATACACTTTTTCAACATGAAGCATAAACGTCTTTTTTTTAATTGGGTTTTTGTATCTGTATTTGTTTGTTCATCCCCCTTCCAATTTTTTTCCATTGTACAAAACTCATAAGCTTTTTCTTTTATCAACTAGCAAATCTGGACAGGTCTGATGACTTCATAAGTGATGTAAGATACAGAGTGTAGAATTGGGAGAGAAAAAAAAGAGGAAATTGAGCCGGGGTCCAGGGGCCGCTTAGGCCCCGGTGGGGTGCAGGGGCAAAGCCCCGCTGGGGGGCCCAGGGGGGCGAAGCCCCCGGCAGAAAATGATTTTTCGCATTTTAAAGGCAGTTTGGAGGCCTCTCCAGGCACCATTTTGTGCAATGTGGAGGCATGTGTGTGTGTGTGTGTGTGTGTGTGTGTGTGTGTGTGTGTGTGTGTGTGGAGAGAGAGAGAGAGAGAGAGAGAGAGAGAGAGAGAGAGAGAGAGAGAGAGAGAGGAGAGAGAGAGAGAGAGAGAGAGAGAGATTCAGACCTTCCATAAAGAACCACCAGAGTATGTCAAACTTGTTATAAACAGATCTATTCTGGGTAGCGGTAATATAAGTTTGTGTGTACCACTGTGATGGTTAATCAATGGAAAACGTGGAGAGAGAGAGAGAGAGAGAGAGAGAGAGAGAGAGAGAGAGAGAGAGAGAGAGAGAGAGAGAGAGAGAGAGATCAATACACTCTCTGGTGAAGATTTAAGAAGATCCTATGCCTTTCTCATTTTATTTTTAATCTGATTTCGGAGTGGACTCACAATGACAGTTTGCATGGCCAGAAAACAAGTGCTGTGTACGTGTGTGCTCTGCTGCTGTCCAGTACAGCACCAGAGCGGAAGCCGTGTTCGGTACGATATAACTTCAGAGCGAGTTTTCATGTAACTTTAGAACAAGTCACTTTGCCGTTTTAACGATCAACTAATTTTTCGAAGATACGAGAAAATTTTACTGTTCCATGATTTTCCAAGAAATCAGCGCTTCTATAAATGAAGAGCCGTGGTTTGCTATGTTCCGACCGCATTCCAATTTTCGACACCACTTGCGAATGAAAGTTCAACTTTCACTAGCGAGTCGGCAAAACGAACAGCCAATTTTGCTGCTTATGCATCTATATCCGCAACTGTACCTCTTTTAGCCCCATCCTGGCCTGTTAGCGTCATTTTGCAATCACTCCGCGTCTTTCTTTGCTTATAAGTGTATCAGTTTGGTCTGTTTCTCCGCGAAAGTTTACACTTTCCGCCATTTTGTTTTGAAGATACTGTTGTGCGCATGCGTCATCAGGGGAGATAAGTAACTGAACGATGGGGCTTAGCAGACGACGTACGCGAGATAAACGGCATCGCTGAACGATAGAAGACGACGTTTTCGATTTCCGGATTTTTCGTTGACAAAAATCGGATTTTGATTAATAAAATCGTATTTCCGTATTTTCCAACTTTTTCCGGAACAAATACGGAAAAATACGGAAGGTGCACAGGTCTGCAATACTAACCTGCACAGCAAATTGCCATTCCCCAAGTCCACTCTCCTCTCTGCAGTCTTCCTTCCTTCCTTCCCTGCAGTCTTCCTTCCTTCCTTCCTTCCTGCAGCTGTGCTGATGTCTGTCACTGCCTGCCAACTCTGTGACAGACAGACGGCACACAGCACTCATGCCATCACAACACCTCACTGGCAATTTGACGACCCGGGTTTGATTCCCCTGGATTTTTCCCCCTGGAGTTAACATCAGTGCTGACTCCACCCTCCCCCTAATAGTCTTTCCGATGAGACTGTAAACTGAGGCCCCCGTGTGTGAACGCATCTTGCGCACACGTTAAATCCTGTTCCGCTTTTCGTAAGAGTAGGCCACCGTGTGCCGGTGGGAACAGATGACATTTACAAAACTGCATACACACGGCGGGGACTGGATGTAAAAAAGCACATGAGTGCTTATTCCATTATCCTTGATATAAAAGAATATAAATAGATAAATTAAAAAAAGACAACCAGCTCCTTTCCGGTCCCTGCCTGCATGGAGAAAGAGGCCAAGTACTGAGGGAATGAACACCACATACCACCTTCAGGCCTGTAACACAAACAACAAATATTATTCATATTGACACACCCCCACAGACAGACAGAAAGAAATCATTGTTGAAATCATGTTGGTTAATTAATGTCGGTGAAATGTTTTTCTCTGCTTTAAATTTTGTTGTTGTTTTTTTTGCCCTTAGATAGATGGCTAGATGAAAAAAAGCAAATCGATGCTTACTCAATGTACCATCTGAAAATAAAATTTTGACTTTGACTTTAAAAGAATACTTACATTAAAAAAATTCTTGGCAGTGTCCATGTAACCACCCCCACATCACCACACCACCCTCAGGCCTAAAACAGAGAAACAGTCGTTATAGTGTCCACAATAACACCCCCCTCCCCCCCATCAACACACACAGACAGAAAGAATACTTACATAAAAAAAATTCTTGGCAGAGTCCATGCAACCCCTCCACATCACCACACCCCCCTCAGGCCTAAAACAGAGAAACAGTCATTGTTATAGTGTCCACAATAACCCCCCCCTCCTTCCCCCCCCTCAACACACACAGGAAGAATACTTACATAAAAAAAAATTCTTGGGAACTTTCAGTGCCCCACCTGCCACCATCACCCTGAAACATACAAACAGTCTCTGTAACACTTGT
>CM060349.1:9493299-9497427 GCA_030674155.1 Stramonita haemastoma
TTTGGACGAGACTATAAACCGAGGCCTCGTGTGTGAATGCATGCAGAACATCTTGCGCACACGTTAAATCCTTTTCTGCTTTTTGTAAGAGTAGGCCATCGTGTGCCGGTGGGAACAGATGGCACTTACAAAACTGCATACACACGGGGACTGGATGTAAAAAAGCACACGAGTGCTTATCCCATTATCCTCGATATAAAAAAACAACAACACTTCACTACTATCAATATTACACATCACTACAGACATTCTGACTCGTTTCCCTCTGCTCTGCTGCAGACAGTTACAAACACCTGACTCAAACGACTTACCGTCACTCTTTCTCTATCTCTGTGTTTACAAATGCCTGATTCAAATGACTCACTGTTGGCTGTCACTCTTTCTCTATTTCTGGTCCATTAACTATTATTACTTGCCTGCCAAAAAGTAAACCGTGAGGTTCCAGGTTCGATTCCCAGCCTCGCCCTTTCTTCCCAGTTTAACAAAAAAATCTAACTGAATGTCAAAGTCATTCAGATGAGACTATAAACCAAGGCCCCGTGTGCGAACGCATGCAGAACATCTTGTGCACAAGTTAAAACCCCGTTCTGCTTTTCGGAAGAGCAGGCCATCGCGTGCCAGTAGGAGCGGATGACAAAATTATATTAAAAAAACAGCATGCACACAGGTGTTGTATTTTAGACACCATCCCTGAGAAAAAAATCAGGGAGTTGGAGTCCCCAGGATGGTTTGGGGCTGTGTATGGCAATGTTCTGCTGCATGGGTAACAGCTTGCCCTCCATACTTACTTACCCAGGCTTTGCGCTCTAAAGACTAGAGCACAACTCCATAGTCTTCCGAAACTGACGGGTGCCTACTACTACTATTATGATCATATTATTATTATTATCCCCAGTTGCGCGGTTCCCGGAATATTCCAGAAATGCATGGTCTAGCCTGTATCGCAGCTCCCAGAATATTCTGGGATGACGTAAGTGGTTGTAATTGAAGGCTCACTTTTCGCTTTCAAAGTCACCCGATGAAACGTCGTTCAACAGCCACAAGCAACAAAGATTTTGATTAGGGGGCAATTTTTTTTTTCCGGATCAGTCGCGATTGTCTGGAAGAAAAATGGCGGCCAAACGTTTGCACCAGAATTACTTGAAGCGTTTTGCAAGTTTTTTGACAATATTGACGGTGAGGACGAGTTTTAATGGCTGGATCTGGTTGAATTAAACAACGACAGAGACAACGAGGTAAGGTTGTAAAATATTTAGGAAAAACTTCGGAAAAATTTATTGAGATCGGACTGAATCCAGCGGTGCTAAGTTTTGCTGGATGCACTTCTTGGCTACTCAGCGATTTCAACGTCATTCACTGTTTTACTTTATTTTGAGGCAACAGGGCTTCAAAATAACTGTTGTTAAGTCATTTTGATATGCTGCCAAGTACTTTGCATCACACGAAATCAAGCCATCGTCATATTTTGATATGCTGCCAAGTACTTATCATCACACGAAATCAAGCGATCGTCATATTATGATATGCTGCCAAGTACTTTGCACCACACGAAATCAAGCGATCGTCATATTTTGATATGCTGCCAAGTACTTATCATCACACGAAATCAAGCGATCGTCATATTATGATATGCTGCCAAGTACTTTGCATCACACGAAATCAAGCCATCTTCATATTATGATATGCTGCCGAGAACTTTGCATCACACGAAATCAAGCCATCGTCATATTTTGATATGCTGCCGAGAACTTTGCATCACACGAAATCAAGCCATCGTCATATTATGATATGCTGCCGAGAACTTTGCATCACACGAAATCAAGCCATCGTCATATTATGATATGCTGCCGAGAACTTTGCATCACATGAAATCAAGCGATCGCCATATTTCGATATGCTGCCGAGTACTTTGCATCACACTAAATCAAGCGATTGTCAAATTTTTATCATAGAACGCCACCACTTAGCATGAAATGAGTGTTCACCACCATGATGATTGCAATGGCGTCGATCATTTCGCTGGACTAGACGACAGATAAAGCTACACAGGCTCCGTATTTTTTCTAATGTCAAGAGATAGTATTTACCGAATCACCACATTTTCTAACCATCAACAACATTGCATATCATGTTAAAATCAATCTGGGTCTCGGACATCGCGACAGTGATTGGTAGTGCACACGCAGTTTTTTAAACTTTATTTTTTACATTATCATAAACACAACATGCTGCTATACAATTTCGCTCATCTATTTAAAAGCTCGTTATCTAAGCTTTCCAGTGATTTATTACAGCTTTACACACACAGTTCAGTTTTACATATATATATATCAATATCAAGGGTTGTCTGACCCCCACCCCTCCTTCAAAACAACACTGGCCGATGTTAGCCTTCCACTGCTGGATATAATTATTGTTGCTCACAGAAATTGCACGTCAAACAAATAATTTTTAGCCATGGCGACCAATGTTGGGTTTTAGGGTTCTTATTATTATGCTTATGAATAACACTAGATAGGTAAACCTTTACATTTTTGGAAAGTAAATACAGCGTAGAATACGATACAAATAACAAAAAGACATTCGCTAGTATGTAGCTGGAGATATCTCACAAACTGTATTGAAAAAACCAGCAGACAGGTAATCCCCCCAACCTCCACTCTTCAACTATACACCCCCTTCCATGGCAGAAACACAAAACAGACTGAACAACAAGACCAAGCCAACATGTGTTGGATACATTGTGGCAACAACGTAACAAATCTGCTTCATTCACGATCTTTATTTTCCTCACTGTGGTTTGCAACAATAATTGACTCAGACTCCCTGGTGTTAAAACAATCCTCTCCAGATCGTTGTCAAGCGACCGTCATATTTTGATATGCTGCCAAGTTCTTTCCATCACATGAAATCAAGCCATCGTCATATTTTGATTATGCTGCCAAGTACTTTCCATCACACGAAATCAAGCGATCGTCATATTTTGATATGCTGCCAAGTACTTTGCTTCACACGAAATCAAGCGATCGTCATATTTTGATATGCTGCCAAGTTCTTTCCATCACACGAAATCAAGCGATCGTCATATTTTGATATGCTGCCAAGGACTTATCATCACACGAAATCAAGCCATCGTCATATTACGATATGCTGCCGAGTACTTTGCATCACACGAAATCAAGCCATCGTCATATTTTGATATGCTGCCAAGTACTTATCATCACACGAAATCAAGCAATCGTCATATTTTTTTTATCATAGAATGCCACCACTTAGCATGAAATGAGTGTTCACCACCATGATGACTGCAATGGCGTCGATCATTTCGCTGGACTAGACGACAGATAAAGCTACACAGGCTCCGTATTTTTTCTGATGTCAAGAGATAGTATTTCCCGAATCACCACATTTTCTAACCATCAACAACATTGCATATCGTGTTAAAATCAATCTGGGTCTCGGACGTCGCGACAGTGATCGGTAGTGCACGCGCAGTTTTTAAACTTTATTTATTTTTTACACTATCAAAAACATACATGCTGCTATACAATTTCGCTCATTTAATTATAAGCTTGTTATCTAAGCTTTCCAGTGATTTACTACAGCTTTACACACACAGTTCAGTTTTACATATATATCAACATCAAGGGCTGTCTGACCCCACCCTGCTTCAAAACAACACTGGCCGATGTTAGCCTTCCACTGCTGGATATAATTATTGTTGCTCACAGAAATTGCACGTCAAAACAATAATTTTTAGCCGTGGCGACCAATGTTGGGTTTTAGGGTTCTTATATGCTTATGAATAACACTAGATAGGTAAACCTTTACATTTTTGGAAAGTAAACACAATGTAGAATATAATACAAATAACAAAAAGACATTCGCTAGTATGTAGCTGGAGATATCTCACAAACTGTATTGAAAAAACCAGCAGACAGGTAATCCCCCCAACCTCCACTCTTCAACTATACACCCCCTTCCATGGCAGACACACAAAACAGACTGAACAACAAGACCAAGCCAACATGTGTTGGATACATTGTGGCATCAACGTAACAAATCTGCTTCATTCACGATCTTTATTTTCCTCACTGTGGTTTGCAACAATAATTGACTCAGACTCCC
>CM060349.1:9497527-9505027 GCA_030674155.1 Stramonita haemastoma
TTTTTATCACTTCACTTTTCTTTTCTCTCACCCTGTAACTTTGACAGCTCTTCTGTAAAACTTTTTTTAATTTTTTTTTTTAAACATCACTGTTATTATTGTCATGATTATATGTGGATTTAAATGTGATATAACATGTAAGCAATGCAATGTGATGTAATGTGATAATGTAATGTCAGTGGAATCTTGCATAATGCTTTTACCAAGAAGTGGCCAGAAGCACTTTTTCCATAGTTGGGCCCAAAGAAGAAATGACAGTACAACAGGGAAAAAACAACAAACATAATCACAAAAATGGCAAGAAAACAAACAAACAGTCAAAACCACATTTAATTGCACAGGCAATCAGTAACTCACAGGTTCACTTACTCAGGTTAACAGCATTTCATGCACTAAGGCAGGCATACCTATATGCACATGTGCATGCAAACAAATCCACATGAATGCTACACACACACACATACACACACACATACACACACACACACATACACACACACACACACACACACAACACACACACACACACACACACAACACACACACATACACACACACCATACATGATACACTTACATGAACATATACACATACCCAAGAGCAAGCTCGCTCGCTCACTCGCTCTCGCTCTCTCTCTCTCTCTCTCTCTCTCCCCTCACTTTTGACTAATATCACTCTCTTACAGACAGCCTTTAACTGAAGAAACACACACACACACACACACACGCACACGCACACACAAGTAAAAATCCTGGTAACTGGCAAAGATATAGCTAGCTATGTATGAAGAAAGGAATGAAGGCTGAGACTGAATCAGAGTGTTAAAAGGGAGATCTATGTAAGATCATTCCATAGAGATGGACTGTAGGAGAGAAACGTGTACTGTACATGAGCCACAGGATATACAGTGCTGAGTTAGAACGTGGAGTCTGGTTGTATCAGAGGAAGAGGAAAAACAGCAAGCTGGTACATAGAGCTGAAGAAGGTGAGACAGACAGGAGGGACAATCCAGAAAAAAAACCATTTGACAGTGACATGCAGTGTTTGCTAGCTCTTCTGTCAGTGAAGGGAATGAACCAGAGGACAGAATGATAAAAATGATCAAGTTGAGATATACATGAGTTAAAGTCAGGACCATTGTTTGAACACTGTCACTCAGATGATTTTAAAGGTACACACAGAAGAAGAAAACTGCAACAAACACGCCTGGAAAGAACACAGGGACACTAAGGCCTTTCTTTCTTTGGACAGAAAATGATGTATGAAACCAAATCAGGATTTTTTTTTATATACCACTTTATGTCACAGCCATTCCTCTGCGTGAAATTTGGGCTGCTCTCCCCGGGGAGAGTGCGTCGCTACAAGTGCAGCGCCTACCCAGTATTTTTTTTTTTCCTGTCTGCAACTGTGTATGTTTCCCTATCAGAGTGGCTTTTTTCTACAGAATTTTGCCAGGAACAACCCCCTTGTTGCCATGGGTTCTTTTACGTGTGCTAAATAATGATGTGCAACACACAGGACCTCAGTTTATCGTCTCATCCGAAAGACTAGCGCCCAGACCACCACTCATGGTCTAATGGATGGGGGAAAAGTTTTGGGTTCAAACAGGATTCAAACCACTGCACATCCCAACCAGACTTTTCGCTTTCCAGGCAGGCGTGTTACCATCTAGACCACCGATTCTACACAGCAGATCTTACAATCTACCCATGTTTTCAAACAACTACTGTCAATGTCCACCTTCAAGATGACAGAAAGTTGTATGAATCTTCTTGAAACTTTCCTCAACAAGCCTACAGCTGAATATCAACCATGAAACATTGCTTCAATAGGCATCAAGTGATTTCCTCTAAGACATTGCTGCTCTCTGAAAATATCTGGTTTATCAAACAGCCAGATTTGTGGCACAGATAACATCTGTGGTCTGACTGACATATCAATGATCATTGCTGTGATCATTTGTGCACTGGTGGTATGCGACTATGCTGCTGCTTGTGTGGTGTGTGTGTGTGTGTGTGTGTGTGTGTGTGTGTGTGTGTGTGTGTGTGTGTGTGTGTGTGTGTGTGTGTGGCCGCGTGCGTACGTGTGTGTGTGTGTGTGTGTGTGTGTAAGAGAGAGACAGTGGTGGGAGGGAGGGAGGGGGAGGGGGAGGGAGAGAGACAGAGAGACAGAGACAGAGAGAGAGAGAGAAGAGAGAGAGAAAGAATGTGTGTGTGTGTGAGTTCTAATTCTAATTTAACGACTTTTCACAAGTTGCGATATAATTAGGGGACCAGGTGAAGGGGGAGAGGGGGGGGGGGGGGGGAAAGGGGGTGTAGTTGGCAATGTGTAGGATAAGGAATTTCAGGGGGTCAATACTTGCCAAGTAATTTTTTTTTTAAACACAACCTTTTTGTAACTTATTGAAGTACAATATACAAAAAGGAAAATGCAGTTCTGACAAAATCAGTAATTCCAAGTGTGTGTGTGTGTGTGGGGTGGGGGGGGGGGGGGGGGGGGGGGGGGGGTATTTTTTGACTGAATTTTATAACTTTCTGTGATAACTGTTTCTGCTCATTATTTTTATGTACATGTATTAAATGCTTGAGACCACATGAATTCCTATTTGATGAAGTGCTGGTATTGGTGTTGGTATAGGTATAGCCTTGTAATATGTGTGGGGTAATGGTTGTATACTGGGCCGTGTTATTCCTCTATGATAAATGTTTTTCCTAATTACTTTCTTATCCATTGCTTGTAACCCACATATCTATTTGTGAGATAATTAAAATGCTTGAATTCAATACTGACAGAGGTCAGACAGGCTCTATGGACTGGGCTGGCCTGCTGACTTCATTCAGTACAGTGCTGCTGGCACTGCCCTGAATTGTTCAGGCTGTGTGTCTTGGGCAAGTTGAAGCTGGTGAAGCCCATCTCTCTCCTAGAGGTCTGCTGTGCATGCTGCACATGTTCATGTCATGCAGTCCACCTTCCATAGCTCACTGGCTACTTTCCCACCAAAAAATGCATGTTTTTCAATATTCACTTCTGTCACATATCACTCTCAGTTAGTTGGGGGGGGGGGGGGGGGGGGGGGGGGGGGGGGGGGGTCCTCCACTGAACCCCCCTCTCCTCTTCCCAAAGCTTTCTTCTTTTTGCAGCTCATTTACAAGTGCAAGAGCACTGCTGTATTGGAACAGAGCACCAATACCTTGTCATTTCCTTAAAAATAAATTGCAAGGGGGGAAAAAGAAAAAGAATGCACTCACACACACACACTCACACACTCATCCAAGGTGCAGTTTTTAGGACACTACTTTGCCTTCTGTAAATTATCAATGAAAAATCATTTCTAACTTATATTTAACTCACAGCCTGTTTTGGTAATTTGGAGAGCAAAATAGTTTGATGCTGCTGTCAAACTGATTAAAAAGAAGCTTGTCACTTTTTTCTTTCAGACACCATAATGAAAGACACTTGACATTAAGAATAGAACATACAGCTCTAACAGTTATAATTTGCACAAAAGTTGTGTAGATCCATGAATGATTCATTGTATGTATGATGAACAATATCTACTCATACATTCATTTATTTATTTAAATGTTTATTTATTTACTTTATTTATTTTATTTATTACTTTCATAAGGCTTATGCCATGGAAAACAAATCCTGAATCTTGCATGAAATATCTAACTTATACAGCAGCACCAAAACATCAATTGCTCCTTTAGCGTCAGACACGGTCTCTAAATTGTTGTCATCATCAAATGCAAAATATGAACTATTTAGGTCATGGCTGACCCAACCATAGTAGACAGGATAACACTGATAAAAAAAAATCAACAGCAATGTATGAAGACGTGGAACACCCCAAAGCAACAGAAAACAACAACAGAGGAAAACAAAAACAGAAGAATACAACACAGTAAAAAAAACAAAACAAGAGCAAAGTAACAAGAGAGAAAAAAGTTGCAGAAAAAAAACAACAACAGATGAAAAACAACAAGAAAAACACAGAGTTGTGCTTGCAAAGTTTGGGCCAGTTATGGGGGAGCTTTCACTCCTTGGGTGCTAAGCACAGTCCAAAAATCTACACCTTTTCAGCCACACTCCCACACCACTCTTTTCACACTGGTCAACTAACCTCTCATCTCCCTGTGTTTTTCCTCCCCTCTTTGCAGCCGTTTCAGTTCTCTGTCACAAATCTGGTCCTGGGCTCCTTCTCCCAAACATCTCCCTCCGTGCTGATCCTGTCAAACAAACAAAAACAAAATATTTCTCTTCTGGCTCAGACCTCTGCTTGTGGTTCTGAACATGTCTGTTGTAAAATGACTTCTCCGTTAACTTCTTTAGCAGTTTTTGGAGCACTGAACTGATTTTTTTTTCAGGCAGTGTGCTGTGAACTAGTTGGCCCTAGAATCAGGCTGTTTTCTATCCCAAAACAACACAAACCCCAAGAACTTAAGAAGCAAACATGACCAGTTATTTTTCCACATGTGTGCATGTATTTGTAAATAAAATTAAGTACAACAGTTGTACAAAAGTTGCCCTGGAAAAAAATTTTTAAAAATCCCCCCCCCCCCCCCCCCCCCCAATGTAAATCCCCAGGCACTGCTGGCATTTAAGCTGCTGACTTCAGGACTGCAGGTCTGACACTACCACTGAACTCAAGGATATTTCTGATCAGATCAAAAATATACTCGACAACACCTGACAAACTATGGATAAGAAAATGGCATTGGAGATGATGCCTTTTGTTGATGATTTACCTGAAAATGACAATGATTATAAATGACAGTTATCATGATGTACAAATCTAGCTGGATGTCATGCAGTAGACACGCATTTTAGAGGACAGAGAAAAGTGCAAGATAGCCTGCTGAATTAGCCACTCAGTACAAGTGTCCTCAAGATAGTGACAGTGAGTCGACTGAGTTAAAGCAATAGCAAGAGTAAATCAAGGCCTGGGGCAGTAGGAAATAGGGAGACAGGTCCTGTAGTTTAAAAATATATATATATATTTTTTTTCCTTTTATATCGAGGATAATGGAATAAGCACTGGTGCTTTTTTTTTTTACTTCCAGTCCCCGTGTGTATGCAGTTTTGTAAATGTCATCTGTTCCCACCGGCACACGATGGCCTACTCTTATGAAAAGCGGAACAGGATTTAACGTGTGCGCAAGATGTTCTGCATGTGTTCGCACGGGGCCTCGTTTAAAGTCTCATCCAAAGGACTTATGGTGTGTGTAGGAAGAGAGGAGGGGTTAAACAGGAGTTGAAACCTGATCAGAGTAGAATATGTCACTGGATTTGATCCATCTCAAATTAGGCATATTAATCATCTAAAGAGACTTTACCAAAAAAAATTTTAAAGATCCAAATTGATTTCCATCATTTTCCATTAAAACACTTATTTTCCAACCCACATAGTTTCCATAACTGAGCTTTTCTGTCCATCCTACAGACCCCTGATACAGGAAGGGGAAGGAGCATGATCATTCAATGTCTGCAGCCCCATGACTCCTGTCGCAAGGTTGAAACGTAGATCATACAACTTCCAGATCCTGCTCTGATCTTGGAAGGGATGGGAACATTAGATCTAAACGTTACACTGGCTTGGGTTATCGAAGCCGTTTTCTTCATCACAAAACGATTCTCTCACGCACAGATCTAAATCATTCCCTTGCCAAGAAAAGCCGAAACACGTGGATCAAAGCCACAAGAAGTTGGAATGACAAGAGAGGACTTACCTTCAAAATCACGAAATTGCCGAGTATGTGCAACCTTTTACAAAATGCCCCGTTTTGCACATCTAACCACACAAGCTATGCAAAGTACGATAGGTAGATGCAAGTTGTAAAGATCGATCAAATTAATTTCATTTATCTTTCAACAATCACCGGAAATTGGCCCTTGAACCATTCAATGCTTGTGCACATGCGTGACCTTCAACCTTAGGTTTCCTTTTTCTTTTTGTCTTTTTACTGGTAGTGATCTGAAACAACCCTACACGCAGCACAAAGGAAGGGGAGGAGGAGAGAGAGAGAGAGAGAGGGGGGTGGGGGTGATGTAGTCTTTTTTGTTGTTGTTGCTGCTGCAGAGTTTGTTTGTTTGTGCTTTTTGGGGGGTAAGGAGGAGGGGGCGTTAGTGAAACTTTTTATTCAGGGAAATGATTAGGCACACACAATGGCCCTTTTAATTTTATAGTACTCAGCCCAAAATCAAGGAAAATTGATTATGAACAAAAATCTACTAACTAACAAATAAAGATGGGGGAGGGAGGGGAATCAATCATCGTAAAAAAGGAAACCACAAAAACTGAGAATAATTGATAAGCACATTGAACACTTAGACATATTACACCATTCAAACACAAGGCAAAGAAAATGGGCAGGCAGAAAACAGAAATAACTGGTGAAAAAGTGAGGAGCAGTAACTTGAGAAAAAGGGTAAGGGAGAGTTATTAAAATAGCAAGTGAGGGGGAAGAGGGGCTGGAGAAAGAATAAATGAATGATACTTCAATAAATGAAATGTTTGTAATACTAGCCTACCTATGGATGAAAATTTTAGGCCAAGCCTAGTCTTTCAATCTGTCCTTGTAAACATATATGTCAACATTGTAACAATCAATATGAAATGAAAATCAATAAATCAGGTAAAAAAAAACACAAAACCCCCACCTTACTTTATATCAAAATAATACACATTATTATGGTCACACACACACACACACACACACACACACACACACACACACACACACACACACACACACACACACGAGAGAGAGAGAGAGAGAGAGAGAGAGAGAGAGAGAGAGAGAGAGAGAGAGAGAGAGAGAGAGAGAGAGAGAGAGAGAGAGATGCAAAAAAAAAATATTGCTATTAAAAAGCTGGGCCTATGCAGATTCTTCCTATAATCCCCCTCCCTTCCCCCTCCCTCCTCTCCTTCAACACCACTGTCTTTGCCTCTGGTCTCAAGCTTTCCCTGTTTGTGCAAACACGCACGTGTATGCACCCTAGCATTGACCCATATACAGGACAGGCTAGGCCTAGGCTGGTAGATTCGCTGCACCTTGGTGGGCTGTGACAATGAACGAGAGAGAGAGAGAGAGAGAGAGAGAGAGAGAGAGAGAGAGAGAGAGAGAGAGAGAGCAGAGTCAACCAATGGACAGCCTTGTACCATAATGCACTGGGTTTCCCCTCTTCCTGTGTTATGATGTGTGGCTTGCAACACGTTCTGTGTCTGAAGGCAGGTAGGGATTAGAAGCCATTATATTCACAGCTTATTGTTTCGTTTTTGCTTGATGTAGCCTACAGGCACATACGTCAATTTATCAGTTTTTTAATCATGCCAATGTATCAATCTTTACATCATGCCAATAATATCAATCAATCAATCAATTTACATCTATTGATGTATCAGTCTTTTCATCAGTCAATGTATCAGTCTTCGATCACTCCCATGGATCCATCTTTTGATCACGTCAATGGATCCCTCTTTTGATCATGTCACTG
>CM060349.1:9510027-9517527 GCA_030674155.1 Stramonita haemastoma
AATATTATTTGACGACCGGGTTCGACTCCCATTCGAGGGGATTTTCCCCTGGAGTTAACATCAGTGCTGACTCCACTTCCCCCCAAAGTCTTTCGGATGAGACTGTAAACCGAGGCCCCGTGTGGGAGCGCACGCTGAACATCTTGCCCACACGTTCAATCCTGTTCTGCTTTTCGTAAAAGTAGGCCATTGAGTGCCGGTGGGAACAGGTGACAATATTTACAAAACTGTAAACACACGGGGACTGGATGTAAAAAAGCACAAGAGTGCTTATTCCATTATCCTCGATATAAGACAAGAATAGATAAATAAATAAATAAATAAATAAATAAATAGATATCCCTCACAGATATTTTGCTTGATAATTTTAACATGTTTGAAATACTGAAAGGCTTGATTGAGTAAGAGCCCAGCCCCCCCTTTCCTTCAAACCATTGTTTATGCTCCTGTTAAAGTTAATTTTGTTTGAATTTTTGACATGTTAAAATTTTTTTCAACATCATAACTAGATCTATGTAGGCATACAGATTCCTATTTGCTGCAGAGTAAACAATACCTAAGCGTACACACATACGCACGCACACACGCACGCACACACACACACACACACGCACGCACGCACGCACGCACGCACACACACACACACACACACACACACACACACACACACACACACATACACATGAACGCATAACACGCACACGCGTACGGTACACACACGCGAGCGCACGCGCGATTCACGATTTAAGATTTAGGCTAATTCGCCTTTGACCCCTCTTGGGGCATGGAGGATTTCAGTAAACAAAATCAACTGTAACAGATATAATTTGCATTAATAGAATAGGCTACGTTTATAACACAGAATTTCATTAAATAGAAATATAGTCAACCTTATCATTAATGCCATGCAACTTTACTCTTGAGTATGAATTTGCTGAGTTTTAATAAAGTATTTTTATCAGAAGAAAACAAATTAATTACAGAATGTGAACATGGATCTTGGATACAAATATTCATGAGGTAGGACATTCTTCCGAAGCTCAGAAAACTTTGGACATTCCAATATGAAGTGAAACTCATCTCCTGTAGTTTTCAAATTACATTGTTTACAAAGACGATTTTCTCGCGGAATACCCTTCACTCGTCCTGTTCCAATCAGCAAAGAATGGTTAATAATAATACAGTTACACCTGAATCGAAATATTAAAATCATATAGTTATATTTTTGTTCTCCACACGCACGCACGCATGCACGCACGCACGCACGCACGCACGCACGCACGCACGCACGCGTGCGCATGCGCGCGCGCACGCGTGCGCGCGTACACACTTACATACACACGCATGTCTTATCACATAATTATAGTCTGTTCAAATTGTGAAACATAGGGATTATTGCTGTTGATGTGACTTTGTTTAATAACTTGATTTTATTACAGGCACAGGCAAATGTATGGACAATATTTGTTATTTGACTTTTCTTTCAACTGATAATACTCGCTCCTTCTCTTGCATTTGATGTTATTGGTAATGATGTCCCCCCCTCCCCACTTTTTTTTTCCTTATTTCAATGAGGGCCTGTGGTTGATGTAGCCTTGTAGGCCTACAAACTAGGCCTAGGCCTAGCCTACAATACACATTCCAGTTCCTTGTGTTCTCACTGCCATGTCTGTCTGTCTGTCTGTCTGTCTGTCTGTCTGTCTGTCTGTCTGTCTGTCTGTCTGTCTGTCTGTCTGTCTGTCTGTCTGTCTGTCTGTCTGTCTGTCTGTCTGTCTGTCTGTCTGTCTGTCTGTCTGTCTGTCTCCTCTCTCTCTCTCTCTCTCTCTCTCTCTCTCTCTCTCTCTCTCTCTCTCTCTCTCTCTCTCTCGGTAGGGACAGGATACCCTAATGGTCACAACATTGCGCTGGCAATTTGACGATCCAGCCCGGTCGACGGGATTTTTTTCTCCTAGAGTTAACATCAGTGCTCACTCCATTCTCCCCAAAAGTCTTTCGGATGAGACTGTAAACCGAGGCTCCGTGTGCGAACGCACGCAGAACATCTTGCGCACACGTTAAATCCTGTTCCGCTTTTCGTAAGAGTAGGCCATTGCGTGCCGGTGGAAACAGGTGACATTTACAAAACTGCATACACACGGGGACTGGACGAAAAAAAGCACATGAGTGCTTATTCCATTATCCTCGATATAAAAAGAATAAATAGATAAATAAATAAATATCCCTCACAGATATTTCGCTTGATAATCTTAACATGTTAGAAATACTGAAAGTAAGAGCCCAGCCCGTCGTTTCCTTCAAACCATTATTTTTTTTAATGTTCCTGTTAAAGTTAAATTTTATTTTGTTTCAATTATTGACATATTACAGTTTTTTTCAACATCATAACTAGATAAGCATACAGATTCCTAGTTGCTGCAGAGTAAACAATACCTATGCGTACACACACACGCACGCACACACGCGCACGCACACACGCACGCACGCACACACACACACGCGCACGCACACACACACGCACGCACGCACGCACACACGCACGCACACACACACATACACATGTGCGCATAACACGCACACGCGTACACACACGCGCGCGCGCGCACGCGCGATTCACGATTTAAGATTTAATTCGCCTTTGACCCCTCTTGCGGCATGGAGGATTTCAGTAAACAAAGTCAACTGTAACATATATAATTTGCATTAATAGAATACGTTTATAATACGTTTTGTCTCTCATATGGGGCGAAGGCCTTTCGTGAATAAATTCCGTATTCCGTATACTCTCTCTCTGTATTTCTGTCTCTGTCTCTCTCTCAGTTCTTACTCAGGGCAAGGACAAGATGAAAATATGTTAGTACTTAACTGTAACCTTGGGAATAAAGATTATCAATCAATCAGTCAGTCACCTGGGAATAAAGGTTATCAATCAATCAACCAATCAATCAATCAAGGAATCAGTTAATTTCTCTCTCTCTCTCCTCTCTCTCTCTCTCTCTCTCTCTCCTCTCTCTCTCTCTCTCTCTCTCTCTCTCTCTCTCTCTCGATAGGCCATAATTTTATCCGGCATTTAGTTCTGTTTTGTTGTAAGTTTGCAATAATTATATGGATTTTCGTCCTGATCAGATTCTTTTATCCTTGCTGGCTGCTTTTGAGGGAAAGGATTTCTTACTGCTGAGACCTCAGTTTACTGAGCTGCTAGATAGACTACTAGTATTAAAGAATACCAACACAGAAAAGTGGACAGTATTTCACCACTAAAAAAGCAAACAACACAATCACATGTAAACAGACAGCAAGCTGTACAACTAAATTAAAGCTGGCATAACAGTCTTGTACTCACAGAATGCTGCGGCTTCCTTTCCTGTTGCTGTGAATGTTATCAGCTGAAAGAGATCGTTAGTCACACCACATAGAGATAGTCAGTCACACCATATAGAGATGGATCTTTGTGTCCTCGCTGTCACATGTCCTCCCTCCACAACAGTTTCTAGACATAGGCTTAGCCTAGCAAAGACTGAGAGAGAAGTTGTGTTGTGACTCTCACGACTGCGACTGCGTTACTAGGCTTACCAGTGATGAACATGACGGACCCTGTGGCGATGGAGCTAGGCTAGGCTAACCCTACAGACCAAGCTGTACGGCCCACGAGAAGAGCTGGAATGGACATGCCATTAGGCTAATTTTCCCAGACACATCTGACAGAGTGTGTAAAGCGAAGGAGAGAAGAGAAGAAGAACGCAATAGGCCTAGGTTGGTTGGTTGTTTTTACATTGGGGGCGGGTTAACGCAGTATCAATTCGTCGCAACTGGCCCTGGGTCCACGCCACGCAGTTGGTCACAACCCACACAGAACATCTTACGCACACGTTAGCTAAGTCCTGTTCCGCTTTTCGAAGAGAAGGCCATTGTGTGCTGGTGGGAACAGATGACAATATTTTTTTTAAAACTGCAGACACACGGGGACTGGATGAAAAAAGCACATGAGTGCTTATTCCATTATCCTCGATAAAAAAAGATTAAATAAAATAAATAAATAACACTTACAAGGGACTGCCTTGCTACCACGAACTGTGTCAGACCAATGCTAGGCTACAACTAGCCTAGCCTAGGCCTAAGGTTCTCAGGAGGGGGGGAGGAGAGAGAGAGAGAGAGGAGGGGGAGTTACTCAAGTTTTGAAGAGACCCATCCAATAATAGACCAATAATAAGGCTATCATCAGTGATGGGGAGGGAGGAGACCAAAGTTGATAGAATGCAGATGTGGAAAAGGAAAGCTAGGCTGCTAAAGGAAAGGGTGATGTCAATGTAAACAGCGTCCATCCTCTCACAGTCCTCCCTTTCTGCAGGTGGAGCGATGATTTATAAGGAAGGAAAGTGGCAGGATGGTTAAGACGTTCGCCTGCCAACAAGTAAAGGGTGAGGTTCTGGGTTCGTACCCAGCCTCGCCCTTTCTTCCCAGTTTGACGAAAAATTCGAACTGAATGTCAAAGTCATTCAGATGAGACTAGAAACCAAGGCCCCGTATGCGAACACACGCAAAACATCTTGCGCACACGTTAAAACCCCGTTCCGCCTTTCGGAAGAACAGGCCATGGTGTGCCGGTAGGAGCGGATGACAAAATTATGTATAAAAAAGAAACCAGCATGCACACACTAGGTGCCGTGTGACACCATCCCTGAGAAATAAAAAATAATGGGTAGGCACTCGTGGCGACGCGCTCTCCCCAGGGAGAGCAGCCCGAATTTTACGCAGAGAAATCTGCTGTGACATAAACTAAAGTGGTATAAAATTAAATAAATATTTTTCATCAACATGGGCCTCCTGAAACACAGGACATTCTGCCAACAGCAGTTAGCCTAGGCTAATAATAATAATAATAATAATAATAATAATAATAATAATAATAATAATAATAATAATAATAATAATAATAGCCAAGTCAAGTCAAAAACACTTTAATCATCCCTGAAGGGCAATTACAATACTGACAGGCATATTGATACAAATCATAATCAAAGACACGAAATAGCTACATTTCATATTATTTTGTTCAGACATTATATGATAACTTCAAATAAAAATGTCACAAACACTCACACTATATGCGCGCGCTCACACACACGCAAACACATACACACACAAATGTTTAGATACAATGTTCTTTTAAAAAAAAAACTTGGACTAGAAAGACATAATGATCATCATTATTTACGCATTGTACGCATGCGTTCGCACACGCACACGCACAATAACAATAATAATAATAAAAATAATAATAATAATAATAATAATAATAATAATAATAATAATAATAAATAATAATAATAATAATAATAAAATGGAGGCTTACATAGCGCGAATTCCCAAAAACATGCGCTCACCGCGCTGTACAATCAAATCAATTGAAATAGGTTGAACGTGAAAATTTTGACTAGCACAAAAAAAGAAAAGAAAAAAAGGCTAAGCAAGATGCTGGAAGGGGGAGGGGGGGGGGGTAGGTGCTAGGCCTACACTCGTTCTGAGTATGCAGGCCTGATAGCCTATGACAGAATATATATATATATTTGCTGTATATATTTTTCTACGGAGAAATTCCTTGTCAAGCAGCACACGCGGCTGTTTTCATCATCTAATTGATATTTCCCGTACTTTCAGTTTAATGGTGATTATTGTCAATTTTGTAATCAACATGTAGAAAGTTTTCCAGGGTATTTGACAAAACTATATAATTATGATAATAATACACTTTTTTTTCATATGAGACATGGAAAAATGGAAATTTAATGACGTCATATTATCTCCAAAAGGGGTTTATAACACGTTAAAAGTCAACATAGATCTATTTCTCTGGGTGAAATTCAGGCTGCTCTCTCTCTCTCTCTCTCTCTCTCTCTCTCCTCTCTCTCCTCTCTCTCTCTCTCTCTCTCTCTCTCTCTCTCTCTCTCTCTCTCTCTCTCTCTCTCTCTCTCAACTTTTCTTTCATTAATGAAAATCAGTCTGTCTGTCTGTCTGTCTGTCTGTCTGTCTCTGTCTGTCTGTCTGTCTGTCTCTCTCTCTCTCTCTCTCTCTCCTCTCTCTCTCTCTCTCTCTCCTCTCTCTCTCTCTCTCTCTCTCTCTCTCTCTCTCTCTCTTAGTTATTTTCCCCCCTTTTAACCAAATGTATGATTTTTATGACTTGTAAGTTGTATAACTTGATTGATGGTGGATTGATGTTTTCAGTTATTTCATTATGTTCTTTTGTTTGCTCTTTATGATTACTGTATTAGCCTTTTTTTTTGTTCTTCAATAATCAAAATCATTTTATTGTGACTTCTGATTTTCGTCTTCTGAATGAGTGCATTTTTTTATTTTATATACCTATTATAGTGTCCTTATAAAAGGCTTATTTCTTGTATGTTGTTTGGTACTGGGTATAGTATTATTGTTTAGTATCTTTTTATCTTGATGTTATCCCTGAAAAGGGCGGGGACTGGATGTAAAAAAGCACACGAGTGCTTATCTATTATCCTCGAATAAAAGAATTTGCCTTGCCTTGTCTCTCTCTTCTCCCCCCCTCCCCAATTGTTGAGCTAATCAGGGACAAAAATGACAGTTAAGGGCACAATACTGGCATGACCAAGTGAAGATATATATATATATATATACATATATATATATATATATGTCTACATATAGATAGATAGATAGATAGATAGATAGATAGATAGATAGATAGGCCTGCATAGATAACAGTGAGACTGTCTCTTCACAAGGAGAGAGCAATTTAAGGACCCTGGTTCAATTGGTGGAAGAGATTTTTCTCCTGGAGTTAACATCAGTGCTGACTCCACTCTCCCCAAAAGTCCTTCCGATGAGACTTTAAATCAAACCGAGTCCCCGTGTGCGAACGAGCGCAGAACATCTTGCGCATACGTTAAATCCTGTTCTGCTTTTCGTAAGAGTAGGCCATCGTGTGCCGATGGGAACAGATGACATTTACAAAACTGCATATACACAGGGACTGGATGTTAAAAAACACAAGAGTGCTTATTCCATTATCCTCGATATAGAAGAATAAATCCAATCTCTCTGTCTGTCTGTCTGTCTGTCTGTCTGTCTGTCTGTCTGTCTGTCTGTCTGTCTGTCTGTCTGTCTCTCTCTCTCTCTCTCTCTCTCTCTCCTCTCTCTCCTCTCTCTCTCTCTCTCTCTCTCTCTCTCTCTCTCTCTCTCTGAGGATAGCCTAGTGGTCAGAACATTGCGCTGGCAATTTGAAGACCCGGGTTCGAGTCCGGTCGAGGAAATTTTCTTCCTGGAGTTAACATCAGTGCTGACTCCACTCTCCCCAAAAGTCCTTCGGATGAGACTTTAAACCGAGGCCCCGTGTGCGAACGCACGCAGAACATCTTGCGCACACGTTAAATCCTGTTCCGCTTTTCGTAAGAGTAGGCCATCGTGTGCCGGTGGGAACAGATGACAATATTATCAAAACTGCATACACACGGGGACCGAATGAAAAAAAGC
>CM060349.1:9522527-9584479 GCA_030674155.1 Stramonita haemastoma
TTTTCATAAAGATAGGCCATTGTGTGCTGGTGGGAACAGATGACAATATTTACACAACTGCATACACATGGGGACTGGATGAAAAAAAAGCATATGAATCTTATTCCATTATCCTCGATAAAAAAGAATAAATAAAATAAATAAATAATATAAATAAATAAATAATAAATAAGGGTCCTGTGTCTTCTGGTTGCTTGCGGACTTCTTTCCCCAGCTAGCGTGTCGCAGCCCCAAACTGCCGTTTCTTCCTTGTATGTTGTTCCACGGGATGCTAACACAGTGGTCAGAGCGCTCGCTTTGCCCCAGCCAAGTTAAGCAGCGTCGAGCGTGGTTACCAGTTGGGTGGGTCACCATTTCATTTTTTAAAAAAAATTTATTTTATACCACTTTATGTCACAACAGATTTCTCTACGTGAAATTCGGGCAGCTCTCCCTCCCCGGGGAGAGCGCGTCGCCACAAGTGCAGCGCCTACCCATTTTTTTCTCTTCAGGGATGGTGTCTAAACACGAAAACACCCCCGTGTGCATGCTGGTTTTTTAATTTTTATCATTTTGTCATCGGCTCCTAACGGCACACGATGGCCTGCTCTTCCGAAAAGCGGAACAGGGTTTTAACGTGTGCGCAAGATGTTATGCGTGCGTTCGCACACGGGGCCTCGGTTTATAGTCTCATCCGAATGACTTGACATTCAGTTCGATTTTTTTTCGTCAAACTGGGAAGAAAGGATGAGGCTGGGAATCAAACCCAGAACGTCACGGTTTGCTTGTTGGCAGGCGAACGTCTTAACCATCCTGCCACCGTCCTTCTACTTCTTTCCCCAGCTAGCATGGCTGCAGCCCCAAACTGCCATTTCTTCCTTGTATGTTGTTTCACGGGATAGCTAACACAGTGGTCAGAGCACTCGCTTTCCCGGCCAAGGTTAAGCAGCGTCGAGCATGGTTGCCAATTGGATGGGTGACCGTTTGCGCGCCTTGGCTACAAGTACAGTTCCCCCAGTTCACCCAGCTGTAAATGGGTAACTGCCCTCTTTAGGGTCAGGGAAGGTAAAGAAAGCAGCGAGGGAGAGGAGATGGGCGCCGCTGCCCTCAATATGCTGGCCCCCTAGAGAAGCTGAGGTCTCTGACGCCTCGCTCCCCTGCAACGACCACACAGGTTATGGGACACCTTTACCTTTACCTGATGTTGTTGATGGACTGACTGTGAATGTTGAATGTACAGACTCTGTTTTCACACACCACTGTGTCCACACTGTAAAAAGCCTTCGGTGGTCTAGGAGGTAACTCGCCTTGCCTAGAAAGCAAAAAGTCAGGGTCGAGTCCTGTCGAGGTGTGCGGTGGTTCGAACCCCGTTTGGGCCTAAAACTTTTTTCCTCCATCCATTAGACCCTGAGTGGTGGTCTGGGCGGTAGTCTTTCGGATGAGACGATAAACCGAGGTTCCGTGTGTTACACATCACTATTTAGCGCACGTAAAAGAACCCACGGCAACAAGGGGGTTGACCCTGGCAAAATTCTGTAGAAAAAAAAGCCACTCTGATAGGGAAAGAAATACAGTTGCATGCAGGAAAAAGGGGAAAAAAATGGGTAGGCAATGCACTTGTGGCGATGCGCTCTCCCCAGGGAGAGCAGCCCGAATTTCACGCAGAGAAATCTACTGTGATATAAAGTGGTACAAAATACAAAAAATACAAATACAATAAAAAAGAACCCCAAAAATATGTTCATACTTCTGTCTTTCATTTTCTCTCTCAGCTGTCTTCTCTCCCCCTCCCCCCCCCCCCCTCTCCTCTCTCCTCTCTCTCTCTCTCTCTCTCTCTCTCTCTCTCTCTCTCTCTCTCTCTCTCTCTCTCTCTCTCTCTCTCTTCTCTCTCTCTCTCTTGTCTCTGTCTCTCTCTGTTCTGTCTGTCTGTCTGTCTGTCTGTCTGTCTGCTCTTCTTTCTCTCTCTCTCTCTCTCTCTCTCTCTCTCTCTCTCTCTCTCTCTCTCTCTCTCTCTCTCTCTCTCTCTCTCTCTCTCTCCTGCTTTGCACTCGACAAATCATCCGGGACAGATAGCCTAGTGGTCAGAACATTGTGCTGGCAATTTGACCACCCGGGTTCGAGTCCGGTCGAGGAGATTTTTCTCCTGGAGTTAACATCAGTGCTGACTCCACTCTCCCCAAAAGTCCTTCAGATGAGACTTTTAAACCGAGGCCCCGTGTGCGAACGCACGCAGAACATCTTGCGCACACGTTAAATCCTGTTCCGCTTTTCGTAAGAGTAGGCCATCGTGTACCGGTGAGAACAGATGACATTTACAAAACTGCATACACACGGGGACTGGATGAAAAAAAGCACAAGGGTGCTTATTCCATTATCCTCGGTATAAAAGAATAAATAAATAAATAAATAGATAAATAAATTAATAAATAAATAAATAAAATAAATCCTCCCTTTTTTATATTCATTTTGGGCAACCATGTAGGTCACTGTCAACTGCTAAAGCCCATTTGTTATCATCAGGATTGGTCAGCAAGACTCAGCATGACATACTGTAAGATACAACACTGTACACCTGTACAAAGATCGGTAGGATCCAAAATTACCGGTAAAAAAACGTACGGTCTTCTGTACCGGTGCCCAGCTATACTTCCTACCCGTCAGTCAGCCGGCCCGCAGGGAGCGGAGAAGAGGCTGCAGGTTGTTTCTCCTGCTTCTTACTTCGGGAAGAAAGTCTTCTTTGACATTTTATACAGTTGCCAGTTTGAGTTTTCTTGCAGAGTTCAAGACCAGTTCTGTGCCGTTGGGTTTTTTTTGACTGAAATTTGACCGAAATTGCCTTACCCACACTATAAAGTTAAGTTAAAGTCTGTCCCGAGCCTAAGGCTCATCAGGCCAGTGCTTATCCCGGTTTCTGTGGCATTAAGCGACTGAGAGTCATAGACTCCCCCCTGGATAGGATGCCAGTCTATCGCAGGGTTAACCCCAACACAAGGTTGGTACCCCTTTTACACCTGGGTGGGGTGAGAAAATAGCCGTAAAGTGCCTTTTCGAAGGGCACAACGCCATAGCTGAAAGCTGGGATTGAACCCGCAACCTTTAGATTACGAGTCCAACGCCCTAACCACTAGACTGCAGCGGCGGCTCTAAAGGCGGGGTGGCAGAGGGCGATTTCTCAAACTTGGCCTGAAACCGGGGTTCAGAACACAATCGTAAGCCAGGTTGTTATACTCTGAATAAAGCTTCATGTAATAATTCAGAGTCAGTTCAAGACGGCAGTTTTTCAGAGAGGGCTCTCCCGCTTCTGCGTACAGACTGTACACCGGCGTCGTTCGGAATGCTCCGAGACAGATCCGGAGCCCCTGGTGGTGGGTAAGTTCCAGAGCTTTCAGGTATGAAGGCCTCGCCGAGCTGTACACGGATGAGACTTTAAACCGAGGCCCCGTGTGCGAACGCACGCAGAACATCTTGCGCACACGTTAAATCCTGTTCCGCTTTTCGTAAGAGTAGGCCATCGTGTGCCGGTGGGAACAGATGACAATATTTACAAAACTGCATACACACGGGGACCGGATGAAAAAAAGCACATGATTGCTTATTCTGTTATCCTCGATATAAAAGAATAAATCAATCAATCAATCAATCATCAATCAATCAAAATAAATAAATAAGTACACCTGACATCCGTAGTCCAATTTGGAGCGCACCAGCGCCCTGTAGACGTGCAGCAGTGTTCTCCTGTCGGCTCCCCAGTCAGTAAGGGCGATCACCCGCAGGAGGTTCAGGGCTTTCTGACATGATGTTTTCAGATGTTGGATATGGCTCCTGAAATTCAGCTTTCGGTCGAACACAATCCCCAAGAATTTGGCCTCCGCCACCGCCGGGATGGTGGATTTTCCCAAGCGGATGACGGGGTCCGGGAAATGCTCTCTGGACTTGTTCGTGAAGTGAATGCATTTCGTTTTGGCGACCGAAAACTTGAACCCATTGTCCTGCGCCCATTCCTGAACCTTGTTCACGCAGAGCTGTATCTGCCTCTGAACCCCGCAAACGTACTGTCCGTAGCGTACAAAGCAAAATCGTCCACGGACAGCGAACACTCCACCCCCTGATGGACCGACCTGACGATGTCGTTGATCTTGACGCTAAAGAGAGCCGGGGAAAGGATGCTCCCCTGAGGAACCCCCATCTCCTGCTCAAAGATCTCCGAAAGCATGGAGCCCACCCTCACCTGGAACCGTCTCTTGGCCAAAAACCTCTGCAGGAACAACGGCAACCGACCCGAAACCCCAAGTCCCGCAGGTCCGACATGATGCCGTACCTCCAGGCGGTGTCGTAGGCCTTCTCCGGGTCGAAGAAAACGGCCACCACGTGCCGCCCGTTGACAAAGGCGTTCCGGACTGTCGTCTCGAGGCGGACCAGGTGGTCCACGGTGCAGCGATTCTTGCGGAAACCGCACTGCTCCCTGGCCAGAAGGCCCTTCGCCTCCAGATGCCACACCAGGCGGTTGTTGACCATCTTTTCCAGCACCTTACAAACGCAGCTGGTGAGCGCGATCGGCCTGTAAATTGCCGGGGTCCTTAAGGTCTTTGCCGGGTTTCGGGATAGGGACAACGCAGGCCATCTCCCAAGACGGGGAAAAAACCCCGTCGTCCAGATCCGGTTATATAGCTTTCAGGAGGGTCCGCAGGCAGACCTCCGGAAGGTGCCTCAGAAGGCCATAATGGACCTCGTCCGGGCCCGCCGAAGTCTCGCTGCAAGACTGCAAGGCGCTCTTCAGCTCCGGGAAAGAAAACGGCAGGTTATACACTTCATCGTTGCGGGACTCAAAACTCAAAGGCACTCTCTCCCGACGCAGCTTCGTATTCAAGAATGCCTGTGTTTTCGTTTCCGCCGACGAGTTTGCCCTCAAGATGGCGGCCAGCAGATTAGCCACCGCCTCCCTGTCGTGACCAAAGCGTCCCCCGAGCGCAAATGGTTGATCGACGTGGAGGCGCCCTGCCCCTTGATCTTCGCAATCACCCTCCAGACCTTGCTGGAGGTCCTGCTGTTCAGCTTGGAGCAAAAGCGCCTCCACGCCTCACGCCTGCTGGACTTGAAGACGAAACGGGACTTAGCCTGCAGTTTCTGGTGGGCGGAGACCGCTGCCAGAGACGGTTGCTTCCTGACCCGACGCTGCGCCTTTTTGCGTTCCTTCCTGACCTCCCTGCATTTCTCGTCAACCAGGGCACCCTGGGTGTCCCCGGTCGACCGCTGGTCCTGGGAACCGACCGCCTCGCAGCCTGAACCACGCACGACGTCAGTGCCTCCGCCGGATCTTCCGCAGACAAGACAGCCTCCTCGTCCATCCCGGAAACAAAGTCGGCCCTGAAGGCATCCCAGGTGGCCCTCCTAACGTCGAACCTCTGCGTACGGGATTCCTGTATCGCCCCACTCCGCGCCAAGACCACCGCAAAATGGTCGCTGCCGTGCAGATCGTCACGCACTTCCCACCGAAAGTCCAAGACCAACGAGGGATCACAGACTGACAGATCCAGACACGACAGCCTGGAGCCTTGCTGTTGAGCACACACAGGTCCTGCTCCACACCATATTATGCTGGTTGTTTTACTCTCTCTCTCTCTCTCTCTCTCTCTCTCTCTCTCTCTCTCTCTCTCTCTCTCTCTCTCTCTCTCTCTCTCTCTCCTCTCTCTCTCTCTCTCTCTCTCTATATATATATATATATATATATATATATGATGGGTTGGCGCTGCACTTGTGGCTACGCGCTCTCCCGGGAGAGCAGTCCGTTTCACGTTCACGTGGAGAAATCTGCTGTGACATAAAGTGGTATAAAATAGAATATAAAAAAAGAAGCGGCAAGAATATAGAGAGAGTAGGGGCGGGATAGCTAAGTGGTCAGAGCTCTCCTTTCCCCAAGTCAAGTTAAGCAGCGTGGAGGTGGTTAGGCTACCTGTTGGATGGGTGACCGTTTGCCCGCCTTGGCTTCAGTACAGTCCCCCAGTTCCCCAGCTGTAAATGGGTACCTGCCCTCTTTAGGGTCCGGAAAGGTAAGGCAGCAGGGAGAGGAGATGGCACCGCCCTCAACATGCTGGCCCCTAGAGAAGCTGAGGTCTCTGATGCCTCGCTCCCTACGACCACCTAAGTTATGGGAGACCTTTACCTTTAGAGTCGAAGAACTTGTAGACGCCTCTAAAAGTCCAAAGCGCTTTTGGTAAATTGCAGCGCAGAATTTTACACCAGAATTGTACACCACAGCAAATTTTACACCACACCACAGAATTTTACACCACACAGCAGAATTTTACACCACACAGCAGAATTTTACACCACACTGCAGAATTTTACACCACACCGCAGATTTTACACCACACTGCAGAATTTTACACCACACTGCAGAATTTTACGCACCGCAGAATTTTACACTGACAGCAGAATTTACCACACTGCAGAATTTTACACCACACCCAGAATTTTACACTGTACAGCAGAATTTTACACCACACCCTGCAGAATTTTACACCACACCCCAGAATTTACACCACACTGCAGAATTTTACACCACACCCAAACTGCAGAATTTTACACCGCACCGAAACTGCAGAATTTTACACCACACGAAACTGCAGAATTTTACACCACACCGCAGAATTTTACACCACACTGCAGAATTTTACACCACACCGAAACTGCAGAATTTTACACCACACTGCAGAATTTTACACCACACTGCAGAATTTTACACCACAGGAAACTGCAGAAGACTGGTGCAGGCAGGCAGCACTGATATTATAACAAACACTCTGCTCCCCCTCCCCTTACATTACTGGTTGTTATTGTTGTTGTTGTTGTGGTGAAGGATTTGAATACAAGCGCTTTGAGTTGTTTGCTTCATAAGATTCAGTGATACTGACATTTTATTTTTAGTATTATTATTATCATTATCATTCTTCTTCTTCTTCTTCTTTAACTGGTGTCTGACGAAAAAATCGAACTGAATGTCAAAGTCATTTGGATGAGACTAGAAACCGAGGCTCCATGTGCGTCATGCACACAGATGTGTGCGGTAGGAGCGGATGACTAAATTATTTTAAAAAAAACAACAACCAAGCATGCACACAGGTGTCGTGTTTAGACACCATCCCTGGGGAAAAATCGGGGAGCTGGAGTCCCCGGGCTGCTCGGGGCTGTAGCCTATATTGCAACGATCTGGTGGCTCCTGCCACAATACTGGAACCATTCCTATGTCATTGCCTTTCCAGTGGATCATTCCAGTGGCGTGGAGGGGGGGGGGGTCTGCTGCATGGGTAACAGTTTGCCCTCCATACTTACTTACCCAGGCTTTGCCTCGAAAGACTAGAGCGCAACTCCATAGTCTTCCGAGACTGATGGGTGCCTACTACTACTACTACTACTACTACTACTACTACTACTACTACTACTATACTACTACTACTACTACTACTATTATTATTATTATTATTATTATTGTTATTATTATTTTATTATTATTATTATTATTATATATTTTTAAAATTAGTTTTATCATAATTAACATAATTTTCTCGAGCTTCCAGTTCTAATTCACAATAACAACATCAATACAGATTTGACTCCAAAGAAACCACATTTACAGGCTATGCAGATACAAAACACGCGGGCGAACGCTCACACACAGGTAGGCCTACACACACTTACAGAGCCATATACACGTATGCACCCTCGCACGCACATGTGTGTGTGTGTGTGTGTGTGTGTGTGTGTGTGTGTGATGATGATGATTTTATTTGAAGTTGGGCTATCTTGGAACACTTAGACCAATATGAAATGTAGCTACCTTGTCTTTCGTGATTATGATTGGTATCAATATGCCTGTCAGTATTAAAATTGCTGTTGATAGGATAATTAGTGTTTTTGACTTGACTGGTGGTTAATTTTAAAGGTGTTTATTTGAATCTTCAGATATTTTATTCAGTGTAATTGTCAGTTGATGTTTCGAAATATCATTTCGTGTGGATTATAGGCTGTACCATTGCGAGATTCCGGCACATTTGAACGTCTGCTATGCCAGGCCTACTCTAGACTATTGCCTGTCGCGGCTGCTGTGCCTGTTATCAGAATAATTCATGGCTTGGCTTGGGAAGAAGATTAAGGGCACTGTCCAGGTCTGGTGCAGGCTCGCTGGTGTAATAATTAAGCCTTTAACAAACACCAAGTTCCGTTTTCTGTCAATGCTTCCCATAGGTCAGATTTGACCAACCATTGTTTTTCATTTAGGCTAGGCCTACCGCTCAAAGAATTTTAAACAAGATGGCGAACAGCATGTGAGTTTGTTGATTAAGATGGAAAATAATTCATGAGCCAAAAACAACTGTGACATTAACAGAGTAGGGCCACTCCATTAAAAATAAGTTAGTTGCTTTCTGTATTCTTCACTGGTTAAAATTAAGGTAGGTTAGGACAGTTGTGATGATTTTTATTATTTTTAAAAATGATTAGGCCTGTGTATTAGGTGCCAGCTCCCATTATAGGAAGGTATCGAATTTTGATTGGGGCCCGAGTGTCTCTCTTTAAATAATAAAAAAAAATTCCGGAATTTAGCTATGACTAGTTTATCCTATTTGAAGTTACTTTATTCTTATTCTAAAATAAAATGTCGAAAAAAGTTTTCTCACTGAATTTGTTAAAAGGAACTCATGCACCCCCCCCCCCCCCCCACTAATGACAATTATATAGGGTATGTTGAAATGTTTAGACCAATATCAAATGTAGCTACCGTGTCTTTCGCGATTTTGATTCGTATCAATATGCCTGTCAGCATTGTAATTGCCATTGATAGGATAATTAGTGTTTTTGACTTGACTTGTGATTAATTAAAGGTGTTTATTTGAATATTCAGATATTTTATTCTGTGTTGTTTCGAATCTCCACTTTGCAGAAATATAATTTCGTGTGGATTATAGGCTGTACCATTGCGAGATTCCGGCACATTTGAACGTCTGCTCTAGCCCATTGCCTGTTGCTGTGCTTGTTACCTCAGAATAATTACTAAAATTAGCACAGGCCCAAACAATCACCAAGTTTTCTGTCAATGCTTCTGATTGGCCGGTTCCGACCAACCATTGTTTTTCATTTAGGCTAGGCTTACCGCGAAAAGAAAAACAAGATGGCGGAACAACATGTGAGTTTGTTGATAAAACGGAAAACAATTCATGAGCAAAAAACAACTGTGACATTAACAGAATAGGGTGAGAGTTGTAATGTGGCTTTTACGAAGGAGGTTTTCGTTGTCACTCCATTAAAAATTACTGATTTGCTTTCTGCATCCTTTACTGGTTAAAATGAAGGTAGGTAAGGGCAGTTGTGATGATTTTTATTTAAAAATATATATATTATTAGGCCTGTTTATTAGGTGCCAGCTCCCATATAGGAAGGTATCGAATTTTGATGGGGTGCAGTTGTATAGATATCAGAAGACAAAAATAAAATTGCAGCTAAAATTAAGATCATCTCAAGTTTGTACAGATCTCTGTAAGGTGGCTGGAGGAAGGGAGACAATGCCCTTTTTTTTCCCTTCAAGGGTACTTGGCTGAGTGTCTCCCTTTAAGAGAAAAATCTTGGAATTTCGCTCGGACAAGTTTATCATATTTGAAGTTACTTTATTCTTATTCTAAAATAAATGTCAAAAAAATCTTCTCACTAAATTTGTTAAAAGAAACTCATGCAACCCCCCACAAAAAAACAAACTAATGACAGTTATATACTGAACCTCTCTCTCTCTCTCTCTCTCTCTCTCTCTCTCTCTCTCTCTCTCTCTCTCTCTCTCTCTCTGTTTGTGTAAGTGATCATGCATGCATACTGGTATAATGAAAAAACCCTGATGCTTCTGCTTTTAATCTCCTTGGGGTTTGTTGGGGTTTGGTTTCTTTTGTTGCTGTTTTTTTTCTTTCTTTAGTTTTGTTGTTGTTTGTTTTTCTGCGTGAATATGTGGGTTTGGGACTGATTTTACTATTATGATGTATCTGTATTGGATTTATTTTATTATCATAATGTGTACCTTAGGGTGGGGACTAGATGTGAAAAAAGCACATTGGTGCTTATTCATTTCCTTGAAATAAAAAAAAAATTGATCTCTCTCTCTCTCTCTCTCTCTCTCTCCTCTCTCTCTCTCTCTCTCTCTCTCTCTCTCTCTCTCACATCAAGCAGATTAGTTGTTTGTTTGTTTTTCAAAGTTCTGTTCTATAATTAAACTTGTACCTAAAGTATATTCTTTCCCTTACAGCATGTGCTGATGTAGACGACATCAAAGACTGGACCGCCCAACCTTTGCAACACTCCTACTAGCCACAAGGATCATGAAGCATGGAAAAGATCTCTGTTGCTCTTCTCTCACGTCCTTTGGGACATGGGACTGAGTGAGTGTGAGTGATGTAGGCAATTTGATGTGCACACATATGTCACCTTCTTCTCATTAGTTTAATGTCCATTCACTACAAGGTGATTTAGACAATGGTACATTCACATTAAGAAAATGATGAGGGGAAAGGTAGGAAGGATGAAGAATGTAGTGGATGATGATAAGTTTATGAAATTTCATTTACAGTAACTGTCCTACTGGTGACTGGCAAATACTCTGCAACTGATACTAGGACATCGGCTCAGAATCATACAGAACGCTTTGGATATTTCCATATTTTTTGCTTAGATCTATCCCTTTGCTTTTCATTCGAGGCAATGAGCGCAGGGCAATCAAACAATATATGATGGGCTGATATAATAGCAGAACAGATGCAGAAAATATTTTTTGAATAGTTAGTTTTCCAAGCAATTAGACGTAGTTTATGAATTATGATTTCTGTATTTCGTGAGCAACACAAAATATTTAAGTGAAGTCTAAAAAACTTTGAATACATAGAGTTTGCAAGAATTGAAATAATTTCAAATAGAGATAACCGTAGACCTTACTATTGATCATTATGTCAATTTACATTCTGAAGCACCGCGTTTTGCCAGAGAATCTGCCAACTTGCTCCAGTAAAGACCACAATGTGATGGCACCCAGCAAAAATGTATCCCAATACCTTTAGAAACAAGAGAATGCACAAGAAACTTGATTTCAAAATTAACATAATTTCTCATTTTAGAGTCCCAATGTTTCAGAGCAAGTAAGACTGATTTTGAATCAACGCAGAAAACGACATTGTAGATCACAAGAGAAATATTTGAAAGATAATTTAGTGCCATAAAAATTGCGAACAATTCAGATGTAAATATTGAAAAAATAATTCCAATACAAAAAGATCTTTTTACTTTTAAGTTGGGTATAACAAATACAGCTCCGCACATGCCTGATTCTAAGGCTGTGGCCATAGTAAACCTGGCATTTTGCCGGCCCGGGTGAAAAATGCTGCTCGGCTGAATTACTCTGTGGCGTCAATGAGATGAGACTTTAAACCAAGGCCCCGTGTGAGAATGCACGCAGAACATCTTGCGTACACGTTAAATTTTGTTCCGCTTTTCGTAAGAGTAGGCCATTGTGTGCGGTGGGAACAGATGACATTTACAAAACTGCATACAAGCAGGAACTGGACGTAAAAAGCACAAAAGTGCTTATTTCATTATCCTCGATATAAAAGAATAAAATAAAGATAAATAAAAATCTCTCTCTCTGTCTCTGTCTCTGTCTGTCTGTCTGTTCTGTCTGTCTGTCTCTCTCTCTGTCTTGCTCTCTCAGGAAAAACTGTTATTACTGACAAACAAAGTATTGAACAACTGCCTTTTTGTCACACACTCAGTCTCAAATACAGTCTTCTGTTCACAGACAAAGAAACGCATTGTCATCACCTGATCAAGACATCAGACCATCCTTTTCACCCTGAAGATGTCAGTGACACAGGTTGGTGTGTTTATTTATTCTTTTTGTAAAGAATTTCTCTCAGGAAAAACTGTTATTACCGACAAAGTATTGAACAACTGCCTTTTGTCACATACTCAGTTTCAAATACAGTGTTCTGTTCACAGACAAAGAAACGCATTGTCATCACCTGATCAAGACATCAGACTTCGGATCAGACTATAAACCGAGGCCCGGGTGTGAATGCAGGCAGAACATCTTGCGCACACGTTAAAACCCCATTCCGCCTTTCGGGAGAGCAGTCCATCGTGTGCTGATAGGAGTGGATGACAAAATTAAAAAAACACAAAAAACCAGCATGCACACAGGTGTCGTGTTTAGACACCATCCTTGAGAAAAAAATAAAACAAGGGGTAGGTGCTGCATATGTGGCTACGCGGTCTCCCGGGAGAACAGCCCAAATTTCACGCAGAGAAATCTGCTGTGACATAAAGTGGTATAAAATATAATAAAAAAAAAATAATAAAATAAAGACTATCCTTTTCACCCTGAAGATGTCAGTGACTCAGGTTGGTGTGTTTGCAGGATGGACAGATGGAGAGACAGACAGACAGCGGCAGAGTGAGCAGCTCAGTCACAGTCCATGACACTGCCTGCACTGTAAGTGTAAGTCACTGCTGTGCCACCAGGCCAGTACAGCATGTGGCAAGGTATATATGTGTGATTTGGGGTCAGTTGAAACTTCTGCCTGTCTCTCCTGGTGTGTGTGTGTGTGCGTGTACGTGTGTGTGTGTGTGTCAGTTGAAACTTCTGCCTGTCTCTCCTGGTGTGTGTGTGTGGTGTTGCATGTGGTGTGCGCGTGTGTGTGTGTGTGATTCTTTTATTTTGGAGATAATGGAATAAACACTCCTGTGATTGTTTACATCCGGTTTCCGTGTGAATGCAGTTTCATAAATTTTTGTCATCTGTTCCCACCAGCGCACAGTGGCGTATTCATCCGAAAATCAGAACAGGATTTGAAGTGTGCGCAAGGTGTTCTGGGTGCATTTGCAACCAGTTCTCGGTTTATAGTCTCATCCGAAGGACTTTTTGGGAGAGTGGAGAGTCGTCAAATTGCGAGGGCAATGTTCTGACCACTAGGCTATCCTGTCCCCCCCCCCCTCCCGTGTGTGTGTGTGACCGTGTGTGTTTGTGTGTGCATGCGCGCGCGTTTGTGTTTGTGTGTTCATGTTAGTGTGTGTGTCACTGAGTGTGTTTGTGTGTTTTGTGTGTGTGTCTGCCTTTGTGTGTTTGTGTGTTCATGTTAGTCTGTGTGTGTGCGCGTGCGTGTGTGTGTATGTGTGTGTGTGTGTGAGAGAGAGAGAGACTCTGTGTGTTTGTGTGTGTGCGCTTGCGTCTGTGTGTGTGTGCGTGCGTGTGTGTGTTTGTGTGTGTGTGTTTGTGTGTGTGTGTGTGTGTGTGTGTGTTGTGTGTGTGTTGTGTGTGTTGTGGTCTGGTATGTGTGTGTGTATATGTGTGAGTGTGTGTGTGTGTTATGTGTGTCTGTGTTTGTTATTGTTGCTGTCTATATATGACCAAGAATGTATGGCAGAACCAACCCCCCACCTGTCAACAAAACCCAAGCACACAGACCTGTGGCGGCCCTGCCTGTTGTATGGTTCAGAACCCTGGGTCCTGTACTGGTCGTCAGCTGATCAAGCTGTTGAAGTGCTTCCATCAACGCTGCCTTCCTTCCTTCCATCAACGCTGCCTTCCTTCCTTCCATCAATGCTTCCTTCCTTCCATCAACGCTGCCTTCCTTCCTTCCATCAACGCTGCCTTCCTTCCATCAACACTGCCTTCCTTCCTTCCATCAACGCTGCCTTCCTTCCTTCCATCAACGCTGCCTTCCTTCCATCAACACTTCTTCCTTCCTTCCAATCAACGCTGCCTTCCTTCCATCAACGCTGCCTTCCTTCCTTCCATCAACGCTGCCTTCCTTCATCAACGCTGCCTTCCTTCCCTTCCATCAACGCTTCCTTCCTTCCATCAACGCTGCCTTCCTTCCATCAACGCTGCTTCCTTCCTTCCATCAATGCTTCTTCCTCCCTTCCATCAACGCTGCCTTCCTTCCTTCCATCAACGCTTCCTTCCTTCCATCAATACTGCTTTCCTTCCATCAACGCTGCCTTCCTTCCTTCATCAACGCTCCCTTTCTTTCCTTCATCAACGCTGCCTTCCTTCCTTCCATCAACACTTCCTTCCTTCCATACATCAACACTGCCTTCCTTCCTTCCATCAACACTTCCTTCCTTCATCCATCAACACTGCCTTCCTTCCTTCTATCAAACGCTTCCTTCCTTCCTTCCATCAACCCTTCCTTCCTTCCTCCTGCCTTCCTTCCATCAATGCTGCCTTCTTTCCTTCCTTCCTTCCTTCCTTCCTTCCATCAACGCTGCCTTCCCTTTCCATCAACGCTGCCTTCCATCCTTAGTGTCCAATGGCAAGATTTTTTTTTTTTTTATTGATTTTTTTTTTTTTTTAGATCAGATTTTCAGAATTTCCTGTCATCAGCTACTATGTGATAGAATCACAAAATGTAGCCTCGGAAACCAGTGGCAAGATAACATCACCAATGAAGAAATTCTCCACAGAGCCAACCGGCCTGGTCTGGAGTCCATAGTGCTGCAGCAGCAACCTATCTGGTCTGCAGTCCATAGTGCTGCAGCAGCAACCTGCCTGGTCTGGAGTCCATAGTGCTGCAGCAGCAACCTGCCTGGTCTGGAGTCCATAGTGCAGCAACCTGTCTGGTCTGCAGTCCATAGTGCTGCAGCAGCAACCTGCCTGGTCTGCAGTCCATAGTGCAGCAACCTGTCTGGTCTGCAGTCCATAGTGCTGCAGCAGCAACCTGCCTGGTCTGGAGTCCATAGTGCAGCAGCAGCAGCTTGGTTGGGCTGAAGATGGAGCAAGGATGGAGGACACAGGAAAAACTGAAGCTGTCTTCTTTGGCCAGCTGACACAGGGCAAAGGTTACTGCTGCATTCCCAGGAAAGGCTCAGAGACTAAGTGAAACAGAAGCTGTCATAGGCAGAAATCCAGCACATGGCATTGGACAAGTTTTGCTATTTCTACCCAAAGAGCCAGTAGAAAGTTTGAACTTCAGAGAAGCATCACAGCAAAAGAGAAGTAAGAGGGGGGAGTGTGCAAATGGGCTGATAAATGAAGTTGGCTGTAAGATAGTTTTGAAAGCCCTTGTTCATTTATTTATTTATTTATTTATTTATTTATTTATTTCTTTTATATCGAGGATAATGGGATAAGCAATCATATGCTTTTTTTACATCCAGTCCCCGTTTGTATGCAGTTTGTAAATGTCATCTGTTCCCACCGGCACACGATGCCTACTCTTACGAAAAGCGGAACAGGATCTAACGTGTACGCAAGATGTTCTGCGTACGTTCGCACATAGGGCCTCAGTTTATAGTCGCATCGGAAAGACTTCATGCTAGAATAGATTGGTTTGGGAATCCCTTTTCTCAGTCCCCCTCCCCCCCTTTCAGTTGATGATATTTCTGTTATTATTGTGACTTCAGTTCAGGTAGTGGTAGGTAAGCCCGTGGATTAACCACATTTTTCAGTGCTTTGTGTGTCTGTTGTTAGTATGTTTTATTTATTCTATTTTTTTTTTATTTATTCTTTTATTTCAAGGATAAAAAGAATAAGCACTCATGTGCTTTTCTTTTTTTTTTTTTTTTTTTTTTTTACAGCTGGTCCCTATGTGTATGCAGTTTTGTAAATTTTGTCATCTGTTCCTACTGGCACACAATGGCCTTACTCTTCTGAAAAAAGGAACAGGCTTTTAACATTGCACAAGATGTTTCTGCATGCGTTCGCACAAATGGTCTCGGTTTATAGTCGCATTCAAGGGACTTTTAGGGGAGTGGAGTTGGTGCTGGTGGTGTGTGTTGCATGTGTAGTGTTTGTGTGTGTGTTTGTGTGTGTGTATGTGTGCGTTGTGTGTGTGCGTGCACGCCGTGTGTGAGTACATGTTTTATGTGTGTAAGAGAGAGTAGGGAAAGAGAGAGAGAGAGAGGGGGGGGGGGGGGGGGGGGGAGAGACAACGAGAGCTATATACCTGTTAAAAATTAGCTTAATACATTTTGTTTCTTTGTACTGTTGTTGTACAACCTTCCCCACCTCCCACCCTTTGGCCTTTCCCTGTTGTCAAGGATTCCTTCTGTCCTCAGTATAACTCTTCACAGTCTGTGTGTAGCTGATGCCATCATGATAGATTTACTGATAGTCAGGATTCCTTCTGTAATCAGTGTAACTCTTCACAGTCTGTGTGTAGCTGATGCCATCCTGATAGATTTACTGATAGTCAGGATTCCTTCTGTAATCAGTATAACTGTTCACAGTCTGTGTGTAGCTGATGCCATCATGATAGATTTACTGATAGTCAGGATTCCTTCTGTCCTCAGTATAACTGTTCACAGTCTGTGTGTAGTTGATGCCATCATGATAGATTTACTGATTGTCAGGATTCCTTCTGTAATCAGTATAACTGTTCACAGTCTGTGTGTAGCTGATGCCATCATGATATATTTACTGATTGTCAGGATTCCTTGTCCTCAGTATAACTGTTCACAGTCTGTGTGTAGCTGATGCCATCATGATATATTTACTGATTGTCAGGATTCCTTGTCCTCAGTATAACTGTTCACAGTCTGTGTGTAGCTGATGCCATCATGATAGATTTACTGATAGTCAGGATTCCTTCTGTCCTCAGTGCAGTCTGGGTTGAGAGGTCAATGTGTTAATATCCAAAGTCAGCACAGTCTGGGTTGTTAGGTCAGTGTGTTAATATCCAAAGTCAGCACAGTCTGGGTTGTTAGGTCAGTGTGTTAATATCCAAAGTCAGTACAGTCTGGGTTGTTAGGTCAGTGTGTTGATGTCCAAAGTCAGTACAGTCTGGGTTGCAAAACTCCTGGTGTGTTGTGCACTGAGTCGCCCCTCTCCTCTGTTCAATTCTTTATCATCCCACATAATCCTCTTCAGTTTGAGAACAGCTCAATGTCTGATATCAGCTTGTGCTCTGGGTTTTTTGTTTTTGTTTTGTTTTTTATCTGTGAGGTCTACCCCTGGATCAGTTGTAGAATCTGGCAGGCTTTTCTCTTTAGGAATCAAGTTGATTTGGATTGTTGTAGACTTAAACATTTCTGTTTCTTAGCTTTTTGATTTAAAATGCTTTGGAACTGTCAGATTCATTTTTCTGCAAACTCCTTTTGAATAGATTAAGTGTTCAGTTACCTTGAAGATAGTGCTGGTTTTGAATACTTCAGTATATTTCTTGCTAAAAAAAAATTTAAAGTGAGATTTTTCAGGGTGTGGTCAGGCTGGGCACTGTTCCGTAACATGACTCTGTCCAGTATGAACCAGAAATTCTCTCCAGCAGTCTGCAGGACATTGGCACCAGCTGTTAGCTCCGTCATGGAGTTTTTAGCTTGCAAGAATCAGGGACTGAAAACAAATAAATAAATTAATGAAAATTTAAAAGAAAACCCCACACAGAGACAGAGGCAGACACAAGGAAACATGAATGCACGCATGCACACGTATCCCCCCCCACCCCACCCCCACACACACACACAGCAAGACATTTTGACAGGTATGTTGTTGAATGTTTAGAATTATTTATTATTATTTTTAAAAAATAAAGATATTCTGTAAAGTAACTGTTTGTTTAAAATGCAAGGCTGTGTCTTAGTAAGCTTTGGTCAGTGATAACTGTCTTCAGATGTTAGGGATGACAGAGTTGTTGAATTGACCTCCAGATGGACATAGGCAGAGGGCTGTTAATTCGTGTTCAGGTTCAGGAGATGACTGAGTGAGGCTGGAAAAAGCCGTCCAAATGGCGTTCATTGGCTTGTGGCTTGATTTCTTTTTCTTCTTCATTTAAGAAATAGTAGTTTTGATATTGCTTTTTCTGAGATTCAGGCTAGTCTGTGGGACACACACACACACGCACGCACACACACCACACACACACACACACACACACACACACACACCACACACACACACACACACACACACACACACACGCATACCCAGACACACACACCTACCTCTACTTTAGCACTACAAAGATCTGGTACGATATTACTACATGTGTTGTTATAGTTCATGGACGCTCAAAATTCTTTTGTCACAGTTCTTCTCGTTCATCATCAGCCACAGTTTTTCTGAGGAGGCTAGAATCTGCTTGTGGGGTGTTGTGGTTAGGTACAGTTTCCTTTGGACATCCTTTGATTTCATTCCACCAGTTCTTCGTCACCGTGAACCTAGATAACATGACTGTAGCACTTGAACCTTAATACATGACTATGCCACTTGAACCTATGGACATAACTGTAGCACTTGAACCTAGATAACATGACTGTAGCACTTGAACCTAATACATGACTGTAGCACTTGAACTTAGGTACTTGACTGTAGCACTTGAACCTTAATACATGACTGTGCGACTTGACACAGATACGTGATTGGATCTCGTTATCATAGATACACAACTGTAACACTTTTAATTTAATTGTATGGCAATGTAGTTTTTGAGACTTAGATACATTGTTATTGTGATTATGCAATACTTCCAAACTTGAATGTATAATTATGACTAGTATTTTAAATGTAGACTATCCCCCTCCCTATCTCGTGTAACCCGGAAGCCAGACAGGGATCAGACTGCATGCTTACTCAGTGCAGACTGTTGTGTTCATTTTCTCTGCTGCCTTCTGTCACTTCACAGTGCAGGGACTAGTCATTTCTGCCAAGCTTTGCTCAGTATTTCCTTAAAAGATTTGTGACTGGCTTTTCTCTAGGTAATTATTACACATCTCCCAGTTTTCCTGACATATTTCCCAATATTCTTTAATGAAGTCATATGTAGTTCCCAGTGTTCTCTAAGTCATTACACTTTCCCAGTGTTCTGAAAGTCAGCAGATACTTGACAAGATTTAGTGTTTGTTTACTGTGACATTTGTGAGGAAGTTTCAGTGGATGCATATCATTGGATATTTCTTTCATTTGGTTTCTGATCTGATTACCTCTCTTCTGTATCATCATCTATCTTGTTTCATCCATGTATCAGTCTGAAGAGAATGTCAGCACATGGATTTCAGTAGTCATGTCTGTGTAAACTTACCAGTTTACAAACTTACCAGTTTACAAACCTCTCCCCCACCCCCACCCCCAAACACCCTTACCATGTAGACACACATATACGCATACGCATATACTTATATATATATAAGCACATATCTTGGGAATTATGGATGCAGAAGAGATTAAAAGAGAGATAGATGACTAAATTTTATTTATTGGTGGTAAAAGATTAGGCTGAATGATTATATATATAAAAAACCCTACTATCAGAGAGAGAGAAGATCAATCTTAGGAATACATTTTTTTTCTTTAATAGACTTCAAAATTCATTTTCAGAACCCAGTGTTGAAGAGACACATTTGTCAGCAGTGAACCCCTGTGGTAAGCCACACTCCCTTACACCCAAAAGCAACTCAGGATTCATTTCTTTCAGGGTTATTAAATGGGGATTCATGAAACCTTCACTCAAGGCATGAAAGTCCTTTTTAGTACGCAGTCACACCCCACACATTTGCACTCACCCATGCATCAGTACGCGCACAAATGCACGCAGGCATGCATGCACACATACCTACCTACCTCGCCCCCACCCTCACACCACCACCTACTCACCCCAGGATGAGGGCACGCCCCACAGTAGTGATGTGGGTGGCTGAAAAGTCCGGGCTGAAAAGCCTGTCCTCTTCCCATATGTAATGGTCAGAAACGTCAAGCAAGAGCACTAAAAGAGAGCAAGTACCGCAAGCTCAGGCTCGAGAAAGCTCCTGTCGTGTTCTTAAGAAAATGGCGCCTGGCCAGAGGCTCCAGGGAAAATGTTTGGGGTCATGTTTGTGTACACACAAACACAAGCACGAGCATACACACACTACTACCCGAATACACACATACTCACATACACACACACACACAGAGAAACTTAAGGGGAGGTGGGGGGATGGACTTGCGATGCCTTGAGGGTTGGGTTTGTGGTCCTTGTTTGATGGTTCTGAGGGGGTGATCCTGTGGTGCTGGAGGGTCTTTGGAGGTGGGGGTTTATCACCGGGGTTGTGTTTTGGTCAGCAATATGCTTTGAACATAAGGATGCGTTTGTTTGGTTTTTTTTCAGGTAAAATTTTGTAATTGCAGGAAAACATTGGATGAGACTTTTATTTCTCACCAAGAACATTTGTGCAAACTGCAACAAAGACTTGTACACTCAATGTGCACACATGTATAGACACATACACACAAACAAAGCCTATGTGGGTCTCAACTGGCATACACTGCCAGGTAGAAACATTGTCTTTCTTGTTAGCTGCATGTCCTCTATACATGTGCAAGTTCAGCATGTTGTAGATGATGTGTGCAAAATTAACATGTTCCTCACGATAGAGTCAGTCACCTGCAAGCTGGATTTTCTCCTTGTTGGCTTTGATTTTCTCCTTGTTGGCTTTGATTTTCTCCTTGTTGGCTTTGATTTTCTCCTTGTTGGCTTTGATTTTCTCCTTGTTGGCTTTGATGTTCTCCTTGTTGGCTTTGATTTTCTCTTTGATGGCTTTGATTTTCTCTTTGTTGGCTTCTTCATTAAGGGATTCATTTTCTGATCAGAGTTGGAAATCATGCCAACACCTGTTCACTCCATGCTCCTTCTCTATTTTTCTGGTGATAATCATTCTTTCCTAGTGACAATTATCATTATCTTTTGGTGAGAAGTTTGCAAGCTCATGGGGTCTTCCTGATTTTCTTCAGCTGCTTCATTTTCTTTTTTCATAATAGAGTATGTAGTCTCAGCCATGCCTGGCCTCCCCATCATTGCACAAGATTCCCCTGACAAAGCCAAACTGGACAGTCCTTTAAGCAGTGTCATTTTTCCTTCTTCCAGCTAAGCTGGCCAAAAAATTGTTAATAAAAGCTTTATATCGTAATGAAATATAATGGACTAGCTCCCCTTGTCATCAGAATTATCTGTCTTCAAGAAAATGTCTGTTTGAAAAGGTAATTGAAACCTAAACACATTTGACTGCACAAAGTGAAGAAGAGAAAAAGACAAACTCTGTTTGACATGTGACGTTGCTAAATTTGGTCTCTGTTCCCCCCAAGTCACAGCCATACTGCCTGACTGACTGGTTTAATAGTGATACTACACACAGTGGACATGAAGCTGTACCTGCATTGACTGACTAGGACTGGTAGTGTGACTTGGCTACATGATTCTGCAGTGGTTTAAACAGAGGTACACAACTATATAGCTCTGTAGAAATAGAAACAGGGTTGTGTAACACTCAGGAAGTTTCTACTCTTTTCTTTTATCATACCTTTCTAAAGCTGCTATCTTTTTCTATGAAGACTATGAAGAATATAATTATTCATTAGTCATTGTTGGATCACAGCGGTCAGTTTGTCCCACTTTCAGCTCATCTCAGCTGCTAATTAATCTATCCCTGTCTAGGTGGAGGCGAGCTGGTGCTATTTATAGCAGGAACCCACCACACTTGGATGTGGTAAAAGGAAAGGCGCACTAAATTTAGCACTCTTGACTGAGTGAAGTTGGATTTGTGTACTGTGGGATTCAGTCTGTTTAGCCTTCTGCTCTTTTTCTTTTGCCTTGCCCATGTATTTGAAGAAGTTATTTTGTCAAAGATGGGAATGTTTGGAATAGATGTGACTTATCAGACAAGTGTTGTGGTAGGTGACCTCAGCTAGATGGTGCATATTGTGGCTTGGTATGGTCCTGTGTTCATGTCAGCATGGAAGACCTCACAGAAAGCTGACCAGGAGTCAAAACGAGTAGATGATAAAGAGTGTTCAGAAACAGGAAAACATTCAACATACTAGTAGATGGAAGAGAGTGGTTTAGAAATGTGAACACATTCAACAACATACCTGTAGATAACAGACATTAATCAGAAATGTGAAAACATTCAACAACATACTTGTGGATTTTTTGGGGTGGGGGTGGGGGGTTGTTAGCACCTGATTATTTCAGGCTAAAAATTCTCGATGGTTGGTAGCTGGTGAAATGACCTGTAGACACAGTTGGGGAAAGTGATATTTCAAGGAGACCAAGTCTCTGTGACTTTTCAGAAATTGTGTTCATTTGAGAACTGTCAGTGTTTTATCCCCCCCTCCCCCCTCCCCCACTTTGTTTTACAGGTTTGGGTTCTAAAATCTGTAGTCACACTTTTCCAGGCCTGCTAACTCCTTTATCTATAAGAAGCCAGGTTGGATCAACTCTGCAGATATCTCTTTCACTTTGAATGTTCTGGGCATCATAGACACAAGCTTCATTCCTCATACCCACTATCTGCCCCTCAATTTTATGCTATTTTCTTCTTGATCCAGACTGATTTTCCAAGATGGCTTTCTTTTTAATAACCAAACAAAGAGGAAATTTACCTGTATAAATTTCTTTTGCTTTAGATTTCCTTTACTGCTGTATTCTGTCTTCCTAAAGTAGGATTGTGGGTGCATTGAAGACAGGCCAAAGACCTGGGTAAGCCTGTAGTCTAAAACTGTGCCTGCAAGGTGAGTGAGGCACTGCAGGTCTGCTGTGAATGGAGGGGCTGAGTGGGGGTGCTGGCAGAAATAGAAAGCCTTGTCTGTCTACACCAGTGTTACGAGATCCACATAAGAGAGACACAGAGTATGTGTGTAAATGAGGGAGAGAGAGGGGGGTGTGTGTGTGTTTGTGTGTGTCTGTGTCTTTGTGTCTGTTGTGTGTGTGTGTTTGTATGTTTGTGTGTTTGTGTGTGTTTGTGCATGCATGTGTGTGTGTGTTTGTGTATGTGTTTGTGTGTGTGTTGTATGTGTGTGTTTGTGTGTGTGTGTATATGTGTGTGTGTGTTGTGTGTATGTGTGTGTGTTGTGTGCGTGTCACTGTGTGTGTGTGTGTACACATACGCTGGTACCGCTTCCCTCTCCCTGAAGGTCCTTCAGAACATGCTGCACCCTGTTTAAACAGCCGGTCATCTGCTGTGGCTGGTGGTTGCACAGCTGTCAGTTTCCCCCACTTTCAGCTCCTCTCAGCAGCTAATTAATCCATCCCATCCCAGCCCAGATGGGGCCAGGTGGTGCTATTTATAGCGGGAACTGACCACACTTGGACTAAGTGAAAGGAAAGGGTGCGCTAAATATAGCGCTATTGACTGAGTAGTCTTGGATTTGTGCGCTGTGGTTGCCAAAGGGGGTCATAGCCAGGGAGTGGGGATAAGCTGCCACTGCCTACAAAGTGCTCCTTAGGGCCTGTGTCTCTAGTAGCCCCAGAAAACCAAAACCCAACTCCTGTCCTTTCTGTGTAGTGGGGATAAGCTGCCACTGCCTAGAAAGTGCTCCCTAGGGCCAGTGTCTCTAGTAGCCCCAGAAAACCTGAGCCCAACTCCTGTCCTTCCTGTGTAGCTTAACCTCTTTTTAAAAATTTATTTATTTATTTTTAATTGATTTTATTCTTTTATATCAAGGATAATGGGATGAGCACTCTTGTGCTTTTTTACATCCAGTCCCGGTGTGTATGCAGTTTTGTAAATGTCATGTGTTCCTCTAAGTCTGGCAGGACTGTTTTCGCTAATACGGGAAAATTGGTTAGACTAGGAAGGCAGCATTTTTTTTTTTGGGGGGGGGGAGGGGCAAGATCTTGTAGCCTGGGAAGGTGGTTTTTATGGGGGGGGGGGGGGGAGAGGGAATTCATTAGCCTAGGAAAGTGGTTACCCTTGAAGGCATATTTTTTGGTGGTTGTTTTTTTTTGGGGGGTGGGGGGTGCAGTATGGCTAATAATAGCAGCCCTTGTTTAAAGCAAGTGAAACAGCGAAAGCAAAGCGAAACAGAGGCCAACCCCTCCGGACCTGGAGAAGGACTGTGGAGGAGGAAATGAAGATAATGGGAAAGACCTGGAATGAGTTGCGGTGGCTCGCCCAAGATAGGACTGCCTGGAGGTCCCTTGTCTGTGCCTTATGCCCCCCTCAGCGGGGCCACAAGGAGTGAGTGAGAGAGTCAGTGCAGTCAGTATCCTGGATAGATTCAGAATGGTAAAGAGTGAGGTCCAAGGCTTTCTACACACACCAGCTGAGACTGAACCCTGTCTACAAATGTTTTTGGTTTTGGACAACGAATCTGGGTATGGCTGTGGCAGGGAGATTGTTATGAGCAGTGTGGGAACAGCAGTATGAGGACGTCACAGAGGACAAGGCAGCAAAACAAAAAAATTTGGGGGGGGGTTGGGTTTTTTTGTTGGTGTGATTTTTATGATTTGGTTTAGAAAGTCACTTCAGTCAGAGTTGTATTGGAAGTCTTCCGAAGTGAACTGCTACGACACATCAGACAGGAGTGGGTGTGAACTGCTACAACACATAAGACAGGAGTGGGTGTGAACTGCTGTGCACATTCAGCTTCCTCCAGACGTCAGACATGGATCCCTGACAGCGCATTGAGAAAACAAGATTCCAAGCCATGGACGCAAAGTTTCACTGCAAGATGGGGAACACCAAATACACTTCAGCTGTCACCCGTGGACAATAGTCACAATGGATACACTGTTCCATTGTCCATGTGTCAGTGTTCCATTGTCCCTGTGTCAGTGTTCCATTGTCCCTGTGTCAGTATTCCATTGTCCATGTGTCAGTGTTCCATTGTCCATGTGTCAGTGTTCCATCGTCCATGTGTCAGTGTTCCATCGTCCACGTGTCAGTGTTCCATTGTCCATGTGTCAGTGTTCCATTGTCCATGTGTCAGTGTTCCATTGTCAATGTGTCAGCAAGTGTGTCACACTGTCTGTTCTCCCATGTGTGTGTATGTGTGTGTTTGTGCGTGCGTGTTTGTGTGCGTATGTGTGTGTCTGTGTTTGTGTATCTGTGTGTGTGTGTGTGTTTTGTGTGGTGTGTGTATGTGTGGTGTATGAGTGTGTACATGTGTGTGCGCATGGGCATGTGTGTGTGTTTGTGTGTGTGTGTCTGAGTGTGTGTGTTTTGTGTGTGTGTGTGGTGTATGAGTGCATGTACATGTGTGTGCGCATGGGCATGTGTGTGGGCGTGTGTGTGTGTTTTATTGTTTACATCCAGTCCCTGTATGTATGCTGTTTTGTAAATGTCATCTGTTTCCACCGGCACATGATGGCCTACTCTTACGAAAAGCGAAACAGGATTTAACGTGTGCGCAAGATGTTCTGCGTGCGTTCGCACATGGGATCTCGGTTTAAAGTCACATCCAAAGGACTTTTGGGGAGAGTGGAGTCAGCACTGATGTTATCTCCAAGAGAAAAATCTCCTCTACTGGAATCAAACCTGGGTTGGGGGGGGGGGGGTGATATGCTGCAGATGTTGTTTATTTAGATTTATTCTTTTATATCAAGGCTAATGGAATAAGTACGCATGTACTTTTTTTTACATCCAGTCCCCATGTGCATGCAGTTTTGTAAATTTTGTCATCAGTTCCCACTGGCACACAGTGGCCTACTCTTTTGAAAAGCAAAACAGGATGTAATGTGTGCGCAAGATGTTCTGCGTACATTCACATATGGCCTCGGTTTATAGTCTCATCCAAAAGACTCTTGTGGGAGAGTTGTGGACATTGTGTACATTTGTATTTTGTACCACTTTATGTCACAGCAGATTTCTCTGCACAAAATTTGGGCTGCTCTCCCCGGAAGTTTCTGGGCCCAAATGGGGTCTGAACCACCACACACTCCGACCCAGACTTTTTGCTTTCTAGGCAAGGCACGTTACCACCTAGACCACCAATCCATACCATGTATGGATGTATGTATACATACACGTTCATTCTGTGAGTTGCAAGGTCGGTGTGAGGAGACTGGAGGACAGGACTGGGAGGAAGACAGTCAGGACTCTGGCAGAGGTAATTATTTTTTATTTTATTTTATACCACTTTATGTCACAGCAGATTTCTCCTCATGAAATTTGGGCTGATTTCCCTGGGTAGAGCGTGTCACCACAAGTGCAGCGCCTACCCATTATTTTGTTTTCCTTCAGGGATGGTGTCTAAACACGACACCTGTGTGCATGCTGTTTTTTAAAATAATTTTGTCATCTGCTCCTACCGGCACACAGGGGCCTGCATGCATTTGCACATGGGGCCTTGGTTTATAGTCTCATCTGAATGACTTACTCTGTGTGTGTGTATGGGGGGGGGGGGAGTGGGGTGTATGGGGGGGGGGGGGAGTCACATGTCAATCTACTGATAATGGTTTCTGTTACTTTCCCAGGTTTTCTATACAACACTCCTCCAATGGACTTGGTTCTGGGAGATCCTCTTCAGCTTGGCCCACGTCATTCCGGCTGCCTTTGTCTCTTCTTCAATGCTTCTGCGCCAGGTCTGTTTTGGTCGACCTACTTTCCGCTTCCCTTGTGGGTTCCAGTCGAGGGCCTGCCTGGTGACATCTGAAGCAGGCTTGCGGAGCGTATGGCTGATCCATCCCCATTTCTTTCCATACCAAGACAATGAGAAAATCAGGTGGCTGGCACATTTTTATTAGGTAAGTGCCGTTTGTTTTATTTTATTCTTTTATATCGAGGATAACAACATAAGCACTAGTGTGCTTTTTTTTTTTTTTTTTTTACATCCAATACCCCTGTGTATACAGTTTTGTAGATCTTGTCATCTGTTCCCTCTGGCACACAGTGGCCTACTCTTTTGAAAAGCAGAACAAGATTTCATGTGTGCGCAAGATGTTGTGTGTACATTCACATACAACCTCGGTTTATAGTCTCATCCGAAGGACTCTTTGTGGAAGAGTTGTGGACATTGTGTACATGTGCATATACATACACGTTCATTCTGTGAGTTGCAAGGTCGGTGTGTGGAGATAGTGGAAGGCAGGACTGGGAGGAAGACAGTCAGGACTGTGACAAAGGTAATTATTTTTTATTTTATTTATTTTATAGCACTTTATGTCACAGTGGATTTCTCTGTATGAAATTCGGGCTGATTTCCCTGGGGAGAGCGCGTCACCACAAGTGCAGCACCTACCCATTATTTTTTTTTCCCTCAGGGATGGTGTCTAAACACGACAACTGTGTGCATGCTGGATTTTAAAAATAATTTTGTCATTTGCTCCTACCGGCACACAATGGCTTGCTCTTTGGAAAGGCGGAATGGGGTTTTAACATGTGCGCAAGATGTTATGCATGCATTCGCACTTGGGCCTCGGTTTATAGTCTCATCCGAATGACTTACTCTGTGTGTGTGTGGGGGGGGGGGGGAGTGGGTGTGTGTGTGTGTGTGTGTGGGGGGGGGGGTGACATGTCAATCTACTGATAATGGTTTCTGTTGCTTTCCCAGGTTTTCTATACCAAGACTTGACTTGACTTATGCCTGTGGGTTCCCTTGGGAACAAAGGGCCACAACAGCACTCCTCCAACGGACTCGGTTCTGGGAGATCCTCTTCAGCTCGGCCCACGTCATTCCGGCTGTCTTTGTCTCTGCTTCAGTGCTTCTGCGCCAGGTCTGTTTTGGTCGATCTACTTTCCACTTCCTTGTGGGTTCCAGTCAAGGGCCTGCCTGGTGACATCTGAAGCAGGCTTGCGAGCGTATGGCTGATCCATCCCCATTTCTTTCCATACCAAGACAATGAGAAAATCAGGTGGCTGGTACATTTTTATTAGGTAAGTGCCGTTTGTTTTATTTTATTTATATCGAGGATAATGGAATAAGCATTCGTGTGGGTTTTTTTTACATCCAATCCCCTGTGTATACAGTTTTGTAGATCTTGTCATCTGTTCCCTCTGGCACACAGTGGCCTACTCTTTTGAAAAGCAGAACAAGATTTAACGTGTGCGCAAGATGTTGTGCCTACATTCAAATACGGCCTCGGTTTATAGTCTCATCCGAAGGACTCTTTGTGGAAGAGTTGTGGACATTGTGTACATGTGTATATACATACACGTTCATTCTGTGAGTTGCAAGGTCGGTGTGTGGAGATAGTGGAAGACGGGACTGGGAGGAAGACAGTCAGGACTGTGGCAGAGGTAATTATAAATTATTTCATTTATTTTATACCAGTTTATATCACAGCAGATTTTTCTGCTTGAAATTCGGGCTGCTCTTCCCAGAGAGAGTGCGTCGCCACAAGTGCAGCGCTTACCCAGTAATATTTTTTTCCCTCAGGGATGGTGTCTAAACACAACACCTGTGTGTGTGCTAGTTTATTTTTTAATTTTGTCATCTGCTCCTACCGGCACAAAATGGCCTGCTCTTCCGAAAGGCGGAACGGGGTTTTAACGTGTGCGCAAGATGTTCTGCGTGCGTTTGCACATGGGGTCTTGGTTTATAGTCTCATCTGAATGACTTACTTTGTATGTGTGTGTGTGGGGGGGGGGGGGGGAGTGGGTGTACGGGGGAGGGGGTAGTGAACATGTCAATCTACTGAAATTGGTTTCTGTTGCTTTCCTAGGTTTTCTATACCAAGACTTGACTTGACTTATGCCTGTGGGTTCCCTGGGGAACAAAGGCCACAACAGCACTCCTCCAATGGACTCGGTTCTGGGAAATCCTCTTCAGCTTGGCCCACGTCATTCCGGTTGTCTTTGTCTCTGCTTCAGTGCTTCTGCGCCAGGTCTGTTTTGGTCGACCTACTTTCCGCTTCCCTTGTGGGTTCCAGTCAAGGGCCTGCCTGGTGACATCTGAAGCAGGCTTGTGGAGCGTATGGCTGATCCATCCCCATTTCTTTCCATACCAAGACAATGAGAAAATCAGGTAGCTGGCACATTTTTATTGGGTAAGTGCCCTTTGTTGGTTTTATTTTATTCTTTTATATCGAGGATAACGGAATAAGCACTCGTGTGCCTTTTTTTTTTTACATCCAATCCCCCTGTGTATACAGTTTTGTAGATCTTGTCATCTGTTCCCACTGGCACACAGTGGCCTACTCTTTTGAAAAGCAGAACAAGATTTAACGTGTGCGCAAGATGTTGTGCCTACATTCACATACAGCCTCCGTTTATAGTCTCATCCGAAGGACTCTTTGTGGAAGAGTTGTGGACATTGTGTACATGTACATATACATACACATTCATTCTGTGAGTTGCAAGGTTGGTGTGTGGAGATAGTGGAAGGCAGGAATGGGAGGAAGACAGTCAGGACTCTGGCAGAGGTAATTATTTTTTATTTTATTTATTTTCTACCACTTTATGTCACAGTAGATTTCTCTGTGTGAAATTCGGGCTGATTTCCCTGGGGAGAGCGCGTCACCACAAGTGCAGCACCTACCCATTATTTTTTTTTTCCCTCATGGATGGTGTCAAAACACGACACCTGTGTGCATGCTGGTTTTTTTAATAATTTTGTCATCTGCTCCTACCGTCACACAATGGCCTGCTCTTCCGAAAGGCGGAACGGGGTTTTAACGTGTGCGCAAGATGTTATGCATGCGTTCGCACATGGGCCTCGGTTTATAGTCTCATCCAAATGACTTACTCTGTGTGTTGGGGGGGGGAGTGGGTGTATGGGGGAGGGGGGGGAGTGACATGTCAATCTACTGATAATGGTTTCTGTTGCTTTCCCAGGTTTTCTATACCAAGACTTGACTTGACTTAATCCTGTGGGTTCCCTGGGGAACAAAGGGCCACAACAGCACTCCTCCAACGGACTCAGTTCTGGGAGATCCTCTTCAGCTCGGCCCACGTCATTCTGGCTGCCTTCATCTCTGCTTCAATGCTTCTGCACCAGGTCTGTTTTGGTCGACCTACTTTCCGCTTCCCTTGTGGGTTCCAGTCAAGGGCCTGCCTGGTGACATCTGAAGCAGGCTTGCGGAGCGTATTGCCGATCCATCCCCATTTCTTTCCATACCAAGACAATGAGAAAATCAGGTGGCTGGCAAATTTTTATTGGGTAACAGCCGTTTGTTTGTTTTATTGATTTTATTCTTTTATATCGAGGATAATGAAATAAGCACTCGTGTGCTTTTTTTTTTTTTTTTTTTTACATCCAATCTCCCCTGTGTATACAGTTTTGTAGATCTTGTCATCTGTTCCCACTGGCACACAGTGGCCTACTCTTTTGAAAAGCAGAACAAGATTTAACGTGTACGGGGAGAGTGCGTCGCCACAAGTGCAGCGCCTACCCTTTTTTTCACCCCCCCGCAGGGATGGTGTCTAAAAACGACACCTGTGTGGATGCTGGATTTTTTTAATAATTTTGTCATCTGCTCCTACTGGCACACGATGGCCTGCTCTTCCAAAAGGCAGAACAGGGTTTTAACATGTGCGCAAGATGTTCTGCATGCGTTTGCACACGGTGCCTCGGTTTTAGTCTCATTCGAATGACTTACTCTGTGTGTGTGTGGGGAGGGGGGGAGTGACATTATCAATCTACTGATAATGGTTTCTGTTCTATTCCCAGGTTTTCCATTCCAAGACAATCAGAAAATTAGGTGGCTGGCACATTTTTATTAGGTAAGTGTTGTTTGTTTGTTTTATTTATTTTATTCTTGTATATCGAGGATAACGGAATAAGCACTCGTGTGTTTTTTTTACATCCAATCTCCCTGTGTATACAGTTTTGTAGATCTTGTTATCTGTTCCCACTTGCACACAGTGGCCTACTCTTTTGAAAAGCAGGACAGGATTTAAACGTGTGCGCAAGATGTTCTGCATACATTCACATACAGCCTCGGTTTATAGTCTCATTTGGAGGACTCTTTGTGGGAGAGTTGTGAACATTGTGTACATGTATACATACATACACCACGTTGATTCTGTGAGTTGCAAGGTTGGTGTATGGAGACTGGAGGACAGGACTGGGAGGAAAACATTCAGAACTCTGGCAGAGGTAATTATTTTGTATTTTATTTATTTTATATCACTTTATGTCACAGCAGATTTCTCTGTGTGAAATTTGGGTTGATTTGCCTGGGGAGAGCGCGTCACCACAAGTGCAGCACCTACCCATTATTTTTTTTCCCCTCAGGGATGGTGTCTAAACACACCTGTGTGCATGCTGGATTTTTTTAATAATTTTGTCATCGCTCCTACCGGCACACAATGGCCTGCTCTTCCAAAAGGCAGAACGGGGTTTTAACGTGTGTGCAAGATGTTCTGCATATGTTCGCACATGGGGCTTTGGTTTATAGTCTCATCCGAATGACTTACTCTGTGTGTGTGGAGGGGGGAGTGGGTGTATAGGGGAGGGGGGAGGAGTGACATGTCAATCTACTGATAATGGTTTCTGTTGCTTTCCCAGGTTTTCTATACCAAGACTTGACTTATGCCTGTGGGTTCCCTTGGGAACAAAGGGCCACAACAGCACCCCTCCAACAGACATGGTTCCGGGAGATCCTCTTCAGCTCGGCCCATGTCATTCCGGCTGCCTTCGTCTCTGCTTCAATGCTTCTGCGCCAGGTCTGTTTTGGTCGACCCACTTTCCGCTTCCCTTGTGGGTTCCAGTCAAGGGCCTGCCTGGTGACATCTGAAGCAGGCTTGCGGAGCGTATGGCTGATCCATCACCATTTCTTTCCATACCAAGACAATGAGAAAATCAGGTGGCTGACACATTTTTATTAGGTAAGTGCCGTTTGTTTTATTCATTTTATTCTTTTATATCGAGGATAACGAAATAAGCACTCGTGGGTTGTTTTTTTTACATCCAATCCCCTGTGTATACAGTTTTGTAGATGTTGTTATCTGTTGCCACTGGAACACAGTGGCCTACTCTTTTGAAAAGCAGAACAAGATTTAACGTGTGCGCAAGATGTTGTGCCTACATTCACATACAGCCTCGGTTTCTAGTCTCATCTGAAGGACTCTTTGTGGAAGAGTTGTGGACATTGTGTTACATGTGCATATACATACACGTTCATTCTGTGAGTTGTGGACATTGTGTACATGTATACATACACTTTCATTCTGTGAGTTGCAGACATTGTGTACATGTATACATACACTTTCATTCTGTGAGTTGCAAGGTTGGTGTGTGGAGACAGTGGAAGACGACGGGAGGAAAACAGTCAAGACTCTGGCAGAGGTAATTATTTTTTATTTTATTTATTTTATACCACTTTATGTCACAGCAGATTTCTCTGCATGAAATTCAGGCTGCTCTCCCCAGGGAGAGCACATTGCCACAAGTGCAGCGCCCTACCCATTATTTTCCCCCTCAGGGATGGTGTCTAAACACGACACCTGTGTGCATACTGGTTTTTTTTTAATAATTTTGTGATCCGGTCCTACCAGCACACAGTGGCCTGGTCTTTTGAAAGGCGGAACGGGGTTTTAACGTGTGCGCAAGATGTTATGCATGCGTTCGCACATGGGCCTTGGTATACAGTCTAATCCGAATGACTTTGTGTGTGTGTGTGTGTGGGGGAGGGGGGGAGTGACATGTCAATCCTTGTGTATACAGTTTTGTAGATCTTGTCATCTGTTCCCACTGGCACACAGTGGCCTACTCTTACAAAAAGTGAAACAGAATTTAACATGTGCGCAAAATGTTCTCCGTGCATTTGCACATGGAGCATCAGTTTATAGTCGGGGGGGGGGGGGGGGGGGGGGGGGGGAGTGACATGTCAATCTACTGATAACGGTTTCTGTTGCATTCCCAGGTTTTCCATACCATGACAGTCAGAAAATCAGGTGGCTGGCACATTTTTATTTGGTAAGTGCTGTGTGTTTTTTTATTTTATTCTTTTACATCGAGGATAACGGAATAAACACTCATGTGCTTTTTTACATCCAATCCCATGTGTATACAGTTTTGTAGATCTTGTCATCTGTTCCCACTGGTACACAATGGCCTACTCTTACAAAAAGTGAAACAGAATTTAACATGTGCGCAAAATGTTCTCCGTGCATCAGTTTATAGTCTCATCCGAAAGACTTTTGGGGAGAATAGAGTCAGCACTGATGCTAACTCCAGGGGAAAAAATCCCCTCAAACAGGGATTGAAACAGGGTCGTCAAATTGTGAGCGCAATGTTCTGACCACTAGGCTATCCTGCCCCCCTGTTGTGTGTGTGTGTGGTTGGCATATGGGGGAGCTGGAGACATTGTTAAATAAAAACATGGCATCAGCAATGTTGTGTGTGTGTGTTAGCAGGGCTGCTGTTTCAATACACAGATTTGTGTGCAGATAATAGAAGGTAGCAACACCTTAGCAAAAACCATCTTGCAAGGAACAGTCGAGGGCAAGAGTAGAAGAGGCCACCAAAAGAAATCATGGGTTGACAACATCAAAGACTGGACCGCCCAACCCCTGCAACACCTCCTACTAGCCACACAAGATCATGAAGCATGGAAAAAGATCTCTGTTGCGTCTTCTCTCATACCCCCCCCCCTATGTCCTTTGAGACATGGGACTGAGTGAGTGAGTGTGATAGAAGGTAACTGAATTTGTTTTTCAGTGTGTGTGTATTTAAAAAAAATAATTTTATTTTATTCTTTTATATCAAGGATAATGGGGTAAGCACTCATGTGCTTTTTTTTTCATCCAGTCCCTGTGTGTATGCAATTGTGTAAATATTGTCATCTGTTCCCTCTGGCACACAACGGTCTACTCTTATGAAAAGTGGTACAGGATTTAACGTGCGCAAGATGTTCTGCGTGCATTCGCACACGGGCCTCGGTTTACAGTCTCATCCAAAAGACTTTTGGGAAGAGTAGGGTCGCACTGTGTGTGTGTGTGTGAGAGAGAGAGAGTGAGAGAGAGAGAGAGAGAGAGAGAGAGAGAGAGAGAGAGAGAGGAGAGAGAGAGGAGAGAGAGAGGAGAGAGCTGCTTTATAAATATCTTTGATAAACATTTTTGAAATAATTTATTTTTGTTGTTCCTGTTTTTTTGTGGTGTTTGTTTATACTTGTGCACATCTCAAAAATGTTTTTGTTTTCCTTTTGTGTTCAATTTTGTGTGTGTGTTCATTTTGTGTGTTTTTGATGTCACAGCTTTGGTGAATCCCAGGACCATGTGACGACAATGGGAAGGGACAGTTAGAGGCTGGAGTCTGCCTCTGAGAGGTGTGTTGTGAGATTGTACAAATCATGTACAGAAATAGTTGGCTTTTTTTTGTTTGTTTTTTTTATTGTTAAAAAAATTGTTAAAAATTTTTATACCATGGTTAGTACATGAAAAAACTGAAAACATCTGGTGTGTGTAGGGGGGGGGGGGGGTTCGAGATAATAGAGTCTAACCTTGAAATGATTTATGTTGTAAATGTTTCTCAGGTTTGACACAGGTAATTATCATCCTTAGTGCTGAAGCCAATGCATTTCTCTACAGCTGTTATGTGTATTAATTTGTGTTTGTGCGTTTCAGGGTGGGTGTTCCATGATGACCAAGGACTGGTGGTGCCATCTTTTTTCTGTGGTAAGTATTCAGTTTGTACATTTCAGGGGAGGGGGGGAGGAGGTTGTGTATAGATGGTGTCTATATATTCTGTTTGTGTGTTTCAGCGTTGGTGTTCACAAGGAACTGTACAAGGCGGGAGAAGGAGAGGCAGGCAGAGAAAGAGATGGGAGGACAACATTCGAGAGTGGACTGGCCTCAGGCTGAGTGACACCCTGAGAAAGGTCGAGGACAGAGGGAAATGGAGAGAGCTGGTTGTGAGGTCTTCCGTGGCGCCCCTACAGTCTAGACAGACTACGGGATAGAAGAAGAGGAAGTTTGCAGATAGCTGAGGACTGATGGCGCCAACTTTTTTTTCTGTGGTAGGTTCTCAGTCTGTACTTTTGTGTTTTGTTCCAGGGGAGAGGGGAGAGGCAAAAGGGGGGGAGGGAAGAGGGGGGGGGGCCGGAATTTCATGTATTTGTGTTTAGGCATGTTCTACATCTGTTGTTTTATGTGTGTTACATGTAAGTACTGCGTGCATGTGCGTGTTAATTTGTATTAAAAATTTTTTTAATTTTGAGGATATCACAATAAGCACTCATGTGCCCTATGTGTATGCATTTTAGTAAATTTTGTCATCTGTTCCCACCGGCACTTAATGGCTTACTGTTTTTTAAAGAGAAATAGGTTTTAATTTGTGTTTGTGCATTTCAGGGTGGGTTTTCCATGATGACCAAGGACTGGTGGTGCCATCTTTTTTCTGTGGTAAGTATTCAGTTTGTACATTTCACGGGAGAGGGGGGGGGGCTGTGTATAGATGGTGTCTATATATTCTGTTTGTGCGTTTCAGCGTTGGTGTTCCCAGATAACTGAGGACTGATGGCGACAACTTTTTTTTCTGTGGTAAGTACTCGGTCTGTACATTTGTGTCTTGTCGGGGGGGGGGGGGGGGGGGGGGGGAAGAGGCAGGGGGGGGGGGAGGTTTGAAGGGGGGGGGGGTCATGTACTTGTGTGTAGGCATGTTCTACATTTGTTCTTTTCTGTGTGTTACATGTAAGTACTGCGTGCGTGGGGGATGGATTGGCCATACGCTCCGTAAGCCTGCTTCAAACGTCACCAGGCAGGCCCTTGACTGGAACCCACAAGGGAAGCGGAAAGTAGGTCGACCAAAACAGACCTGGTGCAAAAGCATTGAAGCGGAGACGAAGGCAGCCGGAATGACGTGGGCTGAACTGAAGAGGATCTCCCAGAACCTAGTCCGTTGGAGGAGTGTTGTTACAGCTATTTGTTCCCAAGGAATTCACAGGCATAAGTCAAGTAAGTCGAGTTACTGTGTGCATGTGTGTGTGTGTTTATATTAAAGAAAAATTTTTTGAGGATATCAGAATAAGCACTCATGTGCCCTATGTATATGATTATTTGTAAATTTTGTCATCCTTTCCCACTTGCACATAATAGCTTACTGATTTGAAAAGAGGAATGGGCATTAACATATGCGCAAAATATTTTGTGTGTGTGTGTGTATGTTGCTCTAGCAGAATAGCTTGTTTCCACAGAAGTTGCTGAGAGAGTTCTCACTTGCTGTTTTTTTGTTTTTTTTAATCCCTCCCTTTTAAAAAAAAAAACACATTTATTTTCTTCGATAAAAATGATAGAGGCAAAGGGGGAGAATGGGAGAAAAGGATAGAGTTATTTGGGGGTTTGAAAATGATGTGTGTCATAAATCAGAAAGGTTTGACACAAATGCGTGTCATCTTCCGTGTCGAACCTTGAACATTTTTTTCCTGTTTCTCAGCTAGAGCTCTGAGGTTCATCAATGGTGAGATTTCACGTATGCGACTGTTTTTAAACAACACCATGAAGGTAGCTGCATTCCAGCTGGAGATGTATGCTGGGTATGTTCATGTTTCCATAACCCACTGAAGTCTGACATGAATTACGAGGTCTTGAACATGCATATTTCATCTTGTACATGTGTATTTACTTGAAAGGCATTAAGGCACTGGCAGGTCTGCACTTGAAGTTGACCTGGGTGGTCATAAAAATCCCCACACTTCAATTCACCAGACTGCATCGTGGTTTGAACCCATGACTTGTTGGATTCATGGTATTGAAGTTGAACAGTCTTAATCACTTGACTGTGGGGGGGTGTTTATATTATTTTCTGTTTGTGCGTTGCAGCGTTGGTGTTCCCAGATTGCTGAGGACTGAGGGCGCCATTTTTTTCTGCGGTAAGTACTCAGTCTGTACATTTGTTGTGTCTTGTCGAGGGGGGGGGGGGGGGGGGGGGGGGGTTGAGGGGGGGCGGTTTCATGTATTTGTGTGTAGGCATGTTCTACATCTGTTCTTTTCTGTGTGTTACATGTAAGTTGGGTTTGTTTGTCACGCATTGGACTGAACAGCCACAGCGAGCCTGCACCAGACGTGGACAGTGCCCTTAATCTTCCTTTACAAAGCCAAGCCATGATGACATGTAAGTACTGTGCGTGTATTTGTTTATTTGTATTTAAAAAAGAAAATTTTTTTGATGATATCGGAATAAGCACTTATGTGCACTTTTAAATCCCCGGGTTTATTTTGTTTTAAAAACTATTTATTTTCTTTTCCAAAAAAGGTAGGGGGAGAAGGGGAGAAAAGGATGGAGTTATTTGGGGGTTTGAATTCACCAGACTGCGTTGAGGTTTGAACCCAGGACTTGATGGATCCATGGTATTGAAGTTGAACAATCTTAACCACTTGACTGTGGCATCTGTCGAACCTTGAAATTATTTATGTTGTAAATGAGAGAGGTATGACACAGGTGTTTGTAATCTTGTGTGCTGAAGATGCATTTCTCTACAGCTGTTATGTATATTAATTTGTGTTTGTGCGTTCCAGGGTGGGTGTTCCATGATGACCAAGGACTGGTGGTGTCATCTTTTTTTGTTCTGTGGTAAGTATTCAGTTTGTAGATTTTGGGGGAGAGGGTGGGGGGTTGTGTATAGATGGTGTCTATATATTCTGTTTGTGCGTTTCAGCGTTGGTGTTCCCAGATAGTCGAGGACTGATGGCGCCATCTTTTTTTTCTGTGGTAAGTACTGTCTGTACGTTTGAGTCTTGTTTGGGGGGGGGAGAGGCGGGGCGGGGGAGGTTTGAAGGGGGGGGGGGGTGTAATTGTGTTTGAGTGTAGGCATGTTCTACATCTGTTCTTTTCTGTGTGTTACATGTAAGTACTGCGTGCGTGGGGGATGGATTGGCCATACGCTCTGTAAGCCTGCTTCAAACGTCACCAGGCAGGCCCTTGACTGGAACCCACAAGGGAAGCGGAAAGTAGGTCGACCAAAACAGACCTGGCGCAGAAGCATTGAAGCAGAGACGAAGGCAGCTGGAATGACGTGGGCTGAGCTGAAGAGGATCTCTCCGAACTTAGTCCATTGGAGGAGTGTTGTGGCAGCCATTTGTTCCCAAGGAATTCGCAGGCATAAGTCAAGTAAGTCAAGTCATTGCGTGGGTGTGTGTATTTATATTAAAAAAAAAAAATTTGAGGATATCAGAATAAGCACTCATGTGCCCTGTGTATATGTGTATTTATAAATTTTGTCATCCTTTCCCACTTGCACATAATGGCTTACTGTTTTGAAAAGAGGAATGGGCATTAACATATGCGCAAGATGTTTTGTGTGTGTTTGTGTGTTGTGTTGTGTGTGTGTGTGTGTGTGTGTTGTGTGTGTGTGTGTGTTTATCTAGCAGAATAGCTTGTTTCCACAGAATTTGTTGAGAGAGTTCTCGCTTGCTGTTTGTTGTTTTTTTAATCCCTCCCATTTAAAAAAAGCACATTTATTTTCTTCAATAAAAATGATAGAGGCAAAGGGGGAGAATGGGGAGAAAGGATGGAGTTATTTGGGGGTTTGAAAATGATGTGTGTCATAAATCAGAAAGGTTTGACACGAGTGCGTGTCATCTTCCGTGTCGAATCTTGAACATTTTTTCCCAGGGTTCATGAATGGTGAGATTTTGCGTATGCGACCATTTTTAAATGACCACCATGAAGGTAGCCGCATTCCAGCTCGAGAAGTATGCTGGGTATGTTCATGTTTCCATAACCCACTGAAGGCTGACATGAATTATGGGGTCTTGAATGTGCATATTTCATCTTGTGCATGTGTATTTATGTGAAAAGCATTACAGCACTGGCAAGTCTGCGCTTGAAGTTGACCTGGGTTGTCATAAAAATCCCCACACTTCAATTCACCAGACTCCATCATGGTTTGAACCCAGGACTTGATGGATCCATGGTATTGAAGCTGAACGGTTTTAACCACTTGACTGTGGCATATGTGGAACCTTGAAATGATTTATGTTGTAAATGAGAGAGGTATAACACAGGTGTTTGTCATCTGTGTGCTGAAGCCCATGCATTTCTCTACAGCTGTTATGTATACTTTTTTGTTTTTCTTCGTTACAGTGTTGGTGTTCCATAATGACCAAGGACTGTGGTGCCATCTTTTTTCTGTGGTAAGTATTCAGTTTGTACATTTCGGGGGAGGGGGGAGGAGGGTTGTGTATAGATGGTGTCTATATATTCTGTTTGTGCGTTTCAGCGTTGGTGTTCCCAGATAGTCGAGGACTGATGGCGCCATCTTTTTTTTTTCTGTGGTAAGTACTCAGTCTGTACATTTGTGTCTTGTATGGAAGGGATGGGGGTGGATTTGATTTAATTGTGTGTAGGCATGTTTTTTGTCTTTGTGTGTGTGGTTCGTTTATGTAGTGAGGTAGCTGTTGTTTCTACATGTTCACTGCTGTGTGTTACAGGGCTGATGAACCAAGACTGAAGAGATCAGAACAGGAGGCTGCCATCTCCATCACAAGTTAAGTGCACTGTGTGTGTTTGTGTGTGTGTACTTGTGTGTGTGTGTGTGTGTGTTTACTATGACAGGAAGATGAAAGGTGAGAAGGTCAAAGGCTGGTCATTTTCTCTTCACCTAAGAGCATGTCACCAATCCATTGTCACTCTTTTTTTGTTGGCCATGTTTTTACTAACCAGCACAAATGGCCAGTCGTAGATTTACTGAGTGTGTTATTTGAGTGTTTTGTTCATTTAGGTAGGTATGCCAGGTGAGTGTGGTGTTTGTCTAATCTTCAATTAGCATTTTTGTACATGCAGGAACATGAGAGGAATTTTGTTTTTTTTGCATGTGTGTGTGCTGCATTGTCAGTGACTAAAGTATTTATTGTGTGTTCACAGGGTTGGCACATGCAGACAGCTGAAGACTGTGCAGAGAGAGGAGTCAGGATTTGCTAATAGGGATCTACATGCAGGTGAGTTCTGTGCATACCACTGTCAGTCACAGCAGAGTTCTCTGCATGAAAGTCAGGCTGCTCTCCCAAGGGAGAGCATGTAGTCTTAAGAGCAGCGCCACCTGTTTGAAATTAAAAAATAAAATTGTCTGCATGTGTATTTGTTTAGCTATGAGAGTGGTGATTCTGTACAGAATGCCAGGAGCAAACCTCTTTTTGAAGTGTTTTGGGTTTTGGGGGTTTTTTTGGTTTTTTTTTTTACATGTGAGGGACAGTTTTGTTCAAATATCAATCCTACAAGCTGACATATTACAGGCTTTTTAAATTTGTTTTTTGTTTTGTTAATGATTGGAGAAATAAGCTTCATTACAATAGTAGATGTCTTCATTATTAAACTATGAGTTCGATATTGATTTGGAAAATACATATCTATCACATATATGTGTCTACGCTCTTATCAAATTTCATTGTGGTTGTCACAAGCTCTCTATTGAGGTTAGATGTTTTCTTAATATTCCAGGGAAGAAGAATATGTTGCAAATGCAATTTGTTGGAATCCATCTGACTTTGTTGTATATTACCAAAAAAAAGTTTTTGTGTGTGTGCACGCATTTTACTCTGTGTGTATGGGGGTGTGTGCTTCATGCATGTAGTGAAGTAGCTGTTGTTTCTACATGTTCACTGCTGTGTGTTACAGGGCTGATGAACCAAGACTGAAGAGATCAGGACAGGAGGCTGCCATCTCCATCACAAGTTAAGTGCACTGTTTGTGTGTGTGTACGTGCGCGTGTGTTATGTGTGTGTGTGTGTTTACCTGTGACTGGAAGCTGAAAGGTGAGAAGGTCAAAGGCTGGCTATTTTCCCCACACCTAGCATGTCATCATTGCATTGGCACTTCCTTTTTGTGGTCATGTTTTTACTGTCTCATTGCATTGGCACCTCCGTTTTGTTGGTCATGTTTTTACTAACCAGCACAAATGGCCAGTCTGGTATTTTACTGAATGTGTTGTTTATTTATTTAGGTGTGCACAGGTGAGTGCTATATTCGTTAGTATCTTTCTACAGGCAGGAACATGAGAGAATTGTTTTTTTTCCATGTTTGTGTGTGTGTTGCATTGTCAGTGACTAAAGTGTTTATTGTGTGTTCACAGGGTTGGCACATGCAGACAGCTGAAGACTGTGCAGAGAGACACGAGTCAGGACTTGCTGAATGGGATCTACTGGACAGGTGGTTATTTAAAAAAAAATTTTTTATACCATTTTATGTCACAGCAGATTTCTCCGCATGAAATTCAGGCTGCTCTCCCTGGGGAGAGCATCGCCACAAGTGCAGCGCCACTCATTATTTTTTTGTTAGTGTAGGTGCTGCACTTGTGGCAACGTGCTCTCCCCGGGGAGAGCAGCCTGAATTTCACAGAGAAATCTGCTGTGACAAAAAGTGGTACAAAATAACAGATTGTCTTTTCCTGTCTTTTCCTGTCTGCAACTGTATTTGGTAGAGTGGCTTTTTTTCTATAGAATTTTGCCAGTGGTATGCACAGCACTAACTTGTGGATAAATAATAATAATACATGGAATTTACATAGTGCTATATCTTGCAAAAAGCAAAGTGGGTCTATAGGTTTCTTTCTTGACTGTGGTTATTTTTCAGACAGTAAAGGGATGTTCAGTATTTTCACACATTATAGGTTTTCATTAAGGTGGACCACTGCGTCAGTTTTAAAAAATTTTGTTTCTCAGAAACTACTAAAGTATCTGCATGAAATTTGGTACACATACTAAGTGCATTAATAAAGCTATCTGTGCAAAGTTTGAAGTATGTAAGTCCAACAGATATGATAATGTGATAATTTTTCCAAAAAAATAGGGGTCAGTGTTTGGCCCATCTGCTGCTTTCAAAATATGCAATGCATGATGAAGTTTATCATTTTTCCTGTTTGATTTGACATCACTGTGTGCAATGATCACAAAAAAATATAGTTTAGTTCATAAAATATATTTTTCTTTTTTTTTCAAAAATGCCAAAAAAATTTTGCTCCAGTTTTCAAATTTTTATTTCATGGTATTGAAAAACTGTAATAGCTACAGAGTTCAAACTGTCTCATTGCACTCAGCACACATTTCTACACCAGCATACCAAATTTCAGTGGATTATTTTCATTAGGTTAGAAGTTACAGGTGGGCCAAATAACAGTTGCGGCCAAAAAACCACGTTTTGAGAAAAATGCCCGTAAAGATTTAGTTAACAATTTAATCAATGAAAATCATGTTTAAACATTACCAAAAAATTATGCATGGTAAAATAACAATAGGCCAACACTACTGAGTGATTAGAAACAGCTTTTCTCATAGAATAAATTTTTCAGGAGGCTCCTGGGGCATACACCCCCCTCTTTGCCTGCCTGGCTATGTTCATGTTCCGCATGCATTACACTTTCTTTTTTTTTTTCCTCTTCTTTTTGGCCCTATCAGATGATTTTCTAGTGGCTGTTTTCACTCTGAGAATGTCTGATTTATCTACAAACACTTCTGCATTGCTCACTGCCACAAAATCCAGTCCAGCAAGCACAATATTGCTGGAAAAGTATCTCGCCTCCAGACTGCAGGCTGACTGTCTTATTCATCTCAGCTTTGAATATATTGTTGATAATGTGATAACTAAGATGTGTGAGGATGCAAAACAGAATGCAAAAAAGTGTGTGATTGTGGAAAATACAGGAAAAAGTAAAAAAAAAAAAATTTTAAAAGGGGGGGGGGGCAGAGAAGAAAAATTATGGGTGAAGGTTTTTCTTTTCTAACACCATTCATTGTGTCAAACTCAGTAAAAACAATTCTTTTGTGAATTATCATTAAACTGCCTCTGAAAACAAACAACTGAATAAAAAATAAAACTGAGAATATGGGAAAAAAGTGAGTGTATACTGAATAGCCCTTGTCAGAGACTGCAAACCAAAAATTCAGGCACTACTGTATTCCTGCTAAGTACCAACAACACATAACTTATTGGGAAAAAAAGTGCCCTGCTATATTCCCAAAATAGTAATAAATCGATGGAAAATGTAGCTATAATTTCACTTTGTGCACCTTTATGTTGTCACCCAACTTTCCAAGGGTGACACATCACTGATGATGTTCTGTCGTTTGAGAAGTTGCGGGCCCGCGGATTGGTTTATTTTTCTTGCGCATCGCGTCTATATCAAAACTAGTGTCGCTGTCAGCCACTGATACACGTTTTTTCGAAGAAAAACAATTTTCGCATTAATGAAGTAAGCGAGTGGTTATCGGCAACATCGCGAGTTGATGTGCATGGCACAGCAAAACTAGGTCACCACTCCAGCCAGCGATCGTCAGTCTATTTTCCGTTTCTTCCGTTTTTCATTCTTTCTACCAAAGGCATTGGTAGTCCAACACTTGTTTTCGGCATATTTTGGCATTTTTGAGACTTTCAGTAAAAAACTTTGGCTGAAAACAGGTCGAATGCGTGCATCGAACAGACTCGAGATGTAAACATCCGCCATCTTGGATAAAAGTCACATGACTCTTAGAACCAATCAGCTATTTTTTTACGGCCACAAGCCAATCAGAGACTTCGACTCAACCGTATGCCTGTAGAAATTGCCTCTCGGGTTCCTTCGGATTTGCTCTTCGTGTGTTTCCGTGAGTGAAATTATCCATTGAGAGGTGATGTCAGAAAGTAGGTCAGTGAATGACCTTCACATTGATACCAAACAAGGGGGGGTAGCGAAACTGGTCGGCAAGCGCGACGATCTCCAAACTGATGCAAACTTCGCGTTTTTGGGCCACAATTGCTCTAAATTCACCCACCCCTACCTCAGAAAATGATTTTATTTGCATTGAAATCGGTCAAAACAAACAAAATGAGTGATTGAAAAGCAAAGTTGACACATTACTTGACCAAATGCAACCATAATCCCAAAAGTCTTTTTTTTTTTTTTTTTGGTGAAAACCTATGCCGCGGTCCCCCTTAAGAGAAAGTTTGTCTACAAAAAAAATAAAAAGGCTTCAGCTTCAGGGGGTATAGCCCCTGACTCTCGCATTTAGGAGGGGAAGGGGTCAGTTACACCTCTCCCGTGAACTCATCCACTAATATTCCTCATTTTGACTAAAACCTCTGCTTTTCTCAAATCAAATCAAATTTTTATTTCCAGATGGTACATTGAATAAGCAACGCTTTGCTTTTTTTTTTTTTTTTATCAAGCTATCTATCTAAACAAAAGAACAAACAAAAGACTGTTATTCATGCAGTGTGTATTTCAGGTATTCGCTTACAGCTTTAGACATCTTTGTTTGCGATGATTATTTCATAAAGACTAGCATGTATGGGCTGGCTATGGTTAAAAAAAGTTCAGTATTGGCAAAAAAACAAAGTTGAAAATCACCCCTGTTAGAGAGATTAGATGCACAAAATATCCTTCCTTCCTTCATTCCTTTCTAGACTGGTGTAGTAGGATTAGACCATTGAGCCAACGTCGCTGATGTTATGTGTTATGTGGTGACTGACGTGTCACTGATGCTGTTATGTGGTGACTGACTATCACTGATGTTACTGTGTTATGTGGTGACTATGTGTGACTGATGCTATGTGTGATGACTGATGTGTCACTGACGCTATGTGTTATGTGGTGACTATGTGTGACTGATGCTATGTGTGATGACTGATGTGTCACTGATGCTATGTGTTATGTGGTGACTGGTGTGTCACTGACACTGTGTTGTGGTGACTGACATGTCACTGATGCTATGTGTTATGTGGTGACTGACATGTCACTGATACTATGTGTTATGTGGTGACTGATGTGTTACTGTGTTATGTGGTGATTGACATGTTACTGATGCTATGTGTTATGTGGTGACTGATGTGTTACTGATGTTGTTGTATGCAGATGGTGTCTGTCCATGATGGAAGGGGCGGTGGGCAGCACAAGTGTGTATCAAACCATGGCCACATCTTGCAACACATCATCGCGTCGAACCACAGCTACACATCTTGCAACACATCATCACATCAAACCACGGCCACACATCTTGCAACAGGCATTGTGTTGGGAGGCAGGAGATGTGACTGCTGAAATAAAAGAAAGTGTCATTACAACCACCCCCCTCTCTCCTGCCTCTCAAAGTGTTTATTGCCAGAACTGTGGACTGCTTTCTTTGTGAGCTTCTGTACACACCCCTGACTTGTGTTTTTTTTCTTTCTGAGGGGTATGTGCGTGAATTGCATGTGTGTGTGTGTGAGAGAGAGAGAGAGCAGTAGACTCCCTGCTACAGCTCTGAGGTTCACCAATGGTGAGATTTTGCATATACGACCATTTTTGCTCAACCTGAAGGTAGCCACATTTTGACTTCGGGGAGGCATGTCATCTAAAAACGCTGATATTTTATCCACTAAAATAAAATGACTAAAATACAACTATCTAAAAAATACCAACATTTAAACCAGACAAATAAATGGCTATAAAAAAGCTATCTAAAAATGACATTTAAATTGTATGCATAAAAGGACTAGATACAGCCGTCTAAATCTTGCACGTAAAATGGCTAAAGAACAGATATCCAAATGGGCTACAGCCATCTAAAAATACCAACATTTAAATCACACACATAAAATGGCTAAAATGGCCCTTCTAAATGGGCTAAAATAAATCTTCTAAATGGGCTAAAATAAACCTTCTAAATGGGCTATAATAAAACCATGTAAAAATACGAACATTTAAATTGCGCACATAAAATGGTTCAAATACAGTGGTTTAAAAATACCATAATTAAAACATGCATATAAAAATGGCTATAATACAACTGTGTAAATGGGCTAAACATGTCGATTGTACGCAAAAAAATGGCTAAATACAGCCATCTAAATCTTGCACATAAAATGCCTGAATTGCAGCCATCGAAATGTGCTGTATAAAAACACCAATATTTAAATCGCACACATAGAATAAAAAAAAAATACAGCCGTCTGTAATCCCTGTAATGGGCTAATTCCCCCCCCCCCTCCCCCCCCCCCCCCAAAAAAAAAAAAGAGTGCATATCCAGAGATCATGGGTTTGAATCCGAGTCGGAGCTCATCGCATGCATAAAGCGGCAGCAGAGAGACATCCAGAGTCATGAACTGGATGTGGGCCAGCCTCCCTAGAGTGTAAGGAAGATTAAAGGCCCGAAACACTTGTTTGAAGGGGGCTTCTCCTCTGAGGACTCTGCTGCCATGCTCTACGCGAGTTTTTTACCACTACCATACTTTAAACCACACACACACATGTAATGGCTAAAACAGAGCCGTCTAAATGGGCTAAAATAACTTAAATGAGCTAAAATAAAACCATCTAAATGGGCTGAAACAAAACCATATAAATGAGCTAAAATAATCTAAATGGACTTGAACAAAACGATCTAAATGAGCTAAAACAAAATATCTAAATGGGCTAAAAACAATCTACATGTGCTAAATCAATGATGTAAATGGGCTAAAACAACAATCTACATGTGCTAAATCAACAATCAAAATGGGCTAAAACAAAACCATCTAAATGAGCCAAAAACAAAACCATCTAAACAGGCTAAAACAAATTCTAAATGAGCTAAAGCAAAATCTAAATGGCCTAAAATAAGACTATCTAAATGGGCTAAAACATCATCTAAATACATAAAGCGGCAGCAGAGAGACATCCAGAGTCATGAACTGGATGTGGGCCGGCCTCCCTAGAGTGTAAGGAAGATTAAAGGCCCGAAACACTTGTTTGAAGGGGGCTTCTCCTCTGAGGACTCTCTGCTGCCATGATCTACGTGAGTTTCTTACTACTACCATACTTTAAATCACTCATATAATGGTTAAAATACAGCCGTCTAAATGGGCTAAAAAAAAGCCCATCTTAATGGGTTAAAACAAAATTATTCTAAATGAGCTAAAATAACTAAATGGGCTAAAACAAAACCATCTAAATGGGCTAAAACAAAACCATCTAAATGGACTTAAATGACCATCTAAATGAGCTAAAACAAATCCATCTAAATGAGCTAAAATAATCAAAATGGGCTAAAACAAAACCATCTAATTGGGCTAAAACAAAACCATCTAAATAGGCTAAAACAGAACTATCTAAATAAGCTAAAATGATCTAAATGAGCTAAAACAAAACCCTCTAAATGGGCTAAAATAACTATCTAAATGGGCTAAAATAACTATTTAGATAGTTATGGGCTAAAACAAAACCATCTGAATACTAAAGCGGGCAGCAGAGAGAGATCCAGAGTCATGAACTGGATGTGGGCCGGCCCCCCTAGAGTGTAAGGAAGATTAAAGGCCCGAAACACTTGTTTGAAGGGGGCTTCTCCTCTGAGGACTCTCTGCTGCCATGCTCTATGTGAGTTTCTTACCATTACCATATTTTAAATCACACATATAATGGCTAAAAAACAGCTGTCTAAATGGGCTCAAACGAGATGGTCTAAATGGGCTAAAAAAAACAAAACATCTAAATGAGCTAAAATAATTAAAAGGGCTAAAACAAAATCTAAATGGGCTAATACAAAACCATAAAATTGGGCTAAAATAATCTAAATTGATTAAAACAAAACCATTTAAATGGGCTAAAACAAAACCATCTAAATGGCTTAAAACAACAATCAAAAAGCTAAAACAAAACCATCTAAATGAGCTAAAACAAAACTTAAATGGGCTAAAATGACTATCTAAATGGGCTAAAACAAAACCATTTAAATGAGCGAAAACAAAACCATCTAAATGGGCTAAATAATCTAAATGGGTTAAAACAAAACCCTCTAAATGAGCTGAAACAAAAGTCTCATTGGGATATGAGACTATAAACCAAGGCCTTCTGTGTTCCCAGGCAGAACCTTTTGCACACATTAAAGTTCTACCTTTCCAAAGAACAGGCCATCTGCCAATGACAAAATTATAAATTAAAAAACCCAGCATGCACAGGTGTGTGTTTAGACACCATCACTTGTTTGAAAGGGGCTTCTCCTCTGAGGACTCTCTGCTGCCATGCTCTACGAGAGTTTCTTACCACTTCAATACTTTAAATCACATACATATAATGGCTAAAATGTCTAAATGTGCTGAAACAAAACCATCTAAATGAGCTAAAACACCATCTAAATGGGCTAAAATTATCTAAATGGGCTAAAATGGAACCATTTAAATGGGATAAAATAACAAAATGAGCTAAAACACCATCATCTAAATCAGCTAAAACAACACCATCTAAATGGGCTAAAACAAAACCATCTAAATGAGCTAAAACTAAACCATTGAAATGAGCTAAAATAATCTAAATGGGCTAAAACAAAACCATCTAAATGAGCTAAAACAAAACCATCTAAATGAGCTAAAAAACCCCCCATCTAAATGAGCTAAAACAAAACAATCTGAATGGGCTGAAACAAAACCACCTAAATGAGCTAAAACAAAACCATCTAAATGGGCTAAAACAAAACCATCTAAATGAACTAAAACAAAACCATCTAAATGAACTAAAACAAAACCATCTAAATGAGCTAAAACAAAACCATCTAAATGAGCTAAAACAAAACCATCTAAATGGACTGAAACAAAACGAAACAAAAGTTTCATTCTGATGAGACTATAAAGCCCAAGGCCGGCAGAACATTTTGCACACGTTAAAGTTCTGCCTTTCAAAGATGATGACAAAATTATTTTTAAAAAACCAGCATGCACACAGATGTGTTTAGACACTATCCCTGAGGGGTAAAAAAAAAAAGGGTAGGCACTGCACTTGTGGCAATGGGCTCCCCACCCACCCAGAGCAGCCCAATTTCACACAGAGAAATCTGCTGTGATAAAGTAGTTTAAAATAAAATAAATAACCATTGGGCTATCCCCTCCCTTCAGTCACAATCAGATCACTTTGGTTGTCCCTTCCCAATCCAAACCAGCAGAGTACATAAAACGGGTATTCAGTCACAGCCAGACAGCAGAGTACATAAAACGGGTATTCAGTCACAACCAGTGCATCAAAGAAAACACCCACTGTCACTCCACCCACAGTAAGGTGACTAATGTCTCATCACAAAATACAAAACATTAATTACTCCACCACCACCACAAAGACCAACACAGGTATCACCTCAACTGACGATGAGTTACCACCAGGAAAACAGCAGGATATGTATATCAGAGATCTAAACCCCACCTAGAGAACATCCAAAGTCACCAGCAGGTATGACATCAAGCGAATTGCCGCACAAAACAAAGACTGCACTACTGCCAGTCAAAACTTTCCATTCCCTCAAAAGAGGTATAATAAGTAATAATAATAATACATGGAATTTATATAGCACTAAATGTAATGCAAACAAATCGAAGTGCTTGCTAGCATTCAAATCAGTGGCAGGGATGCACACATTCACAAATGAATTAAATTATATATTTACACACACACACACACACACACACACACAGGTATAAACAACAATATAACCAAGACAATAAACTGGCACCACTCTTTGAAGTAACCACTGGAAGGAGCAAACTACAGTTGTCAACTCCTCTTAGGAAGAGTCTCCACACTGCAAACAGCACACACGCCTTAGATACATAGAGCCTAACATCACCTGAAGCCTTAACACACAAGTCGCCAGAAGAGTCCCCACACTGCAAACACCACAAATGCCACAGATACACAGAGCCCAACATCACCTGAAGACTTAACACACAAGTCACCAGCAGGTAATGAGTCAGACCAACTGACAGCAAACCACCAGAGATTGCACAACTGCAACTGGCTTGACTACAGCCACCTCACTGGAACCAGACTGACAAACAAAACTCTTCACTTCACAAAGAAAACTTCCCTCTGATAAACAACCCCAAATAACAACAGCTTAAAAAATATGTGCCCAGGCACCAACCTTGCCCTGAAACAAAAGAAATGACCCCCCCCCCCCCCCCACTTCCAAACTTTGCCAAATAAACTAAGAATGGCCTCTTACAAAATATCCAGTCAGCAAGCTTGGCCTGTTAACCTCAAGTTGACCTTCACAAGGAGCCCCCCCCCCCCCCCCTCTCTCTCTCTCTCTCTCTTCTCTCTCTCTCTCTCTCTCTGTGTGTCTCTGGGAATGGATAGCCTAGTGATCAGAATATTGTGCTGGCAATTTGACGACCCTGGTTGAGTCCCCCACACAGAAGTTAACATCAGTGCTGACTCCACTCTCCCCAAAAGTCCTTTAGATGAGACTTTAAACTGAGGCCATGTGTACATGCAGAACATCTTGGGCACACCTTAAATCCTGTTCTGCTTGTAAGAGTAGGCCATCGTGTGCTGGTGGGAACAGATGACATTTACAGAACTGCATACACAGGGGAACAGGATGTAAAAAAGCACAAGAGTGCTTATCCCATTATCCTCGATATAAAAGAATCAAATCTCTCTCTCTCTCTCTCTCTCTCTCTCTCTTCTCTCTCTCTCTCTCTCTCTCTCTCTCTCTCTCTCTCTCTCTCTCTCTCTCTCTCTTTAAAAACAAAGCAGTCATGATCACACCCATCCCTTCTCTTCCCCCTCCATGGCTGTCACAAAGCCATGTGAAATACTCCACGACAACCATCCTCCTATCCATTTCACAATTCAAAGATTTATTATCTCACAAACAGAAATTCATGTGGGTTACCAGCCCCCCCCCCCCCTCCCCCCCCAAAAAAAAAGTAAGTAGGAAAGACATTTATCACAGAGGAATAACAGCACAGTACACAAGCTATATTTACATTTTAAAAAAGATCAACAGAAATATTTATCACCCCAAACAATAAAATTCAATCATTAAAAACAGATACACACATACCATGATTCACATTCTTGTATCTCTGTGAATCATGGACCCTGACTGCAGATTTGGAGAGAAGAGTACAGGCAGTAGAGATGAGATGCTTCCAGAGACTCTGTGGCATCTCCTACAGAGACCACATGAGCAACGAAGACGTGCATAACAGAATCCAGCAAACCATTGGTCCCTACCAAAGTCTTCTATCAATCATGAGAAGCATAAACTTAAATGGTATGGGAATGTCACAAGATCAAAAGAACTAGCAAAAACAATACTGCAAGGCACTGTCCAAGGAGGAAGAAAAAGAGGCAGGCCAAGGAAAAAATGGGAGGACATCATCAGCGAATGGACAGGCCTAGAACTCAACAAAACTCTGAGAAAGACAGAACAGAGAGGAATGGAGGGAACTGGTTGTCAAGTTTCCATGGGTGCCCCCACTGTTGCCAGACTAAGGGATAGATAGATAGATAGATAGATAGATAGATAGATAGATAGATAGATAGATAGATAGATAGATAGACAGACAGACAGACAGACAGACAGATAGATAGATAGATAGATAGATAGATAGATAGATAGATAGATAGAGAGAGAGATAGATGGATATATATATATAGATAGATAGATAGATAGATAGATAGATAGATAGATAGATAGATAGATAGATAGATAGATAGATAGATAGATAGATAGATAAACACACAGACACACATATACGGGCAAACACACATGCCCGCCCCCACCACATACACACACTGCAGGCATAATCCTATACCAATGCACACATAATTACAACATGTCATACAATAAGAGCACTATCAATTGTTAAGAAGTACATATAATACTTTTCTGTAAAACAGACACAATTTGAAACATTCCACACACACATTGCTTCTAGTAAAAGAAACCTACATGGCGAAAGGCATTCCATACATCATATCATGCTCAGTTCTCTCTCTCTCTCTCTCTCTCTCTCTCTCTCTCTCTCTCTTCTCTCTCTCTCTCTCTCTCTCTCGGAGTGGCGTCCCTTGCTTGGCTACCAGCAAGACGTGGTTTGAAAAGTGAGTGGAGGAATTTTCTATTTTCTACTAGAAAGGCCTTCAATATGCCCGTCACAGGACTACCTCCTTCTCTCGAAACAGTACTAAATACATTTCTGCAGGAAATGGCCTTAACATCCTTCAAAATTGACGGCCGAGAACATCAGACTGTTATTGTGTTGCGCCTGTCACCGACCCACCAACATCAGGCAACACACAGCCACAGTGACAGCGTCGTGTACCGCAAGAAAGGGGCAGCGCAAATTGCCAGGGACAAATTGAGAGTGGAGACACACAAGGCCAGTTTAATGAAAAAGCAACACGCACATTCTGTCTCCCCTTCAGGTTTGTTTTTGCCGACACCTCCTAGCTTATTTTATAATGCGGAGAATGAAACTGCTATGGACACGGCCATAGATGACACGCCCACTGGCACTCCCAGCTGTGCTGTTAAATTGTCACGTGCAACACGGCCAGTCAAGCTTCCCTGTTGTTGATCCTGTGTCGGTGACAGTGCAGCCGTGTGACTTGGTGCTGAAGGACTGGAGTGACGATTCTGACTATGACAGAGATAACGAAAGTGAAGATGTCATGACAGTATGCAGCGACACTCCAGCAATGTCTCCTATGACACTGACGGGGCACGACTTTGCAGAAAATGAGACAGAGAACAACAAAAAACCATTCAGTACCGAAAGTGCCAATGCGATCGAGCAAGCGCGAAACAGCGACACTGTGTCCGTCGAGGACTGTAGGAGGATAATGGAACGTTTACAAAAATTTGAAAACACGATGGACAGGGGCTTGGAGTCAATTCTGAAAGCAGCTGAAGACGGAAGACTTCCCGACACGTCCAGTGACCAGCCAGCAGTACAACCACACCGCTAATGCCGCTCTGTGACAGCTCCTCGGATCCTGCTTCGACATCGTTATAACCAGTGACATTCACACACATGTGTAACCATGTATAAACAATTCCGCGTTTTGGCTTCCAATCGCGAAGAATCGTTGATATTGTACAGTTCTCAATTTTGCTGATGTACTTTTCGATTTCGGTCCCTTTCCCCAACTACCCTTTTGTGAATGGGTTTAAAAACCTAACACAATAAATCTTTTGTCATTGTCATTGTCATTGTCATTGTCTCTCTCTCTCTCTCTCTGGGGGAGGGATAGCCTAGTGGTCAGAACATTGCGCTGGCAATTTGACGACCCAGGATCCATTCCAGTTGAGGAGATTTTTCTCCTGGAGATAACATCAGTGCTGACTCCACTCTCCCCAAAAGTCCTTTGGATGAGACTTTAAACCACCCATGTGCAAGGCAAGCAGAACATCATATGCACACCTTTAATCCTGTTCTGCTTTTCATAAGAGTAGGCCATCTGTGCCGGTGGGAACAGATGACATTTACAAAACTGCATACATACGGGGACTGGGTGTAAAAAAAGCACAAGAGTGCTTATTCCATTATCCTCGAAATAAAAGAATAAATCAAATCAAATCTCTCTCTCTCTCTCTCTCTCTCTCTCTCCTCTCTCTCTCCTCTCTCTCTCTCTCTCTCTCTCTCTCTCTCTCTCTCCCATGCTCCTCTACCTCTCTCCCCCCCCTCCTGCCCCATCTTCCCTCTTCTGGCTGTCTAATGCCATGGCAAACACCACTGTGATCCTATTGGGGGGTTAGCAGTAAGACAGACACCCTCTAGAGGAAGTGACATGTCTGTGGGTTTGATCCTCTCATGAACCATAATTTTCCCCATCCTATAAGACTAAGAAAGGTGGTCTGGGCGCCAGTCTTTCGGTGAGATGATAAACCAGGGATCCGTGCACAACACACCTTTACCATACAAAAAACCCCAACCAGGCCACAAGAGAGTTTATCAGGCTGCAGAAAAAAAAGCCACTCTCACAGGAAACAAAGACATGCAGACAGGAACAGTGAAGCCTCAAACCTGGGTGGCCCTGCTCTTGTAACAACACTCTCCCCAGGGAGAGCAGCCCTCATTTTACAGACGTCTGCTGTGACTGAAAGTGCTAGACATCTATAGATTAAGGTAGAGTAGACAACAGAATAACTCCTCCCTTCCTTCATGTGAAATAGAATAAAATTGACAATGGTGGTCACTATTGACTTAGGAAGGTAGCAGGATGGGTAACACGTTCGCCTGCTAACAAGTGAACCATGAGGTTCTGGGTTTGTACCCAGCCTTTCCCTTTCTTCCCAGTTTGAGGAATCGAACTGAATGTCAAAGTTATTTGGATGAGACTAGAAACAGAGGCCCATGCGAATGCATGCAGAACATCTTGTGCACAGGGCTGGAAGAGCAGGTCATCCTGTGCTGTAGGAGCTGATGACAAAAAAAAACAAACCAGCATGCACACAGGTGTCATGTTTAGACACCATCCCTGAGAAAAAAATAATGGATAGGTGCTGCACTTGTGGAAATGCTCTCTCCCCGGGAAAGCAGCCGGAATTTCTCCAGAGAAATCTGCTGTGACATAAAGTGGTATGAAATAAAATAAATAAAAGACTTTATACAGATTTGGATTCCAAACTAGACCCCAAGCAGTTTCAATTGCTTTTTTGACATGACCAAAGTCAAACATTGCTTATATGAAGCATTTATTCATAAGTGGTGTCAGTACTAAATACAAAAGAGATTTATACAAATTGTATAATGCTTAAAACAAAATTTTGTGTTGGAAAGTATTTGCTCTTATTGCCATCCAATATCTCTGTTTGATTTGCCCAGTTTCACACAAATAATAACAATCTTCTTCTTCTATCCCGTAGTCAATTTAGACCGTAGGGGCGCCACGGAAGACCTCGCAACCAGCTCTCTCCATTTCCCTCTGTCCTAGACCTTTCTCAGGGTGTCACTCAGCCTGAGGCCCGTCCACTCTTGGATGTTGTCCTCCCGTCTCTTTCTCTGCCTGCCTCTCCTTCTCCCGCCTTGCACAGTTCCCTGCAGAATCGTCTTGGCAAGCCTTGTTGATCATGTGATGTGCCCATACCACTTCAGTTTCCGTTTTTTGACTGTGGTCAGGAGATCTTCAAAGGGCCCAATGGTTTGACGGATTCTGATTCTCACTTCCTCGTTATTAATGTGGTCTTTGTAAGAGATGCCAAGGAGTCTGCGAAAGCATCTCATCTCTGTGGCCTGTATTCTCCTCTCCAGATCTGCTGTGAGGGTCCATGACTCACAAGCATACAGGAATATTGAGATGACCAGAGTGCACATCAGCCTGATCTTTGAGCTGAGCGAGATGTTCCTGTTCTTCCAAATGGTCTTCAATTTTGTCAGTGCTGTAACTGTCTGTGCAATCCTTGCGAGTATTTCAGGCTTAGATCCCTTATCTGTTAGAATTGCTCCCAGATACTTGAAGCTTTGTACCATTTCCAAATTCTGACCACTGACCCTGATGTTGGTGTTGATGCCGTTGATGTTGTTGGTTATCAGCTTGGTCTTCTGTGCATTGATCTCCATGCCATAAGCTGTTGAAGTCTTGTCCAGGTGTTCCACTAAGCTAACTTACTCTTCTTCTTTCCCTGCCAGTCCATCAATGTCATCAGCAAAACGCAAGTTGGTAATTGTTCTGCCTGCAATGCCGACTGTTCCTTCATGATCTTCCAGTGCATCAGTCATGATTCTCTCAAGGAAGATGTTAAAGAGAGTAGGTGAGAGCAAGCAGCCTTGTCTGACACCGACCGTCGTCCTGAGCCAATCCCCTATGCCACCATTGAAACAGACTGCACTAGTGGCCTTGTTGTAGAGGTCCTCAATGACTCTGATCAGGTTGGCATTGATGTTGCACAGCCTCATGGTAGCCCACAGAGCTGCTTGCTATATATCCTGTCAAAGGCCTTTTTGAAATCCACAAAATCATGGTAAAGGTCTTGCTGATGCTGTAGGTACTTCTCGCATAGTATTCCTAGATTAAAAATCTGCTCTGTTGTACTTCGCCCTGCCCTGAAGCCTGCCTGTTCTTCAGCAATGATCGTCTCTGCTTGTGGCTTCAGTTGATTCAGTAGGATCTTCAGCACGACTTTGCTTGGATGACATATCAAGCTGATTGTGCAATAGTTCTGGCATTGTTGTAGGTTGCCTTTCTTGGGAAGGGTGATGATTAGTGATTGTGTCCATGGTGTAGGCCAGTCTCCTGTCTGCCAGATCTTGTTGCAGATTATCAATAGGGTGTTTATCATGGCTTTCCCCCTTGCTTGGACCAGTTCTGCCGGGATGTTGTCTATTCCTGCTGATTTCCTTTTCTTCATCGATTTCAGAGCTGCTTCCACCTCTTCCCAAAGGATGGGGTCATTGTCAGAATATTGCGCAGACCTGTATAACCACAAAACCTCAGGAGATCCAGAGGTACTGAATTTCCCACCACCAATAGACACTGACAACCTACTCACCTACTCTCTTTAACATCTTCCTTGAGAGAATCATGACTGATGCACTGGAAGATCATGAAGGAACAGTCGATATTGGAGGCAGAACAATTACCAACTTGCGTTTTGCTGATGACATTGATGGACTGGCAGGGAAAGAAGAAGAGTTAGTTAGGTTAGTGGAACGCCTCGACAAGACTTCAACAGCATATGGCATGGAGATCAGTGCACAGAAGACCAAGCTGATGACCAACAACATCAATGGCATCAACTCCAACATCAGGGTCGGTGGTCAGAATTTGGAAACGGTACAAAGCTTCAAGTATCTGGGAGCAATTCTAACAGACAAGGGATCCAAGCCTGAGATACTCGCAAGGATTGCACAGACAGTTACAGCACTGACAAAACTGAAGACCATTTGGAAGAACACGAACATCTCACTCAGCTCAAAGATCAGGTTGATGCGCACTCTGGTCATCTCAATATTCCTGTATGCTTGTGAGTCATGGACCCTCACAGCGGATCTGGAGAGGAGAATACAGGCCACAGAGATGAGATGCTTTCGCAGACTCCTTGGCATCTCTTACAAAGACCACATTAATAACGAGGAAGTGAGAATCAGAATCAGTCAAGTCATCAGGCCCTTTGAAGATCTCCTGACCACAGTAAAAAAAAAATGCAAACGGAAGTGGTATGGGCACGTCGCAAGATCAACAGGGCTTGTCAAGACAATTCTGCAGGGAACTGTGCAAGGTGGGAGAACAGCCCATCTCTACACCATAGGCCTGCCATTCCCATGTCCATCTATACATCATAGGTCTGCCATTCCCTTGTCCATCTCTACACCATAGGCCTGCCATTCCCATGTCCATTTCTACACCACAGGCCTGCCATTCCCATGTCCATCTCTACACCATAGGCCTGCCATTCCCATGTCCATCTCTACACCATAGGCCTGCTATTTCTATGTCTAAAGACCAATGTCCATCTCTACACCATAGGTCTGCCATTCCCATGTCTAAAGATCAATGTCCATCTCTAAACCATAGGCCTGCCATTCCCATGTCTAAAGATCAATGTCCATCTCTACACCATAGGCTTGCCTTTTTCTTGTCCAGTGTCCATCTCTACACCATAGGTCTGCTATTCCTATGTCCATCTCTACACCATAGGCCTGCCATTCCTATGTCTAAAGACCAGTGTCCATCTCTACACCATAGGTCTGCCATTCCAATGTCCATCTCTACACCATAGGCCTGCCATTCCTATGTCCATCTCTACACCATAGGCCTGCCATTCCCATGTCCATCTCTACACCATAGGCCTGCCATTCCTATGTCCATCTCTACACCATAGGCCTGCCATTCCTATGTCTAAAGACCAATGTCCATCTCTACACCATAGGCCTGCCATTCCCATGTCCATCTCTACACCATAGGCCTGCCATTCCTATGTCCAGTGTCCATCTCTACACCATAGGCCTGCCATTCCCATCTCTACACCATAGGCCTGCCATTCCCATGTCTAAAGACCAATGTCCATCTCTACACCATAGGCCTGCCATTCCTATGTCTAAAGACCAATGTCCATCTCTACATCACAGGCCTGCCATTCCAATGTCCATCTCTACATCATAGTCCTGCCATTCCCATGTCTAAAGACCAATGTCCATCTCTACATCACAGGCCTGCCATTCCTATGTCTAAAGACCAATGTCCATCTCTACATCACAGGCCTGCCATTCCCATGTCCATCTCTACATCATAGTCCTGCCATTCCCATGTCTAAAGACTAATGTCCATCTCTACATCACAGGCCTGCCATTCCTATGTCTAAAGACCAATGTCCATCTCTACATCACAGGCCTGCCATTCCTATGTCTAAAGACCAATGTCCATCTCTACATCACAGGCCTGCCATTCCTATGTCTGAAGACCAATTCCCATCTCTGCACCATAGGCCTGCCATTCCTATGTCTGAAGACCAATTCCCATCTCTGCACACTTTTCTAGCACCGAAAGTCTGCTGTTCAGGAGGACTGCTCATTTCCACCTCAGAAGAATAATGTGGCTGTCTCCCTTTACTTATTGCCTCTGTCCTCTGTAGAAAACAGCCAACTGCTCTTTCTGCAGAGAAGTCTGGGATACTGCTGAAAACTCTGCCATTTCTGCTATGTTAGGTTACTGCTGATAACTCTGCTATTTCTGCCATGTTGGATTACTGCTGATAACTGTGCCATTTCTGCCATGTTGGGTTACTGCTGATAACTGTGCCATTTCTGCTATGTTGTTACTTCTGATAACTCTGCCATTTTGGGTTACTGCTGATAACTGTGCCATTTCTGCCATGTTGTTTACTTCTGATAACTCCACCATTTCTGCCATGTTGTTATTTCTAATAACTACTTTTTCTGCCATGTTGGTTACTTCTGATAACTCTGCCAGTTCTGCTTTGCTGGGTTACTGCTAATAACTCTGCCATTTTCTCCATGTTGTTAATGCTGATAACTCTGCCATTTCTGCTATGTTGGGATACTGCTGATAACTCTGCCATTTCTGCTATGTTGGGATACTGCTGATAACCCTGCCATTTTTTCTAGGTTTGGTTACTGCTGATAACTCTGCCATTTCTGCTATGTTGTTACTTCTGATAACTCTGCCATTTTGGATTACCGCCGATAACTGTGCCATTTCTGCCATGTTGTTTACTTCTGATAACTCCACCATTTCTGCCATGTTGTTATTTCTAATAACTACCATTTCTGCCATGTTGTTATTTCTGATAACTCTGCCAGTTCTACCTTGCTGGGTTACTGCTAATAACTCTGCCATTTTTTCCATGTTGTTACTTCTGATAACTCTGCCAGTTCTGCCATATTGGGTTACTGCTGATAACTGCCATTTTTGCCATGCTGGGTTCCTTCACCTTCACCTGTCCCGCGGACTGTGGGGGCACCACTGAAGATTTTGCAACCAGCTTCCTCTACTCCTCATGGTCGTCCGCCCTTGATAACAAGTCGCTCCACCCATGGGCAGTCCACTCTCTGATGTTGTCTTTTCATCGTTTCCTCTGTCTGCTACTTTGTCTTGCTTCCTTGTACTGTTCCCTGTAAGACAGTCTTAGCCAGTCAGGATGTTCGTGTGACGTGCCTGTACCACTTTAGCATGCGTTTTTTTTCACTGAAGTCAGGAGCTCTTCATATGGTATAATGGCTTTCTTCATTCTGGTTTTCACTTCATCATTGGTGATGTGAGATCTGCATGAGATACCAAGGAGTTTGCGAAAGCATCTCATCTCCATTGCCTGTGTCCTTCTTTCAATGTCTGCTGTTATGGTCCATGTTTCACATGCTTACATAAATATGGACATGATCAGCATCAGTCTGATCTTGAAGCTGATGGTGATATCCTTATCATTCCAGAGGACTTTAAGTTTGGTCATTACAGCTGTGGTCTGGGCTATCCTGGAGAGAATTTCAGGTTTTGATCCTTCATCTGATACAATAGCTCCCAGGTATTTGAAGGTATGGACGGTCCCGGTTTTCTTACCATCTATAATTGTCATTGCTGATATCATTGGCACTAGTTTGTCATCAGCTGGGTTTCTCTGCAATGATCTGCATGCCATATGCTGAAAAGGCTTCATCAAGGTGATTTACCAGGCTGACTAGCTCTTACTCTTCTCTGGCTAGGCCATCGATGTCGGCGGCAAAACGTAAGTTTGTGATTGTCCTGCCTCCAACGCTGACTGTTCCCTCATGATTTTCAAGTGCATCAGCCATTATTCTCTCTAAGAAGATGCTGAAGAGGGTGGGAGATAGCAGGCATCCTTGGCGTACTCCAATTGTGGTTCAGAACCAAGCTTCTATGTTGCTGTCGCTGGTTACCTTGTTATGAATTCAAATTCAAAATACTTTATTATCTCTAAAACAGAGAAATTCCAGTGGGTTTCAAGCCATATATAAGAACAAAAACCCACGTAAAATTAAAATCAGTATAGCACAACACAGGTTCTGAACATCAGCACGCACCCATCACAGTATAAAAAGCACCCACAAGTCAGCAATACCTCAGCCAGTTGTAAACTCAGCCAAGTAAAATCACAAACATTCGTGTAGGCACCAGTATGCCCCATACCAAACTGTTATAACATCTATGATGAAAACAAATATCAATTATTTTTTTAACGAATATTTTGTCCATTAAAAAAAAAAAAGGTTATCTATGGTTCTGATCAGATTGGCATTGATGTTATACAGCCTCATGGTTGCCCACAGAGCTGCATGCCAGTTTCTGTCAAACGCCTTCCTACAGTTTAAGTCTACAAAGATGTGCTGAGGATCTTGTTTGTGTTGCAAGTATTTCTCACAGGGTATTCCAAGATTGAAAATTAGTTGGGTTGTGCTCCGTCCTGCTCTGAAACCTGCCTGCCTTCTTCTTTGATGATCTCCTCAGCTTGAGGCTTTAGTCTATTCAATAGGATTCTTAGCATGACTTTGCTTGGAGGGCTGATCAGGCTGATTGTATGGTAGTTTTGGCAGAGTTGTAAGTTGCCTTTCTTAGGGAGAGTGATAATCAGGGACTGTGTCCAAGGTGTTGGCCACTCCCCTGTCTCCCAGATCTTATTGCAGATAGTAAGTAACACCTCTAGCATGGTCTCTCTTACTGCCTGGACCAGTTCTGATGAAATGTTGTCCACTCCTGCTGACTTCCTTCTTTTTGGTGATTTTATTGCACTTTCAAATTCTTCCAGTAGGATGGGGTAGCTGCTGTTGTTGGTCGGTGGAGGGACATCTAGCACCTTGGAGTCTCATGTTGTTGTTGTTGTTGTTGTTGTTGTGTGTACAGCTCAGAACAGTACTCTGTCCACCCCTTTAAAATATAGTGATCTTCTGTGAGACATTTACCTGCTTTGTCTTGGATGGTAGTGGTTCTCCCTTGCTTTGAGCTTGTCAGGTCTTTCACAAGCTGGTAAGCTTTCTTGCTGTTGTTTTTTCTACAGGTTTCCTTCGATAACTTAGCATAGTTCTTCAATCTATGTCTCCTCTGCTTTTCTCATGCCTTTTTTTTAACTTGTTGATTGATATCTCTGTATAGTTTTTCCCCTTCAGCCTCATTCTTCTTTTGCTTCAGTTTTCTTCTGCCATGCTTGGGTCACTGCTGATAACTCTGCCATTTCTGCCATGTTGGGTTACTGCTGATAACTCTGCCATTTCTGCCATGTTGGCTTACTGCTGATAACTCTGCCATTTCTGCCATGTTGGGTTACTGCTGACAACTGTGCCATTTCTGCCATGCTATATTTCTGTGGAAGATAGCAGAAGACAGGCTGTAAAAACAAGACTGTTAAAACAGATTTGATCTGGAAGAACTCAAAGACCCAACAGTGGTTGAGAACTTCCAAGCCAACATCGGGGAAAGTTCGCAGCACTCACAGCCATCGACAATGATGTGGACACACTAGCCAACAACATCAAAGAAGTGCTAATGACAGCAACAGAAGAAACATTAGGAAGAAGCAGAACAAAGAAACAACCCTGGGTGACAAATGAGATTCTTGACCTCTGTGACAAAAGAAGAGAGCTTAAGAAACAAAAGTTCACATATTAAGAAGCCAACAACAAGTACATGGATAGCCACAGAAAAGTGAGGAAAAAGATGAGAGAAGCAAAAGAAGCGTGGATAGAAGAACAATGCAACAGCATCGAAGCTGGAATGGCCAAGGGAAACAGCAAAACAGCTGACAACACTCTAAAAGCACTAACTAAAACCACACAGCCTAAAGCCTCTGTTATTGAAGACATAGAAGGAAATCTCTTAATGGAAAACAATGCCATCCTTCAATGCTGGACAGAATACTGTGAGGGATTGTATAACTACTCACTATGCCCAGATACCAACATAGTTTCTGACAAATCCCCTGAACACCAAGATAAAGACCCACCAATACTAAGGTGTGAAGTAGACACAGCTATTAAACAACTGAAGAAGGGGAAGTCCCCTGGAATCGATAACATCCCAATCCCAGCTGAACTCATAAAAAATGGAGGGAATGAAACAGCAAGGCGATTCACAGAACTTTGTCAGAAGATTCACAACACTAAAGAATGGCCAAAAGAATGGACACAGTCTCTTGTAATACCCCTGCCAAAGAAAGGAAACCTCAAGCAATGCCAGAACTACAGAACCATCAGTCTCATAAGCCATCCTAGCAAGATCATG
>CM060349.1:9584579-9624590 GCA_030674155.1 Stramonita haemastoma
AGCTGGAATGACGTGGGCTGGCTGAAGAGGATCTCCCAAAACTTGTCCATTGGAGGAGTTTGTGGCAGCCATTTGTTCCCCAAAGGGAAATTTCGCAGGCTAAGTCAAGTAAGTAAAAGCATTGCGTGGGTGTGTGTTTTTAATTTTTTAAAAAAAAAAATTTGAGGATATCAGAATAAGCATCATGTGCCCTGTGTATATGTGTTTTTATAAATTTTGTCACCCTTTTCCCCACTTGCAAAAAATGGCTTATTTTTGAAAAGGGGAAGGGGCTTAAAACATATGGCAAGAGTTTTGTGTGTTTTTGTGTGTTTTTTAGGTTGTGGGGTGTGGGGTGGGTGTGGGGGGTTTTGATCTGCAGAATAGCTTGTTTCCACGAATTTGTTGAGAGAGTTCTCGCTTGCTGTTTGTTGTTTTTTTAATCCCCCCCATTTAAAAAAAAGCACATTTATTTTCTTCAAAAAAAATGATGAGGCAAGGGGGAAAAGGGGGAAAAAAGGATGGGTTATTTGGGGGTTTAAAAATGAGTGTGTCATAAATCAGAAAGGTTTGACACGAGTGCGTGTCATCTTCCGTGTCGAATCTTGAACATTTTTTCCCAGGGTTCATGAATGGTGAGATTTTGCGTATGCGACCATTTTTAAATGACCACCATGAAGGTAGCCACATTCCAGCTCGAGAAGTATGCTGGGTATGTTCATGTTTCCATAACCCACTGAAGGCTGACATGAATTATGGGGTCTTGAATGTGCATATTTCATCTTGTGCATGTGTATTTAAGTGAAAAGCATTACAGCACTGGCAAGTCTGCGCTTGAAGTTAGGTCAACTTGTCATAAAAATCCCCACACTTCAATTCACCAGACTCCATCATGGTTTGAACCCAGGACTTGAGGGATCCATAGTATTGAAGCTGAACGGTTTTAACCACTTGACTGTGGCATATGTGGAACCTTGAAATGATTTATGTTGTAAATGAGAGAGGTATAACACAGGTGTTTGTCATCTGTGTGCTGAAGCCCATGCATTTCTCTACAGCTGTTATGTATACTTTTTTGTTTTTCTTCGTTACAGTGTTGGTGTTCCATAATGACCAAGGACTGTGGTGCCATCTTTTTTCTGTGGTAAGTATTCAGTTTGTACATTTCGGGGGAGGGGGGAGGAGGGTTGTGTATAGATGGTGTCTATATATTCTGTTTGTGCGTTTCAGCGTTGGTGTTCCCAGATAGTCGAGGACTGATGGCGCCATCTTTTTTTTTCTGTGGTAAGTACTCAGTCTGTACATTTGTGTCTTGTATGGAAGGGATGGGGGTGGATTTGATTTAATTGTGTGTAGGCATGTTTTTTGTCTTTGTGTGTGTGGTTCGTTTATGTAGTGAGGTAGCTGTTGTTTCTACATGTTCACTGCTGTGTGTTACAGGGCTGATGAACCAAGACTGAAGAGATCAGGACAGGAGGCTGCCATCTCCATCACAAGTTAAGTGCACTGTGTGTGTGTGTGTGTGTGTGTTGTGTGTGTGTGTGTGTGTGTGTGTGTGTGTGTGTGTGTGTGTTTACTATGACAGGAAGATGAAAGGTGAGAAGGTCAAAGGCTGGTCATTTTTTCCTCACCTAAAAACATGTTACCAATCTACGGTCACTCTCTTTTTGTTGGTCATGTTTTTACTAACCAGCACAAATGGCCAGTTGTGGGGGGGGGGGGGGGGGGGGTAGATTTACTGAGTGTGTTATTTCAGTGTTGTGTTCATTTAGTTAGGTGTGCACAGGTGAGTGTGGTGTTTGTCTAGTCTTCAGATTAGCATTGTTGTACATGTAGGAACATGAGAGGAATTTTGTTTTTTTTGCATCTGTGTGTGTGTTGTATTGTCAGTGACTAAAGTATTTATTGTGTATTCACAGGGTTGGCACATGCAGACAGCTGAAGACTGTGCAGAGAGAGGAGTCAGGATTTGTTGAATGGGGATCTACATGCAGGTGAGTGCTGTGCTCTGTCAGTCACAGCAGAGTTCTCTGCATGAAAGTCGGGCTGCTCTTCCCAGGGAGAGCATGTAGTCTCAAGAGCAGCACCACCCATTTGAAATTAAAAACTAAAATTGTCTGCATGTGTATTTGTTTAGCTATCAGAGTAGTGATTCTGTACAGAATGTTGCCAGGAACAAACCTCTTCTTGCAGTGTTTGGTTTGTTTGTTGTTGTTGTTTTTTTTATTTTTTTTACAATCTTACAAGCTCACATATTAAAGGCTTTTTAATTTTTTGTTTGTTTGTTAATGATTGGAGCAGTGTGGCTTCATGACAATAGTAGATGTCTTTATTATAAAACTATAAATTCGATATTGGTTTGGAAAATGCATATCTATCACATGTATGTGTCTACACTCTTATCCAATTTCATTGTGGTTGTCACAATCTCTCTGTTGAGGTTAGATGTTTTCTTTATATTCCAGGGAAGAGGAATATGTTGCAAATGCAATTTGTTGGAATCCATCTGACTTTGTTGTATATTACAAAAAAAAAGTTTATGTGTGTGTGCATGTTTTTTGTCTCTGTGTGGGAGGGTGGGTATGCTTCATGCATGTAGTGAGGTAGCTATTGTTTCTACATGTTGACTGCTGTATGTTACAGGGCTGATGAACCAAGACTGAAGGGATGAACCAAGACTGAAGGAGGCTGCCATCTCCATCACAAGTTAAGTGCACTGTATGTGTTTGTGTGTGTGCATGCGTGCGTGCGTGTGTGTTTACCTGTGACAGAAAGATGAAAGGTGAGAAGGTCAAAGGCTGGTCATTTTCTTTTCACCTAAGAGCATGTCACCAATTCACGGTCACTCTTTTTTTGTTGGTTATGTTTTTACTAACCAACACAAATGTCCAGTCGTGGGATGACTGAGTGTGTTATTTCAGTGTTGTGTTCATTTAGTTAGGTATCCACAGGTGAGTGTGGTGTTTGTTTTGTCTTCAGATTAGCATCTTTGTACATGCAGGAACATGAGAGGGATTTTTTTTTTTTTTTGCGTGCATGTGTGTATGTGTGCGTTGCATTGTCAGTGACTAAAGTATTTATTGTGTGTTCACAGTGCTGGCACATGCAGACAGCTGAAGACTGTGCAGAGAGAGAGGAGTCAGGACTTGCTGAATGAGGATCTACATGCAGGTGAGTGCTGTGCTCTGTCAGTCACAGCAGAGTTCTCTGCATGAAAGTCAGGCTGCTCTCCCCAGGGAGAGCATGTGGTCTCAAGAGCAGTGTCATCTATTTAAAGAATAGTCATTCGGATGAGACTATAAACTGAGGCCCCATGTGCAAAACGCATGCAGAACATCTTGCGCACCATGTTAAAACCCCATTCCACCTTTCAGAAGAGCAGGCCATCATGTGCCGGTAGGAACAGATGACAAAATTATATATTAAAAAATGCAGCATACACACAAGTGTTGTGTTTAGACACCATTCCTGAGGGGGGAAAAAAATAGTGGGTAGACGCTGCGCTTGTGGTGACGCGCTCTCCCCGGGGAGAGCAGCCCGAATTTCATGCAGAGAAATCTGCTGTGACAGAAAGTGGTATAAAATAAAATAAAACAAAAAGATTTAAATCATTGAAAAGACTCGGATAAAACGTGTTGGATTCCACCTCAATTTGGTGCATACTACAATATAAAAAAGCTTGTGTTTGTCTTTGTGTTTCTGTGCTTATTGAATTGTCCTCGATATTAAAGAAAGAATAAATAAATAGATAAAAGACACATACACACATAAATGTTCATACATGCACGTGCACATGCACGCACTGAGATTAAAAAGAAATCATTTTAAAAACATTATAAAATGTCGAACAAAAAAGTTTCATCAGGACTCCTACAAGATATAAACAAAACCCAAAGCTCACAGTAGCTAGACTATCAAACCAAAACAATAAAAATTAAGATAGTACTAGTAATCCCATCACTAATATCCATTATGAAACCTTTTACATTGAATAAAGAAAGAAAAAAAAAAAAAGACCCCCCAAAAAAAATTCAAGTCAGATATGGTCACCTCAGCTATTTGCTCTTCTCCTTTCCAAAGTTTTTATATTTGCAAATTGTGTGTATGTGTGAGAGTGCTTCAGTATGTAGTGAAGTGGCTGCTGTTTCTTCATGTTCACTGCTGTGTGTTACAGGGCTGACGAACCAAGACTGAAGAGATCAGGACAGGAGGCTGCCATCTCCATCACAAGTTAAGTGCACTGTTTGTGTGTATGCGCGTGCGTGCATGTGTGTTATGTGTGTGTATATTTACCTGTGACTGGAAGCTGAAAGCTGAGAAGGTCAGAGGCTGGCTATTTTCTCCACACCTAGGAGCACGTCATCATTGCATTGGCACTTCCTTTTTGTTGGTCATGTTTTTACTAACCAGCACAAATGGCCAGTCTGGTATTTTGCTTAAAGCGGTATTTGTTTATTTAGGTGTGCACAGGTGAGTGCGATATTCATTTAGTTTTCAAACTAGTATCTTTCTACAGGCAGGAATGTGAGAAATTTTTTTTTTGCATGTGTGTGCGTGCATGTGCGCGTGTGCTACATTGTCAGTGACTAAAGTATTTATTGTGTGTTCACAGGGTTGGCGCATGCAGACAGCTGAAGACTGCAGAGAGACACAAGTCAGGACTTGCTGAATGGGGATCTACTGGACAGGTAGTTATTTAAAAAAATAATTTTATACCATTTTATGTCACAGCAGATTTCTCTGCATGAAATTTGGGCTGCTCTCCATGGGAGAGCATCACCACAAGTGCAGCGCCACTTATTATTTTTTTGTTAAGGTAGGCGCTGCACTTGTGGCGATGCACTCTGGGGAGAGCAGCCTGAATTTCACACAGAGAAATCTGCTGTTATAAAGTGGTACAAAAATACAAATTGTCTTTTCCTGTCTGCAACTGTATTTGGTAGAGTGTTTTTTTTCTATAGAATTTTGCCAGGGACAACCCTCTTGTTGCCGTGGGTTCTTTTAATGTCCTGAATAATTATAAGTAACACATGGGACCATGGTTTATCGTCTCATCCAAAAGACTAGCATCCAGATCACCACTCATGGTTTAATGGATGGGGGAAAAGTTTTGGGCCCAAACTGGATTCAAACCACCGCACACTCTGACCTGGACTAACTCATCCACTGTAATTAATATTCCCCATTTTGACTCTAAAAACTCTGCTTTGCTCTGTTACTCATCCACTGTAATTAATATTCCCCATTTTGACTCTAAAAACTCTGCTTTGCTCTGTTACTCATGCAGTGCGTATTTCAGGTATTCGCTTACAGCTTTAGGCATCTTTGTTTGCGATGATTATTTGATAAAGACTAGCATGTATGGGCTGGCTATGGTGTAAAAAAAAAGTTCAGTATTATTATGTGCACAAAATATGGTTCCTTCCATCCTTACTTTCTAGACTGGTTGCAGTATGATTAGACTATTGAGCCAACGTCGCTGATGTTATGTGTTATGTGGTGACTGACGTGTCACTGATGCTGTGTTATGTGGTGACTGATGTGTCACTAATGCTATGCATTATGTGGTGACTGATGTGTTACTGATGTTGCTGTGTGCAGATGGTGTCTGTCCATGATGGAAGGGGGTGGTGGGCAGCACAAGTGTGTATCAAACCAGGGCCACACATCTTGCAATGCATCATCGCATCAAACCACGGCCACACATCTTGCAACACGTCATCGCATCAAACCACGGCCACACATCTTGCAACAGGCATTGTGTTGGGAGGCAGGAGATGTGACTGCTGAAATAAAAGAAAGTGTCATTACAACCACCCCCCTCTCTCCTGCCTCTCAACGTGTTCATTGCCAGAACTGTGGACTGCTTTCTTTGTGAGCTTCTGTACACACCCCTGACTTGTGTTTTTTTTCTTTCTGAGGGGTATGTGCGTGAATTGCATGTGTGTGTGTGTGTGAGAGAGAGAGAGAGAGCAGTAGACTCCCTGCTACAGCTCTGAGGTTCACCAATGGTGAGATGTTTTGTATATGACCATTTTTGCTCACCATGAAGGTAGTCACATTTTGACTTGTGGGGAGGCATGTCATCTAAAAATACCGACATTTTATCATCTAAAATAAAATGACTAAAATACAACGATCTAAAAATACCAACGTTTAAACCAGACAAATAAATGGCTAAAAATACAGCCTACTAAAAATATCAACATTTAAATCTTGTGCATAAAATGACTAGATACAGCCGTCTAAATCTCGCACGTAAAATGGCTAAAGTACAGATATCCAAATGGGCTACAGCCATCTAAAAGTACCAACATTTAAATTGCACACATAAAATGGCTAAAATAATCCATCTAAACAGGTTAAAATACACCTTCTAAATGGGCTAAAATAAACCTTCTAAATGAACTAAAATAAAACAATCTTAAAATACAAATACTTAAATTGCACACAAAATGGCTCAAAGACTGGCTTAAAAATGTCATAATAAAAACGCGCATATAAAAATGGTGGCTATAATACAACTGTGTAAATGGGCTAAACGTCAATTGTACGCAAAGAATGGCTAAATTCAGCCATTTAAACATACCGCATAAAACTGCCATCTGTAATCCCTGTAATGGGCTTATCCCACCCCCCCCCCAAAAAAAAGTGCATATCCAGTGATCATGGGTTCGAATCCCGAGTCGGAGTTCAGTACATACATAAAGCGGCAGCAGAGAGACATCCAGAGTCATGAACTGAATGTGGGCCGGCCTCCCTAGAGTGTAAGGAAGATTAAAGGCCCGAAACACTTGTTTGAAGGGGGCTTCTCCTCTGAGGACTCTCTGCTGCCATGCTCTATGAGAGTTTCTTACCACTACCATACTTTAAATCACACAATGTCTAAAATACAGCTGTCTAAATGGGCTGAAACAAATCCATCTAAATGGGCTAAAAAAAAATCCATCTACAAAATCATCTAAATGGGCTGAAACAAAACCATCTAAACGGGTTAAAGCAAAACCATCTAAATGAGCTAAAACAAAATCTAAATGAGCTTAATTAATCTAAATGAGCTAAAAAAAAAAGGACCATCTAAATGCATAAAGCGGCAGCAGAGAGACATCCAGAGTCGTGAACTGGATGTGGGCCGGCCTCCCTAGAGTGTAAGGAAGATTAAAGGCCTGAAACACTTGTTTGAAGGGGGCTTCTCCTCTGAGGACGCTCTGCTGCCATGCTCTATGTGAGATTCTTACCACTACCATACTTTAAATCACACACATAATGACTAAAATACAGCCATCTAAATGGGCTAAAACAAAAGGTCTAAATGGGATAAAATAATAAAAATTACCTAAAACAAAACCATCTAAATGGGCTAAAACAACCATCTAAATGAACAACATTCTAACTGGGCTAAAACAAAACCATCTAAATGAGCTAAAATCTAATTGAGCCAAAACAAAACCACCTAAATGGGATAAAACAACAATGTAAGTTGACTAAATTGAGCTAAAACAAAATCATCTAAATGGGTTATAACAAAACCATCTAAATACATAAAGCGGCAGCAGAGAGACATCCAGAGTCATGAACTGGATGTGGGCCGGCCTCCCTAGAGTGTAAGGAAGATTAAAGGCTCGAAACACTTGTTTGAAGGGGGCTTCTCCTCTGAGGACTCTCTGCTGCCATGCTCTATGGGAATTTCTTACCACTACCATACTTTAAATCACACACGTAATGGCTAAAATACAGCTATCTAAATGGGCTAAAACAAAACCATCTAAATGGGTTAAAACAAAACTATTTAAATGAGCTAAAACAAAACCGTCTAAATGGGCTAAAACAAATCTATCTAAATGGGCTAAAACAAAACCATCTAAATGGCCTTAAACAAAACCATCTAAATGGGATAAAACAAGACCATATAAATGAGCTAAAACAAAACATCTAAATGGGATAAAACAAAACCATTTAAATGGGATAAATCAATACCCATCTAAATGAGCTAAAATACTTTAAATGAGCTAAAACAAAACTATCTAAATGAGCTAAAACAAAACGATCTAAATGGGTTAAAACAAAACCATCTAAATACATAAAGGGGTAGCAGAGAAACGTCCAAAGTCATGAACTGGATGTGGGCCTGCCTCCCTAAAATAATCAAAATGGGCTAAAACAAAACCAATAAGTGGGCTAAAACAAAACCATGTAAATGGGCTAAAATAATCGAAATGAGCTAAAACAAAACCATCTACATGAGCTAAAACTAAACCATCTAAATGAGCTAAAACAAAACCATCTAAATGAGCTAAAAAAATCTAAATGGGCTAAATTAAAAAATCTAAATGGGCTAAAACAAAACCGATAAATGGGCTAAAACAAAACCATGTAAATGCACTAAATGAATGCTAAAACGAAACCATGTAAATGAGCAAAAACAAAACCATCTAAATGAGCTAAAACAAAACCATCTAAATGAGCTAAAACAAAATCTAAATGGGCTAAATCAAGTGATCTAAATGGGCTAAAACAAAACCATCTAAATACATAAAGCGGCAGCAGAGAGACATCCAGAGTCATGAACTGGATGTGGGCCGGCCTCCCTAGAGTGTAAGGAAGATTAAAGGCTCGAAACACTTGTTTGAAGGGGGCTTCTCCTCTGAGGACTCTCTGCTGCCATGCTCTACGCAAGTTTCTTACCACTACCATACTTTAAATCACACACACACACATAATGGCTAAAATACAGCCCTCTAAATGAGTTAAAACAAAACCTAAATGGGCTAAAACAAAACGATTTAAATGGGCTAAAACTAAACCATCTAAATGAGCTAAAACAAAACCATCTAACTGGGCTAAAATAATCTAAATGAGCTAAAACAAAACGATCTAAATGGGCTAAAACTAAACCATCTAAATGAGCTAAAACAAAACCATCTAACTGGGCTAAAAAAATCTAAATGAGCTAAAACAAAACCATCTAAATGGGCTAAAACTAAACCATCTAAATGGGCTAAGACAAAACCATCTAAATGAGCTTAAAACAAAACCATCTAAATGGGCTAGAACATCCATCTAAATGGACTAAAACATCCATCTAAATGGGTTAAATTAAACAATCTAAATGAGCTAAAACAAAACCATCTAAATACATAAAGTGGCAGCAGACATCCAGAGTCATGAACTGGATGTGGGCCGGCCTCCCTAGAGTGTAAGGAAGATAAAAGGCCTGAAACACTTGTTTGAAGAGGGCTTCTCCTCTGAGGACTCTCTGCTGCCATGCTCTACGAGAGATTCTTACCACTTCCATACTTTAAATCACACACATATAATGGTTAAAATACAGCCATCTAAATGGGCTAAAACAAAACCATCTAAATGAGGTAAAATAACAATCTAAATGGGCTGAAATAACGATCAAAATAAGCTAAAACAAAACCTTCTAAATAAGCTAAAACAAAACCATCTAAATCAGCTCAAACAAAACCATCTAAATCAGCTCAAACAAAACCATCTAAATCAGCTCAAACAAAACCATCTAAATCAGCTCAAACAAAACCATCTAAATCAGCTCAAACAAAACCATCTAAATCAGCTCAAACAAAACCATCTAAATCAGCTCAAACAAAACCATCTAAATCAGCTCAAACAAAACCATCTAAATCAGCTCAAACAAAACCATCTAAATCAGCTAAAACAAAACCATCTAAATTGGCTAAAACAAAACCATCTAAATTGGCTCAAACAAAACCATCTAAATGGGCTGAAATAACAATATAAATGGGCTAAAACAAAACCATCTAAATGGGCTGAAACAAAACCATCTAAATGGGCTAAAATAATCTAAATGGGCTGAAACAAAACAAAACAAAAGTCTCCTTGGGATGAGACTATAAACCAAGGCCTGTGTGCTTGCAGGCAGAATATTTTGCACATATTAAAATTCTGCCTTTCCAAAGAACAGGCCATCTGATGACAAAATTATAAATTAAAAAAAAAAAAAAACAGCATGCACACAGGTGTGGTGTTTAGACACCATCACTTGTTTGAAGGGGGCTTCTCCTCTGAGGACTCTCTGCTGCCATGCTCTACACGAGTTTCTTACCACTACCATACTTGAAATCACACACACATAATGGCTAAAATACAGCTGTCTAAATGGGCTAAAACAAAACCATCTAAATGGGCTAAAATAAACTAAATGAGCTAAAACAAAACCATCTAAATGGGCTAAAATAAACTAAATGAGCTAAAACAAAACCATCTAAATGGGCTAAAATAAACTAAATGAGCTAAAACAAAACCATCTAAATGGGCTAAAATATTCTAAATGAGCTAAAACAAAACCATCTAAATGGGCTGAAACAAAAAGAAACAAAAGTCTCATTGAGATGAGACTATAAACCCCAAGGCCCCATGTGCATTCACATGCAGAACATTTTGCACACATTAAAGTTATGCCTTTTGAAAGAACAGGCCATCTGCCCATGACAAAATCATATATTAAAAAAAAAAACCAGCATGCACACAGGTGTGGTGTCTAGACACCATTCCTGAGGGGGAAAAAAACAATGGGTAGGCACTGGACTTGTGACAATGGGCCCCCCCCCCCCCCCCCCCCCCCCCAGCAGCCTAATTTCACACAGAAAAATCTGCTGTGACATAAAGTGGTATAAAATAAAATAAATAACCATTGGGCTATCCCGCTCCTTTCAGTCACATTAGATCACTTTGGTTGTCCCTTCCCAATCCAAACCGGCAGAGTAGATAAAACAGGTATTCAGTCACAACCACATAAAGTGGTATAAAGTAAAATGAAATACAAATAAACCAGGGCATCAAAGATAACACCCACTGTCACTCCACCCACAGTAAGGGGACTAACAAAAAAAAGGGGGAGGGGGGACTAATGTCTGGTCACACAATACAAAACAATAACTCCACAACCACCACAAAGACCAACACAGCTATCAACCTGACTGACAAAAGAGTTACCACTAAGGGAAACAGCAGGATGTATATATATATATATATATATATATATATATATTATATATATATATTTTTTTTTTTTAAATATATATATTTATTTTTTATATATTTATATATATATTTTTAATATATAATTTTTTATATATATATTTTATATATATATAAATATATAAAAAATAAAATTATATATATATATATATATATCAGAGATCTAAACCCCACCTGAAGACCATCCAAAGTCACCAGCAGGTACGACATCAGGCGAATTACCACACAAAACAAAGACTGCACTACTGGCAGTCCAAACTATCCACTCCCCTCAAAAGAGGTATAAACAACAATATAACCAAGACAAAAAAAAACAATAAAAAATGAAACAAAACCAGTATAACCAAGACAATAAACTGGCATCACTCTTGAAGCAACCACTAGAAGGAACAAACTATACAGCTGTCAACTCCTCCTAGGAAGAGTCACCACACTGCAAACAGCACAAATGCCACAGATACATAGAGCCCAACATCACCTGAAGACTTAACACACAAGTCACCAGCAGATGATAAGTCAGACCAACTGACAGCAAACCACCAGAAATTGCACAAATGCATCTGGCTTGACCACAACCACCTCACTGGAACCAGACTGACAAACAAAACTCTTCACTTCACAAAGAAAACTTTCCTCTCATAAACAACCCCAAAATAACACCAGCTTAAAAAAATATGTACCCAGCTAACAAACAAAACTCTTCACTTCACAAAGAAAACTTTTCTCTTATAAACAACCCCAAAATAATACCAGCTTAAAAATATGTATCCAGCTAACAAACAAAACTCATCACATAGAAAACTTTCCTCTGATAAACAACCCCAAAATAACACCTCTTAAAAATTATGTACCCAGACACCAACCTTGCCCCAAAACAAAAGAAATGAGCCCCCCCCCCCCTCTTTCCAAACTTTGCCTAATAAACTAAGAATGACCTCTTACAAAACCTCCAAGCAAGCTTGGCCTGCTAACCTTAGATTGACCTACACAAGAAGCCCCCCCCCCCTCTCTCTCTCTGTTTCTGTCTGTCTGTCTGTCTCTCTCTCTCTCAGTGCCCACTCTACTCTCCCCAAAAGTCCTTTGGATGAGATTATAAAGGGAGGCCCAGTGTTCTGATGCACACAAGGCAGAACATCTTGGGCACACATTAAATCCTGTTGGGCTTATGCTAAGAGCAGGCCAAGCAGGCCATTGTGTGCCAGTGGCAACATACGACATTTACAAAACTACATATACACGGGGACTGGATGTAAAAAAAACACAAGTACTTATCTCATTATCCTTGATATAAAAGAATCAATCAAATTAAATCAAATCTCTCTCTCTCTCTCTCTCTCTCTCTCTCTCTCTCTCTCTCTCTCTCTCTCTCTCTCTCTCTCTCTCTGACAGGGAGGGGATAGCATAATGGTCAGAACATTGGCTGGCAAATTGACGACCTTCGGGTTGGAGGGGATTTTTCCCCTGGAGTTAACATCAGTGCTGACTCCACTCTCCCCAAAAGTCAGATGAGACTGTAAACTGATGCCCTGTGTGCTAAGGCATGCAGAACATCTTGCGCACACATTAAATCCTGTTCCGCCTTTCTAAGAGTAGGCCATTGTGTGCCGGTGGGAACAGATGACAAGATTTACAAAACTGCACACACACAGATGAAAAAAACCACATGAATGTTTGTTCTGTTATCCATGATATAAAAGAATCTCTCTCTCTCTCTCTCTCTCTCTCTCTCTCTCTCTCTCTCTCTCTCTCTGAAAACAAAGGACTCATAATCACAGTGACACCCATCCCTTCTCTTCCCCCTCCATGGCTGTCACAAAGCCATGTGAAATACTCCATGGCAACCACCCTCCCATCCATTTTACAATTCAAATATTTATTATCTCACAAATAGATAAATTGATGTGGGTTATAAGCCCAAAAAAAAGTAAATAGGAAAAACATTTATCATAGAGCAATAACACAGCACAGTACACAAGCTATATATACATTTAAAAAAGATCAACAGACACATTTATCATCCAAAACAATAAGATTTCAATCATTAAAAACAGATACATACACAGACCATGATTCACATTCCTGTATCCCTGCTAATCATGGACCCTGACTGCTGATTTGGAGAGAAGAGTACAGGCAGTGGAGATGAGATGCTTCCAGAGACTGCTTCCAGAGACTCCTTGGCATCTTCTACAGAGACCACATGAGCAACAAAGAAGTACATAACAGAATCCAGCAAACCATTGGTCCCTACAAAAATCTGTCAATCATAAAAAGCCTAAACTTAAATGGTGTGGGCATGTCACAAGATGAAAAGGACTAGCAAAAATAAATACTGCAAGGTACTGTCCAAGGAGAACAAAAAGAGGCAGACCAAGGAAGAGATGGGAGGATAACATCAGCGAATGGACAGGCCTAGAACTAAAAAAAAAACCCTGACAAAGGCAGAACAGAGAGAGAGATGGAGGAAACTGGTTGTAAAGTCTTCATAGGTGCCTCCCGTTGCCAGACTAAGGGATAGATAGATAGATAGATAGATAGATAGATAGATAGATAGATAGATAGATAAAGACACAGACACACACATACATGGGCAAACACATATGCCCCCCCCCCCAACCACATACACACACTGCAGGCATAATCCTATCACTCTCTCACTCAGTCCCATGTCCCAAAGGACGTAGGGGGGACATGAGAGAAGATGCAACAGAGATCTTTTTCCATGCTTCACGACCCTGTGTGGCTAGTAGGAGGTGTTGTAGGGGTTGGGCGGTCCAGTCTTTGATGTTGTCAACCCATGATTTCTTTTGGCGGCCTCTTCTTCTCTTGCCCTCGACTGTTCCTTGCAGGATGGTTTTTGCTAGGGGTGTTGTGTCTTGTGGTGTGACCAAACCACATCAGCTTTCTCCTCTTTATGGTGGAGAGCAAAGGCTCTTGGGGGCCCACACGCTTTTTGATTTCTTCTTTCACATACTTATTGGTCTTGTGTTCTTTGTATGATATTTTGAGGAGTCTTCTGTGGCACTTGTTCTCGAATGCTTGGATTCTCCTCTCTAACTCTGCTGTCAGAGTCCATGATTCACAGCCATATAGGAGGATAGATATCACGAGGGATTTGTAAAGGTGGTATTTGGTGCAGAAGCTGATGTTGTTGCTTCTGATGATCCTCTGGAGTCTGACTAGAGCAGATGTTGCTGTTGCAATGCGAGCTTTCACTTCATTGTTTGATGTGCCATCTTTTGTTAGGATGGAGCCTAAGTATTTGAATTGGCTCACCTCTTCTAGTGTTTCTCCATTCATCTTTATTTCCATGATGTCATTACTCATGCTGTTGACCATGATCTTCGATTTCTCTGTACTGACCTCCATGCGTATGCGCTTGCTCGATCTGTTAAATTGTCTGTGAGGATTTGCAGTTCTTGTTTGCTGCTGCCCATGAGGTCAATGTCATCTGCAAATCTGAGGTTGCAAAGGGGTCTTCCACCAATGGAGATGGAAGTGTGGTGGTTTTGCAGTGTCTCTGTCATGATGTTTTCGAGGAAGAGGTTGAAGAGTACAGGTGAGAGAAGGCAGCCCTGGCGAACCCCAATCGTGGTCTTGAAGAACTCGCCCACGTGATTGTTCATGAAAACTGCACTTTTTGCGTTCTCGTACAGAGCCTTGATGACTTCAATTATGCAGCTGTCAATGTTGAAGTGCCTGAGTACTTGCCAGAGGCCGTCATGCCATACCCTGTCAAAGGCCTTTTTGAAGTCTATGAAATTGACAATTTCATAAAAGAATAAATCAAATCAAATCAAATCAAATCAAATCAAATCTCTCTCTCTCTCTCTCTCTCTCTCTCTCTCTCTCTCTCTCTCTCTCTCTCTCTCCCTGGGGATGGATGGCCTAGTGGTCAGAACATTGTACTCCCAATTTGACGACCCTCTGGATTTAACATCTGTGCCCACTCCACTTCCCCAAAAGTCCTTCGGATGAGACTTTAAACCAAGATCTCGATAGCAGACTATCATGTGCACACGTTAAATCCTGTTCCGCTTCTCGTAAGAGTAGGCCATTCTGTGTTTGTGGGAACAGATGACATTTCCAAATACTGCATACACACAGGGGGGACTGGATGTATAAAAGCACAAGAGTGTTTATTCCATTATCCTCGATCTCTGTCTCTGTCTCTGTCTCTGTCTCTCTCTCTCTCTCTCTCTCTCTCTCTCTCTCTCTCCCATGCCCCCTACCTCTCCACCCTCCTGCCCCACCTTCCCTCTCCTGGCTGTCTAAAGCCATGGCAAACACCACTGTGATCCTATTTGGGGGTTAGCAATAAGACAGACACCCTCTGGAGAAGTGAGAGGTCTGTGGGTTTGATCCTCTCCTGAACCATAATTTTCCCCATCCAATAAGACTAAGAAAGGTGGTCTGGGTGCCAGCCTTTCGATGAGATGATAAACCAGGATCAGTGCACAACACACTTTTACCATACAAAAACCCCCAACCCAGATGACACAGATATTGACAAGTTTGTGAACACCTTTGACATGGCAGTAACTGATACAGCCAATAAGATTCTTGGCAGGCAAATACAGTGAAGCAGCCCTGGGTCACAGCCAACATCCTTGACCAGTGTGATAAAGAAAGAGAACTGAAGAAAAAGAAGAACGAGATAGATGGAGCAAGGCAGTATGAGGCAATCAACAAAGAAATTAGAACAAGCATGAAAGAGGCAGCAGAAACCTGGATTGAAGAGAAGTGCCAGGATATTGAAGAAAATCTGAGCAAGGATAACAGAAATAAAGCGTTCCAGCTAGTAAAAGACCTGACAGGCACAAAACAGGGGAAAACCAGCACCATACAAGACAAAAATCGAAAGATCTTAACAGAAGACCACAAAATTCTAAAGAGATGGACAGAATATTGCTCAGACCCCTATAACCACAAAACCTCAGGAGATCCAGAGATACTGAATGTCCCTCCACTGACAGAAACTGACAACTACCCCATTCTTTGGTAACAGGTGGAAGCACCTGTGAAATCGATGAAAAAGAGGAAATCAGCAGGAACAGACAACATTCGGCAGAACTGGTCCAAGCAGGGGGGGAACGCCATGATAAACACCCTACTGATAATCTGCAACAAGATCTGGGCAGACAGGAGACTGGCCTACACCATGGATACAATCACTAATCATCACCCTTCCCAAGAAAGGCAACCTACAACAATGCCAGAACTATCGCACAATCAGCTTCATATGTCATCCAAGCAAAGTCATGCTGAAGATCCTACTGAATCAACTGAAGCCACAAGCAGAGATGATCATTGCTGAAGAACAGGCAGGCTTCAGGGAAGGACGAAGTACAACGGAGCAAATTTTAAATCTAAGAATACTATGCGAGAAGTACCTTCAGCATCAGCAAGACCTTTACCATGGTTTTGTGGATTTCAAAAAGGCCTTTGACAGGGTATGGCTCTGTGGGCTACCATGAGGCTGTACAACAGCAATACCAACCTGATCAGAGTCATTGAGGAGCTCTACAACAAGGCCACTAGTGCAGTCTATTTCAATGATGGCATAGGGGATTGGTTCAGGATGACGGTTGGTGTCAGACAAGGCTGCTTGCTCTCACCTACTCTCTTTAACATCTTCCTTGAGAGAATCATGACTGAGCACTGGAAGATCATGAAGGAACAGTCGGCATTGGAGGAAGAACAATTACCAACTTGCGTTTTGCTGATGACATCGATGGACTGGCAGGGAAAGAAGAAGAGTTAGTTAGCTCAGTGGAACATCTCGACAAGACTTCAACAGCCTATGGCATGGAGATCAGGGTGCAGAAGACCAAGCTGATGACCAACAACATCAGCGGCATCGACACCAACATCAGGGTCGGTGGTCAGAATTTGGAAATGGTACAAAGCTTCAAATATCTGGGAGCAATTGTAACAGACTAGGGATCCAAGCCTGAGATACTCGCAAGGATTGCACAGACAGTTACAACACTGACAAAACTGAAGACCATTTTAAAGAACAGGAACATCTCGCTCAGCTCCAAGATCAGGCTGATGCGCACTCTGGTCATCTCAATATTCCTGTATGCTTGTGAGTCATGGACCCTCACAGCAGATCTGGAGAGGAGAATAAAGGCCACAGAGATGAGATGCTTTCACATACTTTTTGGTATCTCTTACAAAGACCACATTAATAACAAGGAAGTGAGAATCAGAATCGGTCCAGCCATGGGCCCTTTGAAGATCTCCTGACCACAAGAACCACAAAAAACGCAAACTGAAGTGGTATGGGCACATGGCAAGATGAACAGGGCTTGCCAAGATAACTCTCCAGGGAAATGTGCAAGGCCGGAGGAGAGGCAGGCAGAGACAGAGATGGGAGGACAACATCCAGAGTGGACGGGTCTCAGGCTGAGTGACACCCTGAGAAAGGTCAAGGACAGAGGGAAATGGAGAGAGCTGGTTGGAAGTCTTCCTGGCGCCTCTATGGTCTAAATAGACTAGGGGATAGAAGAAGAAGAAGAAGAAGAAGAAGAAGAAGAAGAAGAAGAAAGAAGAAGAAGAAGACAATAGAATAACTCCTCCCTCCCTTCATGTGAAAGAGAATATAATTGACAATGGTCGTCACTACTGGCTTTACACAGATTTGAATTTGAAACTTGACCCCAAGCAGTTTCAATTGCTTTTTTGACACGATTGCTTACATGAAGCATTTATTCATAAGTGGTATGCATTAATAAATACAGAAGAGATTTATACAAATTATATAATGCTTAAAACAAATTTTCTTGTTGGAAAGTATTTGCTCTTATTGCCATTCAATATTTCAGTTCGATTTGCCCAGTTTCACACAAGTAATAACAACCTGCCTAATTAATAATATCCTACGTCTTGAGAGAATTCAAAGAAATGAAAGATACTGTACAAAATGCAATAGTGGTGATATTGGTGGCAAATTTCATTACATTTATAATTGTCTAATGTTTCATGAAACTCATTAAAAAATTGTTTATCAATCCAATCCAATCATGTTGTTTATAGCCCCATTGAAAATGTTTATGACAATATTATGTGGAACTTCCAAACACTTTGAAGTATGAACAACTCTTTTCTTCATAAAATAAGAAGTCTCTGCTCAATGTTGTTAAAATGATTAATATTATAAGAAATATTATGTAAGCTTTGTTCAAAGAGTTTAGTATATGTAAACAGACAATTTAGTTCAGTGGTCAGAGCAGCTCGCTTTCCCCAGCCAAAGTGAAGCAGCATTGAGAGTGGTTACCAATTGGGTGGGTGACCATTTTCATGCCTTGGCTTCATTACAATCCCCAGTTCACCCAGCTGTAAATGGGTACCTGCCTCTTTAGGGTCAGGGAAGGTATAGCAGTAAGGGAAAGGGGATGGATGGGCACCGCCCATAGGATGCTGGCCCCTGGAGAAGCTGAGGTTTCTGAGACCTTGCTCCCCTACAACCACATAGGTTATGGGACACCTTTAAGGAAAGAGAATTTACACTTCAGTAGTAAATGGATAGACACCTTATGACAAGAAAACTGACCACAGATATCAGTCAGTGTATAGGACCTAAGAAATAGAGAGATGTTTCTATACACTAGAAAACTGACCACAAATATCAGTTAGCATGTGGGACAGAAGAAATAGAGATGTTTCTGTACACTAGAAAACTGACCACAAATATCAGTTAGCGTGTGGGACCTAAGATATAGAGATGTTTTTGTACACTGCAAAACTGACCACAAATATCAGTTAGCATGTGGGACAGAAGAAATAGGGAGATGTTTCTGTACACTAGAAAACTGACCACAAATATCAGTTAGCTGTGTGGGACAGAAGAAATAGATGTTTCTGTCCAAATGTATGAAGAACTGATCTGGGAAAACCCATTGCAGTCCTTGTTTTGTTATCTCCATGAATCAGGGGAAGGGAGACAGCTGACAGAGTGATGCTGCCCACAGACAACAGGTTCACTGAATGTTGCAAAGCTTGTAACTCTTTTCTGTTGCTCATATTCGTCAGTCATCCTTCCTTCACCTTCACCTATCTCACAGTCTGGTAGACCATGGGGGCACCACTGAAGATTTTATTTTGCTGCCTTGTCTTGTGACGTCCCCATACTGCTGTTCCCACGCTGCTCATCTCAATCTCCCCACCACAGCCATACCCTGATTCATTGTGTCTCAACCTCGGGATCAGCAGTCCACAGGGAGCCCATCAATATTAGGCTGCCATGGGGCCACCAGCCAGAGGGGCCCTGCACTTCTGCTGAGTCACTTTGGTGGTGTTCAGTGGTGCCTGTTCTGATCTAACATATGCAGGACACCACCTACTAAGCCCCCTACTAATGACAGTATTAGCTCAGTCGCTGAGCCAGACTGAATGAGTCACCCACCTGAGGTGGCAACCACCACAACGTCCATCCAACGACCATCTTCGCAAAGCTCCAACTTCAAATGTTTTGACACAAATTCACCATAGCCACAAAAGGTATGAAGAAACCAAATCTGAGGTCACCATGAGACCAGAGCAACGGGGCCACCGAATCAGAGGCAATTTTTATTATTGCATGATGATTAATGGTGATGGGGATGATGTAATGATGTTGCTGTAGAAGTGCATGGCTTTGAGACTACTTGACAGGGGTGTACACTACGCTGGCTTACTGCCAAAATATATCCTGGCGTCAACCCGGCAGGAGAGATACAGATACCTGCAGTGTTGGTCAGGTAATTAGAGCAACACTCTCAAATTCCCATCTGTAATGTGGATGAAGCTCAACTGTGTGGTCCCAGTCTCCCCTCTGAACCACCACTGAAGATTTTGCAGCCAGCTTCCTCCACTCCTTGCAGTTATCAGCTTTCCATAGTAAGCTATGTTGTTCCACTCAAGGCCAGTCCACTCTCTGATGCTGTCTTCCCATCGTTTTCTCTGTCTGCCTCTTTGTCTCCCTCCTTGTACTGTTCCCTGTAGGACAGTCTTGGTCAGTCCAGATATTTGTGTGACGTGTTTGTACCACTACAGTTTGCCTTTTCACACTGAAATAAGATCTTCGTTTGGCTTGATGGCATTTTCAATTCTGTTTTATCAGGGTCTATTTGCGACTTGTTCTGAAATCCAGATTTTAATATCTTGAGGACAGTAGAACATGTTTGTCAAGAAAGAATGCAGATTTTTGAGAGTAGAACTGCTTTGAAGCTGAGAGTCATCAGCATAAAAATGATGATTAAGGCTATCTGATGAGGGCTTGTTGTATGTGAAAGTGGAGCAGTGTAGAGAGTGAAAGGATTAGGACCCAACACTGATCCCTGTGGGACTCCACATTCTAGTTTGACAGATTTTGATCAAATTTGGTTTACAATAACTGTCTGGAATAGGAATGTGAGATCAGAAATAAAGCAATTGAGAGCTGTGCCATTAATGCCAAACGTGTTTCAGATGCAGAAGAGAAGCAGAGTGGTCTGTAGTGTCAAAGGCTGCTGATAAGTCAAGAAGAGTGAGAAGGGAAATATTTTCTGACTTTGAAGCCAGCAGAAGTGTGTGTGTCTGATGTGAGGACTAGAATTGTGTCAGAGCTGTGGTCGGCACCATAGGCAGACTGGAAAGTGTTCTCTACTGTTGGGTACCTGAGGTTCTGTGTCTGTGTGTCAGAGCTGTGGAATACCTGAGGTTCTGTGTCTGTGTATCAGAGCTGAGGTTCTGTGTCTGTGTATCAGAGCTGTGGTTCTGTGTCTGTGTGTCAGAGCTATGGAGTGCCTGAGGTTCTGTGTCTGTGTGTCAGAGCTGTGGTTCTGTGTCTGTGTGTCAGAACTGTGGAGTACCTGAGGTTCTGTGTCTGTGTGTCAGAGCTGTGGAGTACCTGAGGTTCTGTGTCTGTGTGTCTGTGTGTCAGAGCTGTGGAATACCTGAGGTTCTGTGTCTGTGTATCAGAGCTGAGGTTCTGTGTCTGTGTATCAGAGCTGTGGTTCTGTGTCTGTGTGTCAGAGCTATGGAGTGCCTGAGGTTCTGTGTCTGTGTGTCAGAGCTGTGGTTCTGTGTCTGTGTGTCAGAGCTGTGGAGTACCTGAGGTTCTGTGTCTGTGTGTCAGAGCTGTGGAGTACCTGAGGTTCTGTGTCTGTGTGTCTGTGTGTCAGAGCTGTGGAATACCTGAGGTTCTGTGTCTGTGTGTCAGAGCTGTGGTTCTGTGTCTGTGTGTCAGAGCTGTGGAGTACCTGAGGTTCTGTGTCTGTGTGTCTGTGTGTCAGAGCTGTGGAATACCTGAGGTTCTGTGTCTGTGTGTCAGAGCTGTAGTTCTGTGTCTGTGTGTCAGAGCTGTGGAGTACCTGAGGTTCTGTGTCTGTGTGTCTGTGTGTCAGAGCTGTGGAATACCTGAGGTTCTGTGTCTGTGTGTCAGAGCTGTGGTTCTGTGTCTGTGTGTCAGAGCTGTGGCACCATTTGCTCAATCATGAGGTTCTTTTATCTTGGCTACCACAGTCTGATGTCAACACTTCAATATGGCTGAAGATGGTCTAAGCATCTGGAGCATTCTAGAACCTCTTTCCCCCCTTCTATTAATCCTCCTTTCTCTCTAGGGAATCAGTAGGTTTTGTCCTCATGTGAGAGTATTGCTTGATCTGACCTTCTAAAGTTATTTGTTTGTAGTGATAGCATTGGTTGATCTGACCTTCTAAAGTTATTTGTTTGTAGTGATAGCATTGGTTGACCTGACCTTCTAAACTTATTTGATTGTCAGCTGATTCCAATGCTGGTCATGATTGGCTAGTCTCAGTTTCCAAATGTATTAATTGGTCTGTAGGAATCCACACTTCTGCACTTAAATCAATAGAACAGTGTGTGTGTGTGTGTGTGTGTGTGTGTGTGTGTGTGTGTTGTGTGTGTGTGTGTGTGTGTGTGTGTGTGTACTGGCTGAGGTATTGCTGACTTGTGGGTGCTTTTTATACTGTGATAGGTGTGTGCTGATGTTCAGAACCTGTGTTGTGCTATATTGATGTTATTTCTATGTGGTTTTTGTTCTTATATATGGTTTGTAACCCACTGGAATTTCTCTGTTTTAGAGATAAAAAAGTATTTTTGAATTTGAACTTGAAGTGTGTGTGTGTCTTTGATTTTACGTCTGTACACTTAAAGTGATATTAGACGAGGGATGAGGTTGGGGGGGGGGGCGGGGGGGGGGGCAATAAAGAGATAAGGGTTTTTAAAAAAGTGCGTTGGTAATTGTGTACATAAGAAGACTGATTACAAAAAAATATATAACAAGAATGTTGCAAAAGATGGCATAAGAAATGCAAATAATAACAAAAACAATCGAACAATAGAGAACTTTAAAATCTGAAACTGTAAGATGAACAATTGCAAACTACATGTAAAGGCTGCCATAAATAAAGCAAAAAGTACATTGCCACAGTAGGGTGTTATAATTTCACAATCTTCACAGTAGTACTTTATAAAAAAGAGAACACTGGGGATCGCATCAGAGACAATGCTATCTCACACAGTAACTTTGGATTGATTAACACTTCTTGCAGTGACTTATCTTGAAATGGTGGTAGGAACTTTTTTAAACCTTGACAATGATACAAAACATGAACATTGGAAAGTTTTTCACCGCATATACATTTTACATTTTTGGCAAATTTTGCTCGAAATGCATTTAATTTCAATCTGTAGATTAGAGAAACAATATTTCTAGTACTGGATTTTTGAAAGCCGTACTGAGTACAAAGGATGTTCTCAATATCAAGAACTGAACAAGTATGCTGGGAATAGCCAGCCTCTTCATGTTTCTTTTTTACATGTTTCCAGCAAACACTTTGAAGCAAAGCATAACCTTCATGAAGAGAAAGAGGAATGTCTAAAATATTTGAACAGCTAGAATGTTTTGCTGCCATTTTGGCTGCTTTGTCAACCTTTTCATTGAAATAAAGACCACAGTGAGATGGAACCCAGCAGAAAGTGATATTCGAACCCCTCAGAATGAGAAAATGTATCAAAAAATTAATTTCAGTAATGAGATTCTGCCTAACCATCGATGTAGAGTTATTAAGACACTGTAATGCAGATTTAGAATCAACGCAAAACAAAATCTGCAAAACAGTATTTGGAAAATCAAGCAGAAAGTACAAAGCCATCAAAATAGCGGTAAGTTCAGCAGTAAAGATGGAATGATTTTTGCCAATATGATAGGACTTTTCAACTTTCAGAGCTGGAATGATAAAAGCTGCCCCCGCTTCCTTATTTTCAAGAAGGGACCCATCAGTAAATATCTTAAGATGAGAAGGGTATGTGTCTTCTAAGTGTGCATTTGTGTAAGAGCAAAGAATAATCGCATTTTCTTCTTTTTTTAATGAGAGATGGTTGATATCAAAGTGTGCTTTCTGAAGTTCCCATTTTGGAACAGGTGTTAAAATAGCGGTGGATTTTTGCCAATCTTTAGGATTAATGGTTGCCTCTTTAAGAAGATTGGAAGTATATGTGCCAATTGAAGCAAGAGAAGATATATTTTTAGCTCTGTTTGGAAAGTCTAAGTCAGATCTAATTGAAATTTCTGATGTAATATTGTTTTCAACTGTTGAACTTCTTAGGATATACTTTGAAACGGCTAAATTACGATAATCATCTAAGGGTAATACTCCTATTTCTCTGTAAGTTCCTAGAGAAGATGCATGAAACGGAACTCCTAAAGCAATCCGGAAAGCTTTACAATCTAGGCTTTGAAGTTTGTTCAAAAGATATCTGGGGGCACTGAAGAATAATTCTTGGCCATATGTTAGTTTAGAACGAACCAGTGATAATGATAAATGTTTTAGTACAACCGAATCCTGTGCCCATATTTGCTTACTGATTGCCTTTAGTATATTTAGACTTTTTCTGGCTTTGTTCAAAGCATATTCGATATGACAATGCCATGTTAATTTTGAAGTAAGTATGATACCTAGAAATTTTACCATAGGCTTATAGTCCAGAGCTTTTTCACCAATCTTGAAAACAGGAAGTTTAGGAGGATCAGCACCATTATTAAAAAGCACAACTTGTGTCTTTTCTGTGGAAAGACTTAACCCATTTTCTACCATATACTTATAAATTTTATCCAGCTCAAGTTGATATAACTTTCTAACATCGTTCAAATGTCTTTTAGGTGTTACCTTTTTCATAGCTACCCTTTTCCACATACAAAGGTCATCAGCATATTGAACAAGAACAACATTATCAGATATAGACTCAGGGAGGTCATAAAGTAGAATATTGAATAAATAGGGCGCAACCACTGAACCCTGTGGTATACCCATTTGTGGAAACCTAAGTGTAGAATAATTATTACCAACCTTTGCCTGAATGCTTCTTCCTGTGAGAAAATTTCGGAAATAGGAATAGATAGAACCTGATAATCCTATACGTTTTAATTTATATAACAATCTAGCATGCCAAACTTGGTCGTAAGCTTTATTTATATCAAAGAAAGTGGCAAGAATGTTCTGTCTTCGTGCAAATTGATGTTTTATTTGGGTAGTCAATTTAACTAAATGGTCTATAGTTGATCTCCCTTTTCGAAATCCTGCTTGATTTACTGGGACAATTTTATTTTTATCACAATAATACACTAGCCTATTTAAAACGACTTTTTCCATAAGTTTTCCTGTGTGTGATGTAAGCGCAATGGGTCTATAACTGTTTGTATCACTTTTTAATTTTCCTTGTTTTAGTAGAGGAATAATGATAGACTGCTTCCAAATCAAAGGTAGCTTACCTTCTACCCAGCACTGCTGAAATAATTTGTGTAGTAAAAGAACCCAATTGTCTGGTAAATGTTTCAACATTTGATTTGAAATAGCATCTGCTCCTACTGATGTTTTCTTATTACTAAGAGATTGAATAACATCTGTAACTTCTTGTAAAGTTATTGGAGTATTTATAAATAAAGTATGATCTGGAAATGGATCGTTATAAACATCTTTTTTTGTTTCTTCATTTCTAAAGGTAACTTCTGAATGTGAAAGACATGTATTACTCATTGTATTAGCAAACATATCAATGAAAGCTTCAGCCTTGTCAGAATTTGAGGGGAACTCTTTATCTTTAATTACAATTGGACAAGATGGCTGATTTATACCGTGTTTCATTTCACTAAATTTTTTCCAAACTTTTTGCATATCCTTATGAGTAAAAATTTCCTGTGTACAAAATTTTGACCAGAATTCACGTTTTGCTTGTTCAATAATTTTGCCACATGTTTTATTTGCTAGTTTTAGCAAGCTATGATTAACCGGTGATTTATTTCGTAAATACGTTTTGAATGCTATTTTTTTCTTATTAACAGCATTTTCACACGTTTCATTCCACCATATGTTCCCTGCACGTTTATCAGATTTTACAGATGAACATCTGGGAATGGAAAAATCTGCTGCTTTTAAAACTGTTTTTGTAAATCTATCATAAAACACCTCTATGTCATCACTTTCTATACAGCTAGTATCATATACTTTAAGGAAAGATTGAAACAGATCCCAATTTGCTTTATTGTACCTATATTTTGAAATCATATCTTTGACTTTTTCATTATGTGCTGATTTTCCATATAATGTTATGATGATTGGCAAATGGTCACTTCCTAGACAGTCACTGTAAGTTTCCCATGAGCAGTGTGGAGCTAAAATAGGAGAAATGAGGGAGAGGTCTATGGAAGTGGCTCTTTGACTTGCAACATCTGGAATCCTGGTAATGCTTCCATCATTAAGGAGGTATAAAGAAGAATCAACGATATTCTCTAAAAGTCTCTTACTGGTAACAATAGAGACATTATCTTTTTCCCAGAAAGGAGAGTGAGCGTTAAAATCACCAGCTATTATCCATTTTTCTTTTGATATTTGTAGAGCTCTCACCCAGTCTGTATTATCTTCCTGTGGACCTTTTGGCAGGTAAACAGAAACAATATTAACGATCTGTTCATCATTTAGTTTTACACGAGCTGCGCATGAATGAATATGATGCGCATTGTCTGGAACAGGAGAGGGACATAGACTATATGCCATGGTTTCATGAACATAAATAGCTGTTTTTATTTTACCATCAGTGCTAGCCTTTCCATGAATGGGGGGGTAGAAAAATGTAGGCAGCTTAGGTAGATTGTTAGCGTTTACATTCAGGGACTGAAAAATAAGTATTTTATAGTTCTCGGAAACAAGATGTTGCAAGAGATATGAGTAATTTGTGTTGATAGATCTACAGTTCCATTGCATTAGTTTTACAACTTGTGTTCTGCACATAACTAACACTCAATGGATCTACTGTTCCCACAGCAGCTAGAACAAAATTTCTAGATAAAGAACACACAAACAAACTAAAAAAACGTCAACTAGGGAAAAAAGACCCAACAATTATAAGAAACAACGACAACCCAATAACAATAAAAATGATAATGATTAAAAAGATGACGACACTTCTCTTATAGAAAAAGAATGCTTTGTGATATCAATGAACGTGATACCTCTATTTAAATCTTGAATTATAGATTTAAATAGATCTAATGACAAATGGCGATAATAAGATTATAACTTGTAGACTAACTGTCATAGCCAAGTTGCTAAGTTATTACAAAACACATGTGGCATTGGTTTAAAACCAGTCACCCAAAACACTGTATCTGTTTTGCCAGGATCTCATATGGTCACCAGCCAAGGGAGGAGGTTGTGGCATCGGGTAGAACTGGGGTAGATGTAGTGGGGGACGTCTGGTTGTCTTCTTGGGTGTTTTCCAAAACAGTCCCCTCACGTGCCTCCCGAGGTTCCTCGCCAAAACGCTGGCTCCTCTCTGTGTAGGATGAAGCCCATCTTGCAAAGATCTGTAGCTGGAGTCCAGGTTAGAGTGGCTGATGAAAGAGATATTGTCAATACCAAACAGATCTGAAGACGTCAGTGCATTAAAAACGTCTCTTTTGATGTTTAGTTCACAATCTTTCACTGGTGCAACTTTGCTCACCACGATCTTTATTGTGGGATGTTTTGTGGCAATGTTCTTGATGGTTTTTGTGAAATGTTGACTAGCATCTGCTGCCTCTGTCTTCTTCAAATCATTGATTCCACAGTGAAATACCACTGCGTCCAATGGCCTGTCAGCATCAGAAAGTGCTTTATCCAGGACTTGACTAATATTTTCTGTTTTGAAGGTGCGATGAGATCTAGCATCAAAACCATAGGATCTGCCCAGTCTTTTGTCATAAACCTTGTTCATGACAGAATCATGCAGAATAACTACATTTGGTAGATCTCTATGGCTTGTCCAGTCTAGATCTGCAGTCTTTTTTGGGGTTGACTTTTGTTTTACGTCATGTGTATTTTTCTTGTCACTGGTCTTAAGTGGTTCTGTTTTCTTGCCTTTCCTTTCTTTTTTGGTATCAACAGCCGAGCTAATGACTGATCTTGACACGTCAACATTTGCAGAAGCAGACATAAGACTTCTTGCCTGACTAGCTGTTTTAGATTTTGTAACCTCAGCAAAAGTACGATCAGGAATACTAACACTGTCTGTCTGTGTCTCAACATTCTTCATATTAGTACTAGTAGACGTCCTAGATCTATTTCCGAGATCAACAATTGTCTGACTTTGATCATGCACAGTTTTTTCCAGTTTCATAATGCGATCACAAAGTTCAGCAACAACTTTTTTAAGTTCCATCACAACACTCACGGCTTCAGGCGGTGATGGAGATGAAGAAGGGCCGGTGGCTGCAACATCAGAAGCACCAGAAGCGTTGACCTCCATGTTGCTGTCTTGCCGGCTGGTCGATCCACCGGTCGTTGTTGTTGAACTGACCGGACTGCATTCCTTTTCTTTGCAGACTATGGTCACTTTTTTTGGCAATTTTGAAATGCGACTGCCCGTGCTCTTGGAACGGGTAGACCTGGTCATTTTTCAGAGGATTTGTAAAATAACTTAGCAGGCGTTATGTTTAGTTCCTAACTATTTCCGCCATCTTGCTTCCGTTCAAAAAAACATGTGTGTGTGTGTGTGTGTGTGTGTGTGTGTGTGTGTGTGTGTGTGTGTGTGTGTGTGTGTAACACGTTTCAAAGTTATTCTCTTCCTTGCTGTTTGGTGCCACATTCTATTTGAAGCTAGATGGGCTGTAGTCTGATGACATTGGACAGAATGACCTAGACTGGAAAACAGCAGTTTTGTTCTCCTGCCTGAGCTGTGTGCGTTGTTGGTAATAAAAACAAGACAAGGTGTGAGCATAACACCCCTGACTGGCCTCACATCATTCCTTTGAGTTGAGTGCCTGAGTCCCAATGAGTGCCTGAGTCCCAACCTCCTGTATTTCGCAACCTCCCAAGATGGAGAACAAGATTCTCTCTTTGTTTTACAAGTCTTACATAGAGACTGTATTTGACTTCTAGTTGGTGTTACAATAACCTTCGTGTTAAAAACAGGAGGGGTTTTAAGACAATTGTGAGAATCTGCTAAAGAAAAATAATGGGGAAAATTAAAGAGATCTCAACTGGCTCTGCTATCAGCAGCTTGTATACAAAGTGACTGCCATCTTGGCCAGTCCATCCCATGCCATGTTTTTACAATTTCAGACAGGATAGCATAATGGTCAGAACATTGCACTCGCAAGTTAATAGCCCGAGTTTGACTCCCGTTGGAGGGGATTTCTCCCCTGGAGTTAGCATCAGTGCTGACTCTACTCTCCCCAAAAGTCTTTCGATGAGACTGTAAACCGAGACCTGTGTGCCAACGCATGCATAACATCTTGTGCACACGTTAAATCCTGTTCCGCTTTTCGTAAGAGTTGGCCATTGTGTGGTGGTGAGAACAGATGACAAATTGACAAAACTGCATACACACGGGGACTGGATGAACAAAGCACATAAATGCTTATTCCATTATCGTTGATATAAAAGTATAAAAGAATAAAAGAAAGAAAGAAAAAGGCAACAAGTGCTAAGAGAAAGTGTTGTATGATGCAATTGTTTGCTGTGCAGAAGGAAGCTCAAGTTGATGAACACATGGTCCACACAAAGCATCTTGAAAATGGGCATGGCATAGCCCTGATGGAGAAACCCACAACCAGATTGACTACACCATGGTGAAGAGGCGCTTCCAGTCCAGCGTAAACATCGCAAGGACACGCAGTTTTCCTGGAGCTGACATTGGAAGTGACCATGACTTATTGATGATGATCTTCTGCCTTCATCTGAGGAAGGTCATGAAGCAGGGCCAGACAAGGATCAGATTCAATCTCGAGAAACTGAAGGATCAAGAGGTGGCTGAAGCCTTCCAAGCCATGATAGGAGGGAAATTTGCACCCCTCACCATGTTCAACTCAGATGACACAGATATTGACAAGTTTGTCGACACCTTTAACATGGTAGTAACTGATACAGCCAATGAGATTCTTGGCAAGCTACGATGAGTGAAGCAGCCAAACACCCTTGACCAGTGTAATAAACGAAGAGAACTGAAGGAAAAGAAGAATGAGAGAAGGAGCAAGGCAGTATTAGGCAATCAACAAAGAAATTAGAACAAGCATGAAAGAGGCAGCAGAAACCTCGATTGAAGAGAAGTGCCAGGATATTGAAGAAAATCTGAGTAAGAGCAACAGCAATAAAGTATACCAGCTAGCAAAAGACCTGACAGGCACAAAACAGGGGAAAACCAGCACCATACAAGACAAAAATGGAAAGATTTTAACAGAAGACCAGGACTTTCTAAAGAGATGGACAGAATATTGTACAGACCTGTATAACCACAAAACCTCAGGAGATCCAGAGGTACTGAATGTCCCTCCACCAACAGACACTGACAACTACCTCATCCTTCAGGAAGAGGTAGAGGTAGCTGTGAAATCGATGAAGAAGAGGAAATCAGCAGGAATAGACAACATCCCAGCAGAACTGGTCAAAGCAGGAGGGGAAGCCATGATAAACACCCTACTAATAATCTGCAACAAGATCTGGCAGACAGGAGACTGGCCTACACCATGGACACAATCACTAATCATCACCCTTCCCAAGAAAGGCAACCTACAACAATGCCAGAACTATTGCACAATCAGCTTGATATGTCATCCAAGCAAAGTCATGTTGAAGATCCTACTGAATCGACTAAAGCCACAAGCAGAGACGATCATTGCTGAAGAATAGGCTGGCTGCAGGGCAGGACAAAGTACAACAGAGCATATTTTTAATCTAAAAAGACTATGCGAGAAGTACTTTCAGCATCAGCAAGACCTTTACCATGTTTTTGTGGATTTCAAAAAGGCCTTTGGCAGGGTATGGCATGCAGCTCTGTGGGCTACCATGAGGCTGTACAACATCAATGCCAACCTGATCAGAGTCATTGAGGAGCTCTACAACAAGGCCAACTCCACCCTTGCCTGGTCCCAAGTCCAGGGTGCGATAAGGAGGAGGGTCATGCATTACCCACCACGTAAAAAAATATACGCTACAGAAACGTCAACAAAATCTTCAAACCATCAAATCTTGGGTGATGAGCTGGGGACTGATGCAGCAATGCATCAGATGAAGAGTAGAGATGAAAGCCAAAAGGAAGTTTCTACTCCGACGGAGTCCTTGGCGAAACCCAAACAACAAGTGAGAATGGCAGCATGGAATGTACGAACGATGTATGAAAGTGGAAAGACAGCACAAATTGTGAGGGAGATGAAAAGATACAACATTAACATTCTAGGCATCAGTGAGATGAGATGGACAGATTCTGGAATTATGGCTCTTGGTACAGGAGAAACAGTGTGCTATTCCGGGCGTAATGATGGACAACGCCAGGAAGGAGTTGGAATCATTATGGACAGGCAGACAAGAAAGAGCCTAATGGGATGGGAGCCAGTCAGTGCCCATATCATCAGAGCCAGGTTCTTCTCCAGGTATGCAAAGACCACTTTGATACAGTGCTATGCACCCACAGACCAAGCTACTGAAGAAGAGAAAGACCTGTTCTATAGCAACCTCCAAGAACAACTAGACAGGACACCTCGACAAGACATCCTTCTTCTGATGGGCGATTTCAATGCAAAAGTTGGAGCCGATAACACTGGATATGAATCATGCATGGGAAAAGAAAGTGAGGGAGAGCAAAACGACAATGGGCAGCGTTTTGTAGATTTGTGTCTGGAGAACAGCCTAGTGATAGGAGGCACCATCTTCCAGCACAAAACCATACACAAGTTGACATGGGTGTCACCGGATGGGAAGACCAGCAACCAAATAGACCACATTGCCATCAACCAGAAATGGAGGAAGACAATGAAAGATGTCAAGGCATTGGGAGGGGCAGACACAGGCAGCAACCACCATCCTGTGTTGTGCAAATTACAACTTAAGCTGAAGAGGACACACAAAAAGAATGGAGAACAACTTTTTGATTCTTGGAGACTGAAAGATCCAGGAGTGAAGGCCCAGTTTACAGTGGAATTGACCAATAGGTTTAAAGCTCTTGAGGACCTTCCAGCAGACGATATCAACACCCTTTGTGACAGAATGCATAAAATGTTTACTGATGCCAGCAAAGATGTACTGGGCTACAGGAAAAGAGAGAGGAAAGAATAGATTTCAGAAAGCACCTGGAATCTTATTGACAAAAGAAAAGCAGCAAAACAACTCATGCTGACTGGCAGTGTGGAGGACAGATCTACAGCTGCAGACACTTACAGAGAACTGAACAGACCAGTCAAGAAGAGTGTCCGGAGAGACAAAAGAAAATACACAGACACTTTAGCATCAGAAGCACAGTTAGCCTCTGAAAAAGGTGACAGCAGAACTGTGTACAAGATCACCAAGACTCTCACCGGAGGATTCACCAGCAAGACAACAGTAGTCAAGGACAAGAAAGGGAAAGTCCTCATGAAGGAAGAAGACCAACTCAACAAATGGGCCGAACACTTCACAGAAACACTGAACAGACCAGATCCTGATGAAGAAGCAATCATAGAGGACACAGGGTTCCTCATTGAGATGAAAAGAGGACATATCACACAACCAGAGATTCGAGAAGCCATTAGATAGGCGAAAGGAAACAGAGCACCTGGTGAAGACAGAATCACTGCAGATGTGCTGAAGGCAGACCCCACTGTGAGTTCCAGAGCATTGGAAAATCTCTTCAATTAAGTGTGGGAGGAAGAGAAAGTACCAGACACTTGGAAGAAAGGCATTATCATCAAACTACCCAAGTAAGGCGATTTGGCAACATGTGGAAACTAGAGGGGCATAAATCTGCTCTCCATCCCTGGAAAAATATTTTGCAGAATTCTCCTGCAAAGAATGAGACAAGCCATCAAGAGAGTCCTCAGAGAGGAACAAGCTGGATTTAGAAGTGGAAGAGGATATACAGACCAAATTTTCACCTTACGCACCATTGTGGAGCAGTCACTTGAATGGAGCTCGTCACTCTATAATCAACTACACTGACTTTGAAAAGGCATTTGATAGCATCCATTACCCCTCACTCTGGAAGATTCTCAGAGTTTATGGATTTCCGCCAAACGTCATCAACATTCTCAAAGATATGTACGCTAACAACCAGTGCTGTGTGCGCCACAATGGACAACAAAGAGGATGGTTCCATGTAAAGACCGATGTCAGGCAGGGCTGCGTGATTTCATCAACGCTCTTCCTTGTTGTCATAGATTGGGTGTTGAGGAAAGCTACAGAAGACCAACCAAGAGGACTGGTATGGGGACTGACATCCCGGCTTGAGAACTGTGACTTTGCAGATGACATTGCTCTCCTCTCACACACAGTCGGATATCCAGGAAAAAAACATTAAAAGTTGATAAAACAGCAAGAAGCGTGGGACTCAAGATCCACCCAGACAAGATAAAGATCATCAAAGTAAAGACAAAGAGTGCACGGAAGACAAATGTGCATAGCGCAGACTTGGAAGAAGTGCAACACTTCAAGTACCTTGGCAGCTACATCTTGTCCAACAGTAATATTGAGAAGGAGGTCTCAACTAGAATTGGTCTTGCAGTTCAGGCCTTCAACAGACTGCAAAGCATCTGGAAGTCAACAGTCTTGCAGATCAACACAAAACTAAAAGTATACAAATCAAACGTCCGCTCAGTCCTCCTCTACGCCTCAGAGACGTGGAGAACAAAGAAAAAGATTGAAAGCCGACTCAGAGGCTTCGAAAGCAGGTGTCTTCGCTGCATCCTCAAGATCCACTGGGAACAACATGTTACCAATAGAGAAGTGAGCAAAAGGACTGGCATCAACAACATCATAGAAGAAATGAAACAAAGATGATGGAGGTGGCTGGGCCATGTCCTCAGGATGAACAAGACCTGACATCCACATGCTGCACTCAGATGGGCACCACCTGGGAAAAGGAAGAGGGGCAGGCCATTAGGTACATGGAGGAGAACTATAGAAGAATAAATGAAAATAATGGGCAAAACATGGAATGAGATCGGCTGGCTTGCTCAAGACAGAGATGGCTGGAGGAGACTTGTTGGTGCCTTTTGCTCCACCTGGAGCGAGGAGGATTAAGTAAGTACAACAAGGCCACTAGTGCAGTCTATTTCAATGGTGGCATAGGGGATTGGTTCAGGACGCCGGTTGGCGTCAGACAAGGCTGCTTGCTCTCACCTACTCTCTTTAACATCTTCCTTGAAAGAATCATGACTGATGTACTGGAGGATCATGAAGGAACAGTTGGTATTGAAGGCAGAACAATTACTAACTTGCATTTTGCTGATAACATAGATGGACTGGCAGGGAAAGAAGAAGAGTTAGGTTAGTGGAATACTTCAACAAGACTTCAACAGCCTATGGCATGGAGATCAGTGCACAGAAGACCAAGCTCATGACCAACAACATCAATAGCATCAATACCAACATCAGGGTTGGTGGTCAGAATTTGGAAACAGTACAAAGCTTCAAATATCTGGGAGCAATTGTAACAGACAAGGGATCCAAGCCTGAAATACTCGCAAGGATTGCACAGACAGTTACAGCACTGACAAAATTGAAGACCATTTGGAACAACAGGAACATCTTGCTCAGCTCAAAGATCAGGCTCATGCGCACTCTGGTCACCTCAATATTCCTGTATGCTTGTGAGTCATAGACCCTCACAGCGGATCTGGAGAGGAGAATACAGGCCACAGAGATGAGATGCTTTCGCAGATTCTTTGGCATCTCTTACAAAAGACCACATTACTAACCAGGAAATAAGAATCAGAATTGGTCAAGCCTTCTGGCCCTTGAAGATCTGACCACAGTCAAAAAACGCAAACTGAACTGGTATGGGCATGTTGCAAGATCAACAGGGCTTGCCAAGATGATTCTGCAGGGAACTGTGCAAGGCGGGAGAAGGAGAGGCAGGCAGAGAAAGAGATGGGAGGACAACCTCTAAGAGTGGAAAGCCCTCAGGCTGAGTGACACCCTGAGAAAGATCGAGGACAGAGGGAAATGGAGAGAGCTGGTTGCGAGGTCTTCTGAGACGCCCCTATGGTCTAAACAGACTACGGGATAGAAGAAGAAGACAATAGAACAACTCCTCCATCCCTTCATGTGAAAGAGAATATAATTGACAATGGTCCTCACTACTGGCTTTACACAGAATTCCAAACTTGACCCCGAGCAGTTTCAATTGCTTTTTTGACATGACTAGAGTCAAACATTGCTTACGTGAAGCATTTATTCATAAGTGGTATGCAGTTGTCAACACAGAAGAGATTTATACAAATTATATAATGCTCAAAACAAATTTTGTGTTGGAAAGTATTTGCTCTTATTGCCATTCAATATTTCTGTTGATTTGCCCAGTTTCACACAAATAATAGCAATCTGCCTAATTAAGAATATCCTACGTTTTGTGAGAATTGAAAGAAATGAAAGATACTGTACAAAATGCAATAGTGGTGATATTGGTGGCGAATTTCATTACATTTGTATTTTGTAATGTTTCATGAAACTATAAAAACAATCCAATCCAATCATGTTGTTTATAGTTTCATGTTTATGAAAATATTATGCGGAACATCCAAACACTTTGAAGTATGAACAACTCTTTTCTTCATCAAATAAGGAAGTCTCTGCTCAATGTTGTTAAAATGATTAATATTATAAGAAATAACATGTAAGCTTTGTTCAAAGAGTTTAGTGTATGTAAACAGACAATTTAGCTCAGTGGTCAGAGCAGCTCGATTCCCCCAGCGAAAGTGAGGCAGCCTTGAGAGTGGTTACCAATTGGGTGGGAGACCCTTGGCATGCCTTGGCTTCATTACAGTCCCCCAGTTCACCCAGCTGTAAATAAGTACCTGCCTCTTTAGGGTCAGGGAAGGTAAAGCAGCGAGGGAGAGGGGATGGATGGGCACTGCCTGTAGTATGCTGGCCCCTAGAGAAGCTGAGGTTTCTGACACCTTGCTCCCCAACGACCCCATAGGTTATGGGACACCTTTAAGGAAAGAGCATTTACACTTCAGTAGTAAATGGATACACACCTTATGACAAGAAAACTGACCACAAGTATTAGTCAGTGTGTGGGACCTAAGAAATAGATGTTTCTGTACACTAGAAAACTGACTACAAATATCAGTTAGCCTGTGCGACAGAAGACAAAGAGAGATGTCTCTGTACAAATGTATGATGAACTGATCTGGGAAAACCCATCGCAGTCCTTGTTTTGTTATCTCCATGAATCAGGGGAAGGGAGACAGCTGACAGAGTGATACTGCCAACAGACAACAGGTTCACTGAATGTTGCAAAGTTGTAACGTTTTTCTGTTGCTCATATTCGTCAGTCATCCTTCTTTCACCTTCACCTATCCCACAGTCTGGTAGACCATGGGGGCACCACTGAAGAGTTTGCAACCAGCTTCCTCCACTCCTTGCAGTTTTCAGCTTTCCATAGTAAGCTATGTTGTTCCACTCAAGGCCAGTCCACTCTCTGATGTTGTCTTCCCATCGTTTTCTCTGTCTGCCTCTTCGTCTCCCTCCTTGTGTTGTTCCCTGTAGGGCAGTCTTGGTCGGTCCAGGTGTTTGTGTGAGGTGTCTGTACCACTTCAGTTTGCCTTTTCACACTGAAGTAAGATCTTGGTTTAGCTTGATGGCATTTTGAATTCTGTTTTATCAGGGTCCATTTGCGACTTGTTCTGAAATCCAGATTTGAATATCTTGAGGACAGTAGGACGTGTTTGTCAAGAAAGAAGGCAGATTTTCGAGAGTAGCACTGCTTTGAAGCTGAGAGTCATCAGCATAAAAATGATGATTAAGGCTATCTGATGAGGGCTTGTTGTATGTGAAAGTGGAGCAGTGTAGAGAGGGAAAGGATTAGGACCCAACACTGATCCCTGTTGGACTCCACATTCCAGTTTGACAGATTTTGATCAAATTTGGTTTACAATAACTGTCTGTAACTGGTATGTGAGGTAAGAAATAAAGCAGGGGAGGGCTGTGCCATTAATGCCAAACGTGTTTTGAGGCAGAAGAGAAGCAGATTGGTCTGTAGTGTCAATGGCTGCTGATAAGTCAAGAAGAGTGAGAAGGGAAGTATTTCCTGACTCAGAAGCCACCAGAGGTGTATGTCTCTGATGTGTGGACCAGAATAGCGTCAGTGCTGTGGTCAGCACCATAGGCAAACTGGAAAGTGTTCTGTGCTGTTGGGTACCTGAGGTTCTGTGTCTGTGTGTCAGAGCTGTGGAATACCTGAGGTTCTGTGACTGTGTGTCAGAGCTGTGGAATACCTGAGGTTCTGTGTCTGTGTGTCAGAGCTGTGGTTCAGTGCCTGTGTGTCAGAGCTGTGGAGTGCCTGAGGTTCTGTGTCTGTGTGTCAGAGCTGTGGTTCTGTGTCTGTGTGTCAGAGCTGTGGAATACCTCAGGTTCTGTGTCTGTGTGTCAGAGCTGTGGAATACCTCAGGTTCTGTGTCTGTGTGTCAGAGCTGTAGCACCATTTGCTCATTCATGAGGTGTTGGTATCTTGGCTACCACGGTCTGATGTCAATACTTCAACATGGCTGAAGATGGTCTAAGCATCTGGAGCATTCTAGAACCTCTTTCCCCTCTTCTATTAATCCTCCCTCCTCTCTAGGGAATCAGCAGATTTTGTCCTCAAGTGAGAGTATTGGTTGATCTGACCTTCTAAAGTTATTTGTTTGTAGTGATAGCATTGGTTGACCTGACCTTCTAAACTTATTTGATTGTCAGCTGATTCCAATGCAGGTCATGAAGCAGGGCCAAACAAGGATCAGATTTAATCTCAAGAAACTGAAGGATCCAGAGGTGACTGAAGCCTTCCAAGCCATGATAGGAGGGAAATTTGCACCCCTCACCATGTTCAACCCAGATGACACAGATATTGACAAGTTTGTTGACACCTTTAACAAGGCAGTAACTGATACAGCCAATGAGATTCTTGGCAGGCAACAATGAATGAAGCAGCCCTGGGTCACAGCCAACATCCTTGACCAGTGTGACAAATGAAGAAAACTGAAGAAAAAGAAGAACGAGACAGAAGAAGCGAGGCAGTATAAGGCAATCAGCAAAGAAATTAGAACAAGCATGAAAGAGGCAGCAGAAACCTCGATTGAAGAGAAGTGCCAGGATATTGAAGAAAATCTGAGCAAGAACAACAGCAATAAAGTTTAACAGCTAGTTTTAAAGACCTGACAGGCACAAAACAGGGGAAAACCAGCACTGTACAAGACAAAAATGGAAAGATCTTAACAGAAGACCAGGACTTTCTAAAGAGATGGACAGAATATTGCACAGACCTGTATAACCAAAAAACTTCAGGAGATCCAGAGGTACTGAATGTCCCTCCACCGACAGACACTGACAACTACCCCATCCTTCGGGAGGAGGTAGAGGTAGCTGTGAAATTGATGAAGAGGAGGAAATCAGCAGGAATAGACAACATCCCAGCAGAACTGATCCAAGGAGGGGGGAAGCCATGATAAACACCCCACTGATAATCTGCAACAAGATCTGGCAGACAGGAGACTGGCCTACACCATGGACACAATCACTAATCATCACCCTTCCCAAGAAAGGCAACCTACAACAATGCCAGAACAATTGCACAATCAGCTTGATATGTCATCCAAGCAAAGTCATGCTGAAGATCCTACTGAATCGACTGAAGCCACAAGCAGAGATGATCATTGCAGAACAGGCAGGCTTCAGGGCAGGACAAAGTACAACTGAGCATATTTTGATCTAAGAATACTATGCAAGAAGTACCTTCAGCATCAGCAAGACCTTTACCATGTTTTTGTGGATTTCAAAAAGGCCTTTGACAGGGTATGGCAAGCAGCTTTTCTGGGCTACCATGAGGCTGTACAACAGCAATGCCAACCTGATCAGAGTCGTTGAGGAGCTCTACAACAAGGCCACAAGTGCAGTCTATTTCAATGGTGGCATAGGGGATTGGATCAGGATGACAGTCGGTGTCAGACAAGGCTGCTTGCTCTCACCTACTCTCTTTAACATCTTCCTCGAGAGAATCATGACTGATGCACTGAAAGGTCATGAAGGAATAGTTGGCATTGGAGGCAGATTAATTACCAACTTGCGTTTTGCTGATGAAATTGATGGACTGGCAGGGAAAGAAGAAGAGTTAGTTAGGTTAGTGGAATGCCTCGACAAGACTTCAACAGCTTATGGCATGGAGATCAGTGCACTGAAGACCAAGCTGATGACCAACAACATCAACGGCATCAACACCAACATCAGGGTCAGTGGTCAGAATTTGGAAACAGTACAAAGCTTCAAATATCTGGGAGCAATTGTAACAGACTAGGGATCCAAGCCTGAAATACTCGCAAGGATTGCACAGACAGTTACAGCACTGACAAAATTGAAGACCATTTGGAACAACAGGAACATCTCACTCAGTGCAAAGATCAGGCTGATGTGCACTCTGGTCATCTCAATATTCCTGTATGCTTGTGAGTCATGGACCCTCACAGCAGATCTGGATAGAAGAATACAGGCCACAGAGATGAGATGCTTTTGCAGACTCCTTGGCATCTCTTACAAAAGACCACATTACTAACGAGGAAGTGAGAATAAGAATTGGTCAAGCCATTGGGCCCTTTGATGATCTCCTGACCACAGTCAAAAAACGCAAACTGAAGTGGTATGGGCACGTCGCAAGATGAACAGGGCTTGCCAAGACGATTCTGCAGGGAACTGTGCAAGGCGGGGAAGGAGAGACAAGCAGAGAAAGAGATGGGAGGACAACATCCGAGAGTGGACGGGCCTCAGGCTGAGTGACACCCTGAGAAAGGTCAAGGACAGAGGGAAATGGAGAGAGCTGGTTGCGAGATCTTCCGTAGCGCCCCTACGGTCTAAATAGACTACTGGATAGAAGAAGAAGAAAATTGTCATTGCTGATACCATTGGCACTATTTGACATCAGCTGGGTTTTCTCTGCACTGATCTCCATGCCATATGCTGAAGGGGCTTCATCAAGGTGATTTACCAGGCTGACTAGCTCTTACTCTTCTCTGGCTAGGCCATCGATGTCGTCAGCAAAACGTAAGTTTGTGATTGTCCTGCCTCCAATGCTGACTGTCCCCTCATGATTTTCAAGTGCATCAGCCATTATTCTCTCTAAGAAGATGCTGAAGAGGGTGGGAGATAGCAGGCATCCTTGGCATACTCCAATTGTGGTTCGGAACCAACCTCCTATGCTGCTGTCATATGGTAGACTGCGCTGGTTGCCTTGTTACAGAGGCATTCTATGGCTCTGATCAGATTGGCAGTGATGCTATACACTAATACAGCCTCATGGTTGCCCACAGAGCTGCATGCCAGTTTCTGTCAAACACCTTCCTACAGTTAAAGTCTACAAAGATATGCTAAGGATCTTGTTTGTGTTGCAAGTATTTCTCACAGAGTATTCCAAGATTGAAAATTTGTTTGGTTGTGCTCCATCCTGCTCTTGAAACCTGCCTGCTCTTCTTTGATGATCTCCTCAGCTTGAGGCTTTAGTCTGCTCAAGAGGATTCTTAGCATGACTTTGCTTGGATGACTGATC